>OU342745.1:116876103-117186868 GCA_910589775.1 Avena eriantha
AACAAATAAAGAAATCGTATGCGAGGAACTTCAGATGGACTTGTGAAACTAGAGAGACGCAATGGATGAAACTTGGAATAGGTTGTTGGGATGGGCTTTACCTTGTCGACTCGTACTTTTATTGTACAACTTGACTTGATTTGAGATCATCTGGGGTGTTACACCAGAGGTGGATGGTGAGAGCTTTTGCGACAACAATGACGGCTATATCAGGTTGGCTAAGGTTTTTGTGGGACTTGGTTGTGCTAGCAAAAAACGAGAGGCTAAGGGGCTCGGCTTTGCTAGGTGGCAAGGTTGGTGGTGCTTCGTGCCGTGCAAAGCACGAACGTCAAGGGCATCATATGGGTCCCGGAGCCCGTGGTGGCAGTGACTGCAATATTAGGGCTCTTCCTGGTTGTGCTAGGCTTCGACCCAGATGGATGCACGCTGGTCGATGTAGAAGAAGCGGGACAGAGCAGGATGGGCAGCTTGCAGGCCAAGGTGCAGGTGAGTAGGGAAGAAAAGGAAAAAAAGAGATTGGGCCCATTCGGGTGGAGGTTGGTTCAGCTCAGGTGGAAAAGGGAAGAGAGAGATAGCTGGTCTAGATTCGGCCCAAGGGATTAGATTTTTTAATTACTTTTATATTTATTTAATCAAACAAGAAAACGATGGCTCATATAACATAACATTTTCCCAAAAATCTCAGAAATCAAAATACTTATTTGGCTTAGGAAAAGTAGTTTCCACCTAAATATGTTTTTAGAGAGTGCATTTACTAACCGCATGGGTAGCTGTACACCCATGCGTTATACGGCGATTTAAGCATTATGAACCCATTTTGGCTTCTTTTCCTAGTAGAACACGGGTTTCTGGTGTACAAAAATGGTTTAAGAATTTTGGTTTGAACTTGTTTTGCTCAAAGTCTACTTGCGATATCCGGCGATTTAAGCAGTATGAACCCATTTACACCCATGCGGTTAGCGGGTTTATTATGTATGTTTTTATAAGAATCATTTCAAATCCTTAGTTTCTAGGGTGTATTAAATCCTATTTTGTTTTTGAAGAACCAAGTACAGCTAAGACCTTATGAGTCAAACAAAACCAAATCGAATGTTTTCCAGACATGTTTCTTTTTTCTGGAAATGTCATTTTATTTCCTCTCTTTTGGAGATTAAAATAAGTGTGGGATTTTATTAAAAAGGTTGAAAATCCAGATAAACACATCAATGGTCAAATGTGACCAAGATCAAATTTCCACCCTTCATGTTTGGGTAAGTCGTATGCATGGGAGAGCCTGTTGATTTCTGTTGTTTACTCAACTCATGTGTGTTTTCATACAGGTGAATTAATTCAGAACAGTTGGATTAATTGATTTTTGTAAGTAATGTGGTTTCTTTTGTTCATGGTACTGTTGCTGTTTTCAGTTGTTGGACCCCCTCAATTGTGAAATGCTTGCCAAAGGGAGGAGATTTGCTGGAAGGGGTGAAGACATGTCTGCACATTATGCATTTGGGCCACATGAGGATGATGCGATTATTAAACGCCGGCTTCTGACAAGGACCACAACTACCAGGGGTGAACCACCTCTAAAGAAACTCCAAAAGAAGTTCATGTCCTTCGCCACTGAGATAGAGAAGGATGCAGACAATACAAGTGACTGTGAGAGACTGTACAAGGCCTTTTTACAGGAAATTAACACTTTCGAGATGCCTCTTCTTAAAAGCAAGGCTGTAGTTGATGCAAACCTTAGGGAGAAGGAGAGCTTCAATGAACTGCAGGTAGAGATCCAGCGCCAAATCTTGCAAGCTCAGACTGATATTGGGGATCTTAAGAAGCAACTTGAACAAAGCAAGATCGAGAGGCAGCACAAGGAGGAGTGTGAAGCGATCCGAAAACTGATATCTTTGCAGCCTCCGTGGTCAGAAACCGAGAAATTCATCACTGATCTTGAGAAGGAGATAGCTAATTTGGAGGCTGAGAGTGCAGCATGTGCAAGGACGTTAGAGTTTAGGAGGAAGCAGTTTGCTCTTCTTCTATATGTGGTGAGTTTATGGTTGGTGTTCTGTTTTACTTCCAAACTCACGTCTTTCCTCCACCTATGTGAAGTGACCCATGGGGTATCCATTGAAACAATTTCACCGTGTCATAAGGTTAAAATTTGATACTCCCTCCATCTCAAAATAGATGTCGCAAATTTTTTTTTTTAAATTGGATGTATCTAGTACTAAATAGTATCTGGATACATCCAAATTTAGACAAATTTCCAACATCTATTTTGAGACGGAGGGAGTAGTTTTCCTGGTTCCTTTTTCCACAATACAACACAAGTTTTAGGAAGGATCAGCCTGGTAATCATATATGGCCAATTACTGAATTTTACATCCGCGTTCACCAACTTTGGGGTTTTGTGTAAGAGATGCGCCATTTCCCCCTCACTGTAGCTTCAGAACTTAAATGCTAAAAGTAGGTTTCTTCCTTTGTATAATCAAATTGTGCGCTTGCACTGTCTTGTTTTAAGCCTTGATTTTTCACACTGGCTGGATCGACAATAGTCTTAGACCCTGCTTGGGTTGAGTGTAATTTTCGTGTGTTATCCATTATTTTTCTCAAGTTTGAGCTAAATACCAGGGAACACACACAAAATACCCCCAATCCAAGCAGGCCCATAAGCAGAATGCCTGCTCTAATGTCGTACCTGTTACAGGTGGAGGAACTCCAAATCTCTATCGAAGATGAGCAAAGGAGCATAGCAGACGAGCTGAGAGCTAACACTGACGATCCAAAGTTGAGCATAGAGGAAGGCAGTGGCAGAGCTTCAGATGCCATGGCCAGTGACCGATCAATGATCTTATAGCACTAGCGAGTCGCATAGTATCATATTTCAAGGAGATGAAACCTTTGGTGATTGATGTATGTTTTCAACTGTAAGGTGCAATCTCAACGGTGAAGCTGTTCCCTTGTATGTTGTTATATACTACTATGAAGAAAAGGCACAATATATCATTGTGTACCGTCTTCTCTTCTGGATTCAGGTTTGTAGCCTCTCCAGTCTCCGGATTCAGGTTTGCAGCATGATTCTTACCGATACGGTGGAGTCAACAGTGCTGCTTTTTCTCTCTCTCAAAAAAAAAACAGTGCTGCTTTTTTTGATTAAAAATGTGTTGTCGTGGTGTGTGGGTATTGTAGTGGACACTCTAACTGAGGAGTCGGCAGTACTCGGCAATCATTGATGGAGAAAAAAGGGGATGCGAAGCATCTCCAGTGGGCCGGCCCGCAGACAGAATTTGGATCGTGCTGGCCTGTCTGATCAGGGCGTCCATAGGGTGATCCATCCTGTCTATTATGGGCAGATTTTGGCTATCACTGTATTCACCGGGGCTGGGAGTTGCCGACGTCGGATCAGCGGCAACCCAATCGGTGCGAGGGCGGGCACGACCGTTCGAGGTGCCACGCAACAGGACCACTGGCGAGCGTTTCTCACGTGATGTCCACGATAACATCATGCTGCCAGAGTTCCAACGGCGGCAAGCACTCAAACAAGAGCTCGATGAGGTCATGAACGCGGCACACGCCAATCCTGGTGATGCGGCCTTGCCTGCGTCATCCAAGTATAGAGGACCTAGAGATGCAGAGGATGGTCTACTGCTCTCTTCAGGAGGAGTGTGCTCACCTACCAGCATCTTAGCTAGCTGACACTATGGCGATCCATGTTGAGACTAGTGCTATGTTGCTTCGGGTCCTGGCGGTTCACGATGGCAGCGAGGTGTCTCCGGTTCTTCTCGAGCGCATCCAAGGGGATGCACTAGTACACACACGTTACTCAGAGAAGGTTATTGCCCATAGACTCTAGCCGGTTTTTCGTTCTGGCTCAAGCGCATAGCCTCTAAGAGCGTACCACCTCAGTCGGTTTTTCATTCCGGCTCTAAGATACACGACCTCAGGCGGTGAGAAAATCTTAACGCCTCTAAGAAGTACGACCTGGAGACGGCTATTAGTCTTGACCGCTTGGAAGAACTCCTCACCCTTAGATGACTTCTAGTAGGGACCGCCTCCAAGAGTAAGAGGCCAGGGGTCGGATTCAAATAAAGACCGTCTCTAGAGCAAGGATGCCTTGAAGTAGTGGTTATTCATGGCCTCCTCCAACAGGTAGTGCTAATTCAAACTCAACCATAGCAGACATGACACATAATCGTGATTCAGCAGCCAGAAAATGGATAGACAGATTATTATAGATCATCTACTTAGCAGCCAGCCATAGAAGACAATTATATTAACAATTATCCTTAGCCAGGGGAAATCCATAAAAAATTAGCCAATACGTTATGGCAGTACATACAAATTGGAGTCCATACATCAAACAACTAGTATATTTTGTACTCTCTAACAAACTAATATTGCATTTATAATGGGTCGTCCGATGAAAGTTGCTAAACCAGAATATGTACCTATCCATTATATTTTTCATCAAAGCAAAAAAGACAATGATATGCTGATTCAAGTTGAAGCTTCCCACAATCTTCTCTCATCCAGTCGTCAAGATCGCATTTGACCCAGCTCCCATCTTTATCCTAACCATCTTTCGCTTCTTGCTGTTCATTTGCCAAACATGGACATCAATAGGTTCACCAAGGAGATTCTTTAGGTATTTTATTATGAACTCAACTCCAAATGTCTACGCAAGTACAAAAAATTGAAGAATTAGCATGCTTGTGATTACCGGAAGTAATTAAATGCCACATGATAGCTTGTTGATCACATGTTCAAGAATATATCATCTTACCAGCTTACACTTATTTTTCATGATAGATGAATATGGTAACATGTAGACGTAGTACTTGATTTTTGATAGAAATTCGGGTTCACACCAGTCTAAGAGGAACTCTACATGAACTTATTTTAGATACATGTTGTTTCCAAAAAGGCTCTGCTTATCAAAATCATTGTCCCCCTTGTGTTGAGGCCCTGATGCAACAAAACATAAAATATTCAATACGGTGGAATATTCATGTGTACCGTATAAACACATACAAAACAAATGGCTGCAATTTTTATATTCTTTGATAACTCTAAACTCAAGCCTCTCAATGGGCTCTTCATCTGATGACTGGAATGCGAAAACTGTCATCGCTAGAGAGCATTATTTCATCATCATTATAGATTCCCATCTGTTAAATAGATACAAACATAGAGCATCTTAATATAATCAAGATGCAAGCAGACTAATGAAATGACAATTAAAATAGAAACAGACTAATAAAGTGACAATTAAATCTCTATTTCTAGAAGGGCAACGAATAATGAGGAATCAATAAAGAATTACAAATTTTGAGATTTATACACGGGGAAAAGAGCTAGGACAGATAGATGCCGACTACATGGAGGCTCTCCCATAGCGCCATTGACTCTTTGCAGCTCGGAAACCCTAAACCCTAAATTCGAGAAGCAAAATGGCAAATTCCATATCAAAATTCCTAAATCAAAGCTCTATGTTAGGGTTTTGGGGGTTTGGTTTTCACACATACCTACCTGGAGGACGAAGGGGTTCTCAGAGGCGAGGGAGAGCATCCGCACCGTAGGGGACCGGAGGCGGCGGGGAGGAGAGGCTGTTGGGTTCGCAGCATAAAAAAAACTCCTACGATGAGAACTACTAAGCACCAAGATCTATCTACTAGATACAAAGCAGCGGGTGGATATACATCGATAGAGAACATACCCTTGTAGACCGACAAAGTGTAACGAGGTTGAACTCGTAGATGATGTAGTCAAATGCTTACCGATCTCAGGATCAAGAAGAAGTCCAGTGCCGCAACTCAGCAACGCATCCGTGATCGCACACCCGTTCAGGCCACCGAACAACCTCCACCTCCTTGCTCTAGCGATGCAGCGGAAGCAACAACTCCTTCTAGACGAAATGTCACCAGGAACATGTATCTCTCTAATCCGAGACCATGGGGGAATAATTCTAGAGGAGGAGAGAGATCCTTCACGAGGAGGTGTGCTTTGTGTTCACGAGGAGGTGTGCTTTGTGAGGAGGAGAGGGGCCTTTTATAGGGAGAGGAGGGCAGCCCCCTCCCATGTCCGACGAGCATGAGGTGCCCCCACCTCTTCCTTCATTCATGTGGGTGGAAGCTCCACTCACATAAACATGCCTCCACTCACACATCCACTCACTTGCATTAAATTTCCACCAAATTTAATGCAACTCTCATTTAATAAAACTCTTTTATTTATTTTATTCAGAATTTTGTTAATTACTTTAATTAAAAAATATTCACATATAACTCCATGCAATATTTCAATATCACATGCAGAACCAATTTCAACAATTTCACCCGGAACAATTCCGGTGTCCATTAAAATAATTCTAGCACTTTGTAATTATTTCGTCTAGAACATATTTGCTCCAAATGGTGTTGGTATCCCTTAAGTGTGTCACCCTACGGTTCGCGAATAATGTAGACATGATCGAGACCCCTCTCAGATCAATAATCAGAAGCGAGATCTGGAGATCCGTACTAACTCCCACACATTCAATGATGATTTCTGTGACCGTGAGAACCTTTAACGCTAGTAACTAAATTCCTTAGTCTCGCGATATATTACATGTCTGAGATTCGATCATCGGTATCTCTACACCTAGTTTGATCTTGTTGCCGACATGCACTCTTTTCTCATTCCCATGATATAACATTCTAGCGATCATATCACTTGCTTGCAAGCTACCTTAATGTGATATCACTGAGGGGCCCAGAGTATATCTATCCGTCATCGGGATGGATAAATCCCACTTTTGATCCATGAGCCTCTACATAACACCTTCATAGCACTGAACCCACCTTTATAGTCACCCTTTCACGGTGTGACATTTGATGTTATCAAGATACTCTTCCAATGTTAGTGATTGACATGATCTCATGGTCTAAGGACTAGGATTACTCCGTATGATGTTATAGCAATATAAACACAATGACTTTGATCGTAATGCTATACTTCTGATGAATGTTCATCACATCATTCCACTAATAGTGTGACCTTGTTATTAACAACATCCAATGTCCATGATCAGGAAACCTTGATCATCTTGTTAATCAACGAGCTAGTTTATAGAGAGGCATAACTAGGAACTTTCTATTTGTTTATTAAACACACATGTATTAAGGTTTCCATATTAATACAATTATAGCATGCAAAATAAACATCTATCATATACTTGGAATACATATAATAACAACTTTATTATTGCCTCTCAGGGCATATTACCTTCAGTCTCCCACTTGTACTAGAGACAATAATCTGATTACACAGTGATACATCTAACTATTGGGGATGTACTTTCTGGGTATCCTCACTATGCCTCACTGACCAGGGTGGCCCACTTCGGGTTAGAGCTTTGCTTCACGGGCGGCCTAGTCAAGGAGAAGAGACGGAGTCCAGTCCGGCTACGGGAAGGCCCAGAAGACTTACCGACATAGGTCTGTTATGTTACTTGTAGATCAAGATGTACTCTATAACCGAATCTTAGTTCTAGCCAGATAGGTCTATCCTATAAACCCTAGGCCGGATATCTATATAATACTTCCTAGGGTAAGCCTTTAGGGCACCCTCACAATAGTCTACAATCTCAACTCACACAGGCGAAACCCTTGTAACCCATATTCCGGCTCTGCCGTATTACTGGATTGCTAGCTGGAGTAGGATCTGTTCAAAGCCGGTGGATTCGAACCTGGGTAAACTTATGTGCTCACCGTCCCGGAACACCGTACGTCTCACACCCCTCTCTTCCACATGCCTCAAGGAACCCCTCATGGCGTACTTGTCATCAATCCGACGACAGTTGGCGCCCACCATGGGGGCAAGTGAGCTTCGGATCTGTGTTCTGGGCAAAATCTACAAGAATTGGAATCGGCGAGACCATCGCCGTCGGTCGCATCCTCTACGCCAGCGACGTCCCTCTCATCGTTCTCGATGAGACCTGGATTCCGGCTAGGGAGGCTGTGACTACCTACACCATCATGTATTTCAGCAAGATCGATGTGTACATCGGTTTTGCTGATCCTGCCCCACCCACCCCAGTGGTGATGATAGAGGCAGAAGAAATTTTTGGCTCCCCTCTGTCCGCAGAGGTGGCGGAGTTCTGGATCCCAGAAAACCCTAATCCCACCCAGCCCGCACCAGTTGCGGAGATAGTGGAGAAAACTGATCCTGAAGCAGATCTCACGGTACAAGTCAAATCTAGAGTGGATCTCCCTAAGGAGGCCGAATCCCAGATCGACCCACCCGCCGAGGTCGAAATCTAGGAGGAACAAGTCAACAACGCAGGCTCCGACTCTTCCAACGCCGGAACAGATCAACCCTTCCCGAGGCACACATTGAGGCACATGATGATGAAAGACGTAAGCGTGGATGAAGTTCTCGAAACCATCAGGATTTTCAAGGAAGCCCACGAGGAAAGCCGCAACTACCTTAGGACACACAATTTTCACTTTGTCGGATATGTTGGATCCGGATCCAGCTCTGCCGATGCTGGAGACAACGAAGACTCAGCGCTGGAGGCGATCGGAACAAACATCGACTTACCTGCATCTTTGGATGATTCCATGACGTCGGCAGATTTCCAAAAGTTCTCCGAAGAATACAAAGTGGAGTACAACTCCATGGCTGCAGAAGAAGGAGAAACCATGGATGAAGGATCCGGAGAAAACTCTCCTAAAGCGCAGGATGACATGGATCTCGGAGCTAACCCCGATATCCAGATGTCTGAAAGTACCGATCAGAGCTTGACTCCGGGAAATGGACCCAAAGACGTCTTTGCTACCGACGCTGCCAACAAGGCAAAGAAGAAGAATAAGAAGAACAAGACCCCGGCAAAAGATCCTCCAATAGAGGAAGTGGTTGCTGAGGATTACGAGGAAGACTCAGATGGAGCTTTAATCCCAGACGAGCCCAAAGAAGCTTAGGTGGATGGACACGTGGTCACTGCGGGTGCCCGTAAACTCATCGACGCTGCATTAAGTACACCTATCCCTACTGCCGCAGAACTCACTGCTGCGGAATTGGAAGAAAGGGCTCATGCCCTAGAAGGGCGTCGCCAAGTAATCCTGGATGAAGCCAAAAACATCGAGGAAGAGAAGAAGCGCATGGCTACTGTAGAGAAGCTCATCTCTCTGCAGCATCAGAAGACCCGGAATTGACACACATGTGATAATTAATTTCCAGAAATACACAAGGTTCTCTTTGAGGGAGACCTAGGGATGCCTCGACTCGACAACAAGGGAGATATGGTGTACCCAACACCAGTACAAAACACTGCCACGGCTCGAGATACCCTGGCAAATAATCTAGGCCTAGAACAAGTCCGGTTGGGCATCAAGCTACTCACCAAGGGTCTGGAGCAGCAGAAAGTCGCGAAATCCGGGAGTGGAAAACTAGTCTCTCAATCTAACCAATGTCGCACGAATCTGGCCTAGAATGACGTAAGGCCCCAACGGGTTCCGGAGCAGCATCACCGTTCCGACCATCGACAAGACAACTACTCAAGAACTGGATCTCCAGGACAGCACCACAGAACCTCACGTGACTAGCGCAACGTGCTCTAGTTGCGGAACAGGAGGCGATTGCTGCACTGTATCCGAGAAATCCTCCCCGGCAAGAGTCGAACGATCGTAGGGAAGAAGACAAAGAGAAACGTCGGAGGAGGACCATCAAAGAATGCCTCCTCCTAGACACACAAGCCGTCCAGCTGAACCCCATCGTGGTGGGAGTGATGGGCGAAGGGATGACGTACACTGTGCCGAGTCAAGCCGGCAGGGGGCTCGTCGCAACAAAGACCCTTCCCGGAACTGGAATAATGATGCTCCAGACGGAGGCCGGCGATCAGCCGGAAACAATCCACCTGCTCCACCCTCTCCACCAAGCAGCCATCACAATGGCTCTCAAGGAGGCCAAGGAGGACGCCGTGGCGCGGGAGGTGGTGGCAGAAGTCAAAGTCCGGCTCCAAGGCACCGTAGCCACAACCGTCAATTAGGACGGCGATCTCTATGACCAAGTGACGCGAGACATCGGATCAACTCTAACATAGAGGCGCAGCACTATGAGAATGACAAAATCTATGTGGATCCAAAATGCTTTGGACCACGCATTAGAGCAACAAGATTCTTGGAAGGATTTGCTATCTCAAGGCACATCCAGCCCTACGACGCTGTAGCTCGTCCAGATACTTGGCTCTATGATTTTTTCCAGGCTTGCTGCATCACCAAAGGTGGAAATAGCTTGGTCGCAACCCGATATCTCCCACTTATTCTGCGGAAGACGGCACGATCCTGGCTCAATGAACTTCTGAAAAACACCATCCACAACTGGTATGACATGCAAAGCGCATTCTTTCGGAATTTCAAAGGCACATTTTGGAGGCCCTGTACGGTAGGAGACCTACAATGTTGCACCCAGAAAGCCGGAGAAACTTGCCGAGATTACCTCGGATGATGGATCGACACCAAGAACTCCTATGAGAGAGTAAATGACCAAACTGCGATTCAAGCTTTCATTGCAGGACTCCCAATTGGTTTACTACATCATCGCTTGAAGTGTGACAAGGTCACTGATTTGGGAGAGATATGCGGTGACCCAGCATACCACTGCATGATGTAGTACACTATAGTCGTTGACATAACACCAATGAAACACCGTTCACTAGTATTACATCCCTCAGAGTGGTACAACAGAAACACTGCAGGTCCAAGACATGACTATAGATTACAACTCGACTCTTTACAGAAGATCCAGAGAACACTCTAGATTAAATAGAGAGAAAGAACTTCTTGTGACGAAGAACTAGAAATAATGATTTAGAACAATCTGGCTAATAAGACTAGCATCTAAACTATTTGGCTTGCAATGGCTACTAATGCAATGCTCTACAGAAGTAGGTTTTATGGCTAGAGTATCTACTCCTATCCAAACAAAGACTTTGTCTTCACTTCGGCTGATGTATATTTTGACTTCATAGACTTTATTGAAGAACTCGAGATGCCGATGATGATTTCTTGAGCAGAAATTGATGTTGACATCGTCTTCAACGACTTAGAACCTAGCAAGGGTTAAGAAGGTATGGTTGAGTACGAGCGTACTCAGCAAGTTCACTAAAAAGGAGTGTATGCTGCACTATCTCTACAGCCATAGACCATAGGTCGTAGGCAATGCAGGTTTTCATAAACATTTCTTCAAAGGTTGCTTTTATTCTGAAAACTATGTCCGACAGCCTTCGCAGGTTAACTAGAACCTTCGTGGGGTTCCTTTCCTACCTCATTCGTAGCTCCTTCCCGGAACAGGGAGTAACATGTCACAATTCTTACACTCTACAGAGGTGCGTCACTTTTCCCTCAAGAGACCTTAAGCTTTGTTGCACGATCGGGAGTATGTCCCCGTTCAAACTTCCATGGTTTGAGGCCCAACTTAAGATCCAAACCAATCACTGCCCCCTTCGCGACCCCGCATGTCCCCTTGGTGTACGCCATGCCCACATCTTGAATTACGTCAATGGTTAGTACATACCGTCAGATGCCAGAACTATCATGGGACGTTGAGGGCTCCCACCCATATGCTGCATATCCTCTACGAATTACCAATAAATGCACGCTACGAGGATAACATCCACGACCTGGCCATCCGGATGCATGCAAGAGGAAGAAGATACATCTGACTTCTCCGTCCCATTCCAAATCTCATGGTTTACGCGTAATATACAGCGCTAGAATCATTGGCGACATTGGTTGTTAAGTCCTAGATATTATGTTCCTTTACCACTAGAACTATATCAATAGATTATTACCACTTGGTAAATAATCCATAATCATATTATTATGAAAATAGTATTTTCTGTCCTTTTTGAAATGCAGGTGATGACAACATTTGAGTTACAAGCATTTGATAGAAAATAATCAAAGGACATGAGCAAGTTGTGAACTTGCCTTTTGTGATTGCAAGCTTATGCACTCACGGTCTTCAAGACAATAGAAGATCCAAATTCTGAAAGTTGCATCATTGGTCTGATAAGGACAAATGTTTAAAGAAGCAAGATGCAATTATGCATAAGTAGTGTAATGCAATTTAATAAACGTGAATCCCCGGATTAATTGTCTATGATTTGGGTTTTGGGGCTTGTGATGACTTCTTTAGAATGTGTTGCACTTTTAGATTAATTTCACACTTGTGCTTCTTCTTAAGGCTTGTGAGAGTGTGTGAAATAACATGTAAGTACAATAAGTAGCATACAAGAGTAAAGCACTCAAATTGGGCATGGTATCTAAAAGATTCCTTAAGCAAGATTATTATCAACTAGATCTTTTATATGTAAATGCTTAAGAATTACTTTTAATGTTTCTTAAAAGAATAACTTTTGAATAAAATATTACCTTACAAAGTAAAAAGTATTTAAACTTAAGGCTAACACTTTAAGGTTTTCTTATTAGGTAAGATTATTAAAGAGTAAAACATTACTACATTAAACAATCATAGCATAAGTGGTGGAGATTTACATGTTTTAAACAAGGCACCACATTGTAGATGGTTGACTTCTTAACATTCCACAATAAGTGAGTAGAATTACTTAAAGACATTTTTTAGCTTTTAAAGTGGATTCCCAAACTTGTAATAGAATTAGTACTCAAATCTTGATGATTTTATTATTGATAAAATATTTTTGGAGAGTAAAACTTACTTAATTTTAAATGATAGTTTAGTAAGTACAACTTAAAATGGTTAGACCTATTTTTACTTTACTTAAACATCAATTGAACTTGTTATTACATTTTTAAACTTTAAACAAATAGTGGCAAAAGCAATAGTAAAGATTTATATATTTCGAAGGAATTAAAATAAAAGAAAAGGGTTTAAACAAGATTTATTAGACCTTTACCTTTTATTTTACTACAAAAGTGAGAGTTGACATTTTGATGTGTAGAATTTAGTTTTGTGATCATTTTGGTATATTATATGTATTTTTGTGATTTTTAAATATTAAACTATGATTTTTATAAGTTTAATCTCTTTATAAAAACTTAATAGATAATAATATTTATCTAAGTGATACCAATAATATGAATTTTCAAAGTATTATTACTTATAAAATATTTATTAATTAATAATTATTTAAATAGTTAACACAATAATGTTTGTTAATAAAGTTAAGTTATAGATTTTATTTTTATAAGCATTTTGATATATTATATACATTTTTCTGAATTATAAAACAAAAGATATTCAATTAATAAGATTTAATCATTTTCTAATTAAATTTTAAATAGGAAAATACTTTTTATAGCTATTCAGAACCTACTCTATGTCACATACAAGTGGGGCTAGGCCACGTTGGATGCCACCTAAGCATGGACTGGTCAATGGTGACATCGCCCTGACGTCAACGCCGTGGTTAAAATTTTCTGTACTTATCTACTCCTAGCCCACAGACACTGACATGTGGGGTCTCCACCACGTCATCAGCCACATCGGCAAAAGACCAGGTCAAACGATCTGTTTTCTTTTGCTGACGCCAGCTCGCCGGAAAGATGACATCATGCTACTGGAGCACGGCCACGACGCCGGTGTATGGCTCTAGAGGCATCGTGGAAGGGTGTATTCGATAGCGGGGAGCATGATTAACCTATCTAGGGTGGCACCGCTCGGTTAAGGTCACCGGAATAGCCTCTGCGATGGTGAACGGTGACAGTGGTGGCTAGTATACGGTGGTAGGGCGATGCAGAACGAGATAGTAGAAACGGATGGCACTAGAGGATTTAGGAGCTCACCCCGGTGGTGATAGTGGCGATGGCAAGACCGAAGGTGGTCGGTGACGATGACACGGACAGCGACGGACCTCATCGGAGTCGAGGAAGAAGATGTCATGGGGCTCGATTCTACGAACCCTGGTTCGATTCCTTAGGCTACCAGACGTAGAAGATCATAGCGGAGCTCTTGGGCTACTCTTCCGGTCATGGGGCGGCTCGGAGCGACGGCGATTTGGGGTGGCCGAGAGCTAGGGTTTCGGCCGTGTGGGATATGGAGACAAAGAGAGCTTCAGAGAGGGAGGGGAGTGAGGATGAGGACGGTTGGGAGACGTCTCGGTGTCGTTCTTATCCTCGGCCAGGACGATGGCGAGCATCTAAGCGGTTGGTTCTTGCTGACGCCGGTGATTGGCATCCAGTGGCGGCGCGATCCTCCATCGAGCTACCTGTGTGCATCGTGGTAACAACGATGGCATTTTTCCAGAAAATCCCCTACCGTTTCTAGGAACTAACCCGCAGTCCATCCTCGGTCCCACCTGTTAGTGAGAACGAGAGGGAACTTGGGCTGCTGTTGCTAGGCCTTGACAAAGTGTGCGGTTGACTGTTGCTACTGCTCGCATGCGATGGGTTAAGGAATGGGCCATGGGCTGAAACGGTTGCGGCCTGGTTTTGCTGGCAGTTCTTTTTCTTTTTCTTTATTCTGTTTTTTTTCTATTTTACCATTTTCTTTCCAATTTGATTTCTACAAGAGTTTTAAAATGTCCAGAAATTTTGTAAGTCATGGATATATGATAGAGGTTAATTATAACCAATTCCTTTATATTTCTTGTTGTGTATAGACAATGTGTTATTATATGAAGGGTTCTTTTATTTAGTAAAGTAAACATAGATTAGGGTTTTAGGGTTTTACTCTTTATAATAATATCTTTTAAAATGATTTTCACTTCCACTAAAATAATGTAATGGTTATGGTTTAAGATGGATAATTATGTATACAAAATCTTATTAATACTTAACCTCATAAAGGAATCATATCTATACATTAATAAGGTATTAGTCCTTGTGGTTCATAATAGAGTGATATAAGTATCATGGTCCTCCATATTTGGTGATTTGCCAAATCCAATTCTACTTGGTTTATAGAGTTTAGAATTACCACAGAATACTTTGGGTTAGTTAATGATGAATCAGTAATAAACATTGGTGGAGAAATGTTAATGTTCCTTCAAATATATGTATATGGGTTTTGAGAGGATTTAATCACTCATATTCAATTAGAGACATGGATGATTATTAAGGCTATTACATATTGCCATCAATACACTCTCAACTGGTATTCTACTTATCTCTTAGACATTTCATTTGGTTAAGAGATACTATCCATTGGTTGCCTAAAAATAGGAATTGGTTTAACTACCTTCTTTATTCAAGGGTTTTAAACAAAGAGGTAGACATGGTTCTGTCATGGTTTGATGTACTATTGGTTAAAGGTGTCTAAAGAATCCTTACCTTAATACCTCACTAGGCTTATCTTGAGATAAGGAATTCCTTTCCTAAATATACTCTATAAATCTTCTCTTATCTTATTCACAAATATCACATCTTTCTGAATAAGACAATCATCTGATTCCACCATATCCATCATCATATGATGACATGGTCATGCCACTTCAACATTACTCCTTCATTCTTCTCCTAGTATATATATACAACTTCCATTTATAAACTACCCTTACCGAATCCATCAAAGGAGTTAGTACTAACTTCATTCCATAAAATCCTTCATATTTACCTTGCATCTACTTCTAAGTCTTGCAAGATTACGATTCTCTCTATATTACATGTGATATCAATCCTCTAGAATAGTATGGTACTACTCCCGACAATACAAGTTTGTTCTTGTATTACCTTGGTTAAACTATTATACTTCCAACTACTCCTACAACTTATGTTATATACTTCATTATACTCTCGCTTGACTTCTCATAATCAAGCTAGATGATTCTTCTTACTAGGTCTTTACCTAATTTGGTATACTCACAACTCTTCTTCAACACCTAGTCATCTATTCTCAAGTGACTTGAGAATAATGACCACCATCATTTGATCAAACTAAGCTTAGGCTTCTAATTGTCTGATCAAGATCTATTATCCACTAAGTAGTAAACTTGTACTAGTATTTCTATAAGGCTTATATTGCTAAGGAAACTTACTTGAAGTTTATACCCACTTGGCTTAACAAGATTGTTATTTGATACACAAATACTACTAGCTTTTTCATGGCTCCTCAATTACTAGCTTAACTCTTGGGTTTAGGTACTGCTTCTAGTTAACTCATGAGTGAGTTAACTCCTCTAATACCAAATGGTTTGATCACCACTAAGGATCTCATTCCATTAATGATGGCACACTCTACCATATCTACTTCCTCCTTCTTATTAAATTACTTAAGGTCTTTTGAAGGTTAATATAATACGTCAAAGGCTATGAGTCAATAAGTGCTAGGTCAAGAATTGATCACACACATTGATGATCAATATACACTAGGACTTGGTTAAGTAGGATTGTCATCTATTAACATGACACTAAGGGTATGTGATGGATGGTCTTGGTTTGACTTCACTTTCTACTCTATTTGTAATAAGATTTAATATTTAAGAACTACCATGGTACCCATTGTAGGAATAACTATGACAAGCAGGTATATCAAGGTTTAGTTATGGGGTTTCTTTACTTAAGTTATATACTTAACTTAGTATTTAAGGTTTGTTGTAGGTAATACCTTGATATAATCTTTAGAAAATTAAGTATTCATCCTTGAGTTGTTGTATGGAATACCATGTAATGATCTCTAGAAGATCAAGTACACCTTATTAAGTAGTGTGTTGTGACTTAGTTTTATTACATTTGATCTACCCTTAGATCAAATTATATTACCCAAAGATAAGGTTTTAGCAAAGATTATATTGAAACTTATCACAGTCAACTTGATGATCTACTTCAGTTCCACCAAATTAAGAGAAGCTTCAATCTCTTTGACAAGTTTTATTTAAAAGCATGAAAATTATCTAGATTTTCTATGCATGAATGCAATGCACACACCTATGTTCAACTTATTTCTAAGCTCTAATGCTGGGGTGTTACAAGATGATAGAAATAGCAAGCAAGTATGCAAATGTCGACGACGACACAGAAGGACTACTAAATGCCCTTGCTGTGACACAATTGGCAAAACAACCAAAGCAACAAGCTCAGAAGCATAACAACACCTCGGAAGAAAAACCCAACGCGGAAACGGCAGTGGTCACTGCTACTTTCGGGTCTGGAGGACGAGGAGGGCGCGACGTTGGCCGCAGACATGGTCGTGGGACATCAAGAGTCCAGGGTAGAGGAGACCAGCAACCTGTCAAAACCTATTCCTGGGCCGACATTGCCAATAACCCATGTGTGCATCACTTAGATGCCAGTGGGGGCTCGTCTCACACAAACGCCGAGTGTTCTTTTAATGACGACATCAAAAAAGATGATACCGCTGGCTATAGGGCTAAGCGGAAGAAGGGAAAGAAGAATCCCGAGAAAGAGAAGGACACCAAGGAAGATTCTGACATGGAGGAAGCTGACCCTTCAAATCCCAAGCAGGATGGAAAGAAAAACTTCCCAACAAAGAAAGACACTTACGTCACTTCCTTGGATCTCAACCAGCTAAGGTCTAGAAAGCAGTTCTGCATGAGCTCAACGCAACTGTTCCGGCTGTCCCACAATTTTTGGATTGGTCAGAAGTGGCAATCACCTTTGACCATGCTGATCATCCGCCTAAGTTGCACATGCGAGGAAAATATGCCTTAATCGTCAATCCACTTATTGACGGGTCTAAGGCGCTCGAGGGCTGGTGTGGTGCTCAAATCACCCCAAGGAGATAAACTTTTCTATGTGTTGCATATCCACTTCACATCGACGAATAACACTGCCGAGTATGAAGCACTGCTGCATGGAATCCGGATTGCTAAGGATATCGGCATCTGACGTTTGATGTGTTACGGAGATTCAGATCTTGTTGCCCAACAAGTGCCGGATATCTGTAATGCGAATAAACACATGGCAGCATATAGAGCTGTCGTGGATGAACTATCCAAATCGTTCGAAGGGTTTGAGGTTCAGCACATCCCTCAAACAAAAATGAGGAAGCAGATGCACTATCTCGTATAGGCTCTGCGCGGAAAAAGGTCCCAGATGGCGCTTTTTTGGAGCACCTCAAAGTTCCGTCTATAAAAGGAGTAAACGAGGAATATCCGACCAAATCCGACTCACCTTTAGTAGCAGTTCTGGCTGTAATTCCTAGCTGGACTCAACCCTACCTTGACTACTTGGTAGATGGCAAATTACCCGAAGACGAGGTTCTGAGCCGGTAGATCATCCGACGAGGAAAATCCTATACTATAATTAGTGGTGAGATCTATAAGCGGAGCGTGTCTAGGGTCTTTCAGCGTTGTGTATCTCCGGAAGAAGGAGTGGAAATCTTATGAGAAATCCACGAAGGCGAGTGTGGTCACCATGCTGTAGCCAAATCTTTGGTGGTAAAAGCTTTCCGACACGGTTTTTTCTGGCTTACAGTCAAGGCAGATACCGAACAGCTGGTCAAGACGTGCAAAGGCTGCCAAAAGTACGCCAAACAAGCTCATGTTCTGGCTGATCAGTTGCGAACAATACCTATAACATGGCCTTTCGTGGTCTGGGGGCTTGACATGGTAGGACCGTTTAAACATGCTCCAAGTGGATTTACTCATCTTTTAGTGATGGTGGATAAATTCACAAAATGGATTGAGGCTAAACCCGTCACCAGTTGTGATGGAGAAATAGCCAGAAGATTTGTCGAGGATGTCATAATCCGATACGGTTATCTACATAGCATTATCATGGACAATGGGAGTAACTTCTCTATGGGAGAGCTTGCCGAATTCTACAATGAACAAAATATCCGGCTTGACATTGCGTAAGCACCACTTCAACGTGCTGTGGGGGCTTGGGCAGCGGAATTACCTTCTGAGATGTGGAGTTTATGAACAACTCCGAACAGGTCAACTGGATATACACCTTTCTTCTTGGTCTATTGTGCAGAAGCAGTTCTTCTGAGTGATTTGATTCATACTTATCCCTGAGTTGCTGTGTATATTGAAGAGGGTGCAGAAATTTCTCGACAAAATGATCTCAATTTAATCTAGGAAGTTCGCGTCGTTGCTGAGATAAGATCAACAACATATCAGCAGAAGTTACACAAGTATCATAGTCAGAGAGTCAGAAACCGGTCTTTCAATAAGGGCAATTCAGTTCTCCGGCTTGTGCGGAAAAGAAAGCACAAACTTTCCCCAGTATGGGAATGGCCCTTTTTAGTTAGCCGAGTATTGCACAATGGTTCTTACTATCTAACTGATATGTGGCCAGTCAAAGAAAGACCTGCTACTAAGAAAAGAAAGAGAGCTAGAGGTAGTACAAACCTAGAAGAATTAGACAGGCCGTGGAATATTGCTCAGCTACATCCTTTTTATTCTTAATTTATCTTTCTTTGTATTCATATATGTGTACATGTTCAATGAGAAATAAAGTATTGGTTGCCTCATTTTTCTGAGAAGTTTTATATTACCATCTTATTTCCGAATGATCATGTCATAGTCGAAAATCCCAGAATACTTGAAAGAACTCTATGCTCATGTTTGTTCTGGTTAAGATTTCCGATTCTAAAATTGCTACCTTCGGGTATAACTCTAAATTTTCTAGTTTGTACTTTGGTTATTTATCTGATTGCCAGATGCGGGCATTTTCCGAGTAGTGAATTGTTGGTACTAGAAGCCAACTTTTTTTCTGAGTTTAAACTGGTTTAGCAATTGAGATCCGTTGCTTGGCAAAGTTTCCGTGTTGAAGGTTGGCCGGCTCACGAAAGGGACGAGGCAGAAAGCCAGATAAACAATAAGTACAGAAAAAACATAAGTGCTTATGTAAACATTTCAGGCACATAAAATTAAAGCTAAAAGTGCTAAATAGATATAACAAATCTTAGCACTAGCAAAAGTATTATACTACTTATTTACAACCCGAATTGTTTTCAGAATAACACATTGTTTTTCCTGATACTCTATGATGTAGGGGGAGAGGTAGGAGTTGCCGGCTCACTAGAGACATCAGCCTCGCCTTGATATCTTTCCGAGATGTTAAAATCTGAAACTGTTTGTTCATCGTCGGAGACTTCTGCTGTTACCTCGGCAAGCGGAGGAGGCATCTCCACACGAGTGAATAAATGAGTGTCGTAGCTGGTTAAGTCAACTACGTGGCACCCATATCCGGCACAGGAGTCCATGATGGATTTGATGTCCTACTCCTGTCTGTCTTCATCCACATTCGAATACCCTCTGGTTACTTGCCAAATTTCCATGCTTCTATGGTGGCTCATAACCATGGTGAGAGCGTTCTGCGCGGCGGTTCGCGCATAGGATAAGTTCCAGTCCTGGATGAGCTGGGGCATCTCCTTGGCCTTGTATCGTACTTCAAAGATGAACATTCTATGCATGTTTGGAACCTTGAGTACTTTGCCAATATCCTCCAAAGATTGGCCGAAATCGTGAAGCAAATCACCGACTTGAGTAAGCCAGTTGGTGCGAGACTTGGTGGAGGTAGAATCTAGTAAGTTCAGAGGACCTACGCATATAATGCAAAAAGTGTTAGTAAATATATCCGAACTCCAAGAGTCGGAAAAGGAAGAAAGTCAGAAAGGGGGAAACATACCGAAGATGACATCATCGACTTTGGTCTTCTCTTCTCGTAGGCTCTGGAGTTTAGCCCGGAGTGCCTCGGTGATGTCCTTCTCTCTAAACAAAGCATCGTTGATATTCGAGATCTTTTGATCCTAGGCCGCGATCCTTCGATCACGTTCTTCGGTGGCCATAGAAGAGGATTCAAGAACTTGAGCAATGCTCCGTTCATGATCAGACTCTAGCTTGTCTAGTACCCGACGTAAGTCACTATTCTCCACCTCCAGGGTCTTCAGATTTTCGGCTTCTTCAATCATAACACATGATTGCTTTACCAGTGCTATAAGCAAAAGAACAACATTTGAATAAATAATCCGACTATGAAATAAAGGGCAAGGTTTGAGGACTGGAATGTTTACCTTCAGCCTCATCCCTTGACACTTTCAACTGAGCATTTTCAAGTCGGAGATCTCTGATCTCTCTCCTCTTGTTGCAGATATTCTTCAACAATTCTTGGTTATACGAATTAACTTTCTATAAGTCAGAATACCCAGAGTCAGAAGTCTACTAAAGACTCGGGTTAATATTTTTACTAATATTAGCACAAGCCTTGGGAGCTACATTAGTTCATTCTTTGGCATCCTAAGGAAGCATAAATCCGGATTGTCTATCCAACTTCATGCTTGGGGGCTAGAGGATAGGATATGAAATAAAGTAAAAAAGGTGAGTTGGAATTCGACTTACATGATGTTCATGGGTGAGCTTGCTTAAGCTCATAGACACCTCGGTGCTAACCTTCTCGGCAAGGTCAGCGGGATTACTGGTGGTGGCGGCAGCACACCGGTTCTCAGCCCCTCGTCGCGAAGACAGATTTGCTCAAGGATTTCGGGGTACTTGACATCCTCCGCTTCTTGTGCCTCCTCCTCGGCAGTAATATTCCCGCTCTCCAAGCATTGCTGGGCTAGCCGTTGGATCTCCTCCACAGACTTCCGAGTAATGCCATGTTTGGCAAGACCCGGATTGTTGAGGAGATTTTTAGCGAAGACCTCTACCGAGGGATCATTTACCCGAAGAGGGTTCACCCTTATCAAAACCTGAGTCACCAATGGTGACGTTAGTTTGCGATCCGAGGATCGCTGGCTCTGCTTGTTGAGCTGGATCTTCTACGAGGGTCGGAGATGGAGTAATCTCCGGCGCCGCAGAAGGCTGAGGGGCAGGAGTTGGAGGTGCTATGGCAGGAGAAGTCAAATTCAGCTTTGACTGGTGCGGGGGCTTCGGCTTCGACGAGCCTCCTTTCCCCTTTCCCTTGGTGAGCTGTCTAGCTCTGAGGAGGTAATAGAATAGAGAGCGTTACACCTCGGAAAGAATTAAGACATATAATACAGAAACCTTGTGAGGAAAGTTACCTCTTCACAATGGGTACCTCCTTTGAGCCTTACGCTTCCGAGTAATTGTGTCCGAAAGTGGAACCAAATCTCCATCATCCTGAGATAACTCAGGAGGATATCCCTCGATAGGAGCAAGCTCCGACTCGAGAAGGTTTGCAAGCTGAAAAGGGAAAAGATATTTCAGTGTTGCAAAAAGAGACAATAATGTAAAGATGAACAGATAATTCGAGTTACTGCTGGAAACTTACCGGTACCACAAGATCTTCAGCCGTATGCATGTCCAAAGATAGCTCTAGGATTTTCCTCTCGATCCGCTCCCTTATCAACCACTTGATTTGGGACTTTTATTCCTTGTCCGTGTAAGGACGGGAGCAGATCCGGAGCGTATCCTTCTTGGACGCGGTAATGGAATGCATAAGCTGGTCACCATGGTGTTGGAGGGGCTGGATCCGGCGTGCCAGCCAACCGTGAATCAAGTCGGACCACTTAAGGCCCTTGTGCTTCATCAGATATTCAATCCTCCTCTTGGCAAGAAGCAGATCGTCATTGATAGTCGGCGGGTTTGTGTACCAGGACTATTGGGGCGTGGCGGCACCGTCGACAAAAGCTGGCAAAGCAGTTGCTTTGCCGGGAGCAGGTCTGTCCTTATGATAAAAAAGGTGGATGGCCACTATTTCACTGACTCACTAGCCTTAATTCGAGGATAGATGTGTTCTCTCCTAACGGAAAAGCTAAGAGTGCCAGTAATGTATAGATTACCAGCAGTGATGCAGTTTCTTCGAGTATCAAAATAAAACCGGAAAAGAGTAAGACTCAGCCTAATGCCGAGATACCCCTCGCACAAAGAAGCGTAAGCGCTCATCTCTAAGAGTGAGTTCGGGGGCAGATGATGGAGTTGAACTCCGTAGTGATCTATAACCTCAATAAAGAAAGCTGAGGGTGGGAAACTTAAACCTCTATCGAGGTGGGTGCCAAAGTGCACCCGCTCGTCGACACGAGGAGTAGGGACGGTTTGGCCATAGCCGCTCCACCAATTGCCGACGCAGAGGAGTCCTTTGTAATCCATGACGCGAAGCTTGGCGTCATCCAAGAAGCAGGGGATCCAGACCCCACGGAAGCACTCTTTCTCCGCTGCCGTAGCAGTCGCTGCCATCGCCGCCACGCCGGAAGATGAGGTCTTAGCCATTGTTCTGTAGGCTGGTGACCAGGGATGGGCGGCGCTAGAAGATTATGGGGAGGCAGAGGAGCTCTGTTTTCGTGGGAGGCGTCGGGAGGAAGGAAGCGGCGCAAATGCTGGTGAAGAGAAGAGGGAGAGGATCTCAACCCCTTATATCCTTCGTCCGTGCCAAGATTCGTGCAATGTGTACAGTAACTGTGCCACGCATCGCGGAAGGAGCTAGGTAACCCCCACGCGATGATTACGCCGCCTCGATCTCCGCGCACGCATTAAAACGACGCCTCGGTTCCGCAAAAGGCGGGCCCACCAACGGTCGTGCTGACGAGAATGTCTGTCCGTGACGTGACTTGACCATGACTGGTGTCAGGATACGTCAGAGACCAAGTTCCAGCTTAGTTTGAATTTCAAGTGGAAAACCGAATAATGTATTCATAGGTCCGACTTGTGCCCCCCCGGATTAATCTTCCGCAACTCCCTGTTATGCATACACCACGATCCCATGATCAGTCTGCCATGGTACATAACCGACAAGTATCAAACTAGACATCCAATACTTAAGCGGATACATATCATACCTTACATGCCATTATGGCTACATCAATAATCATCAGCGGAACTTCATCAAGCATAGAGCCCGAGCCATGCCTTAACCTACATGAAACTGACTAGGGAAAACGTCCTAGCTCGCATAGTCGCCAACTCCTCCTTCTACTTGAAATCTGACCAAGTTAATAGCCAGGGACAATGCCAAGTGGATGATGTTGAATTATATATTGATTATAATAGATCCATGCTTGATATTGGTCTTCATTGTCTTGTAAACTTGTAGAATGGATCACTTTAGAATTGGTCTGGTTAAGGGTTTTAGATGATCACCTAGTGGCTATAGATCAGATCCAACTTGCTTGACTTGTTTAGGGTTGACACTCTTGGATTATATAGAGGCTAGATGATGAGCTCCTAGTGTAGCTCATACTGATTCCTAAGCAAACAAGCCAGACAATAGATCAAGGCAAATCATCTTAACAAGACACTCAAGCTATTACTAGAGTTACCATCAAACCTAGCTTGAGGTAAGGATGGGTATTTTGAAATGTTGGAGTTTGAATGAGGTGAGAGTCCTTGGTATCTCTACCAAGAGTAGAATTCAAAAGCTTTATAAAAAGGTTTTAGAAAAACCTAGAGGTAAGAGTAGTTGAAAGTCCTATCTGGAAAACATAAGGAGGTTCTATTATGTAGCTCTCCATAGTTTGGTCAGTAGAAGCTACAAAAATAGTTTTGGTTTGCAAAGGCATCTTGGCTCAGGTTTGGAAATGCCAGAACATTTGAGAAGATGTAAACTGAGCCAGGACTGATTTGTTAAATAGCTTTTGTCAACTGATGTTGAGGTAAGGAGTATATCATAAGCTATACAATCAGAAGCATAAGCACCGACAACAACAAGCAGACAATGCATCATAAGGCAGGAAAAAGTTTTTCTTCCCCCTGATTTTTGCATTCTGGAGAAGTAATTAGGGTTACTGAAATTGGGATGTTACAGACCTTTACCCCTTAAAAGAATCTCGTCCCGAGATTCAGGAGAGTAAGTATAGGGGATTTTGTGTTGGAGCTAGTGCTATGTGTTTCTCGGATACTAACTTGTCGGCTTTGTCTTTGAAGAGGTTCACTACGACGGTGAGGTTGAACTTCGATCGTCTTGGATGCACGAGTGTTGAGCGGGCTTCAATCGGGATTGTGAGGAGTGATCTTCCTGCTGTAAGGATTTACGACGTCTCTCTTAAGGGATTATCGTATCCTAGTTTACGTCTTTGGGTCTAGCTGCTGGATTGCTTCTGGCAGAGGGTTATTCTATTTTGTGGGAAAGACGCAGTCTTTCCCCCTTAGGGTTAAACTAGGGTGGCTCGGAGTTAACGTAGTCCTTCCTTCTTGGATTCATCAGATGATGTTAGGTGGATACCGCAATCTTCTGCCCGGAGTTGAAACCTTCCGATGACATCCGCAAACTAGGTGTTATGGGGCTTATATACTACTTTTATTCGTACTTACCCTATCGGAGTAGTTGAATTAGCGGATCCTCCAAACGGGTTAGAGCTATTGAGGCTAGCAATTTGGCGATTCTTCAGGTGGGTCTTTAGCTGAAGTAGTAGGAAAGGCTTTGTAAAATCTTCAGTTAGGGGTAGGTTAGTGGTTAACGACAATTATTGTTAGCCTTCAGTTAGGTTAGAGGCTTCCATCTTCGGATAGGTCATCCTGACTCGAACTATTGATGTTGCTTCCGCTCGATGGTGAAGTAGACTCAGTGTCTTGATGCATCCTTGCCTTTAGGATTTTGAAGTATTCTGGCCTTCTAGTGAGGAACTTCCTGTTGATTTGGGTGGGGTCGACTAAAATAGTTAGTCTCCTGAGGTGGTCGGAACCTCTAATATACCGAAGGTTAGTAGAGTCAGGTCTTCACTTCTTGCCTTTGTTAGCCGGTCTGGTAGCTTCTTGTGGATGATGCGGATCCTTCGATGGTAGACTTCCAGCTTCAAGGGGAATTCTTGCTATGGTTGGCAGATGAATGTTGGTGCACGGTATTGATTACAAGTCTTGAGAAGCAAGTTTAACGAGGTATGCCATCCTGCTGGGGAGTAGTCTTCGAGTGATTCTAACTTGATGATGTCGAAGTCCTAGTTCCTACAATACTCTTCCTCTCATAACTCCTGAGGTTAGTATGGATTCTTGTTAGCGACAACTATTGGGGTTTCTGAGTTGCTGGGTGTGTTATCACTCCTCGAGTCATATTTGTCAGAGGTCTAAGCAACCATAACACACATACAAGGCAAACAGAGCGAGGGGATTGCAAAGTCTTTGGCGGATAGCACACATCAAGCAACAGATGATGCACTTAGGAAAGCAAACACGGCCAACCAGGGGGACCAAGGAGTTAACTACTCGTGATGTAAGGGAATCCTATCTTAGGACTAGTTATCCTAGAAGTCATTGTTCTTAAGGCCCGAGTCACTATCTTGCGAATGAAGCCTTCGCCGTGTCATTGAACGCTTCTCGATAGTGTAGTACTTGATTTCTTCTGATTAGGAGGATTCCGCTGGTAGAGCGATCTTTTAGTCTCCTTGTGTTTGCTGGTAGTTGCTCTCTTCATCTTGTTCTCATCGTCTTGACCCAAGGTCCTATTTGTTTGAAATCCGTATGTTTGAAATTTTGATGAGAGATAGAGGAAGTCATTTTCAAAATCATCTAAACTAGATTGAGATAAGAAGTAGAATCTTTCGAAATGTTTTGAGGAATTAGTTTTCAAAAGCCAGTGTTTCCAAAATAGTTTCCCTGTCTAACGCCCATGCTAACTAAGGTTCTCCTACATTCAGGATGGCTCTGATACCAAGTCTATGGGGACCCCGGATTATTCTTCCGCGACTCCCTGTTATGCATACACCACGATCCCATGATTAGTCTGTCGTGGTACATAACCAACAAGTATCAAAGTAGATATCCAATACTTAAGAGGATACATATCATACCTTACATGCCATTATGGATACATAAATAATCATCAGCGGAACTTCATCAAGCCTAGAGCCTGAGCCATGCCTTAACCTACATGCAACTGACGGGGGAAAACGTCCTAGCTCGCATAGTCGTCAACTCATCCTTCTACTTGAAATTTGACCAAGTTAATAGCCAAGGACAATGCCAGTGATTACTTGGAATGTACTTGCAAACCACCTTAAGAGAACAATAATAACAACAGGATATGCAATGTAGTTGTGGTAGTAGAAGGGCTCCAAGAGGGGTTATTTTCTTAGCTAGCTTCTCTTGTAGATATAGCATCTACATAACTTTGTTGTAAACCTTTGTAAAACATTTTGGAAACTTTTTTGCAAAGTTTTTAGGGAAACTCTAGGATTGGGTCACCCATTTGTTTTGTCCTTCCGGTCATCCCATGACCAAACTCCTTTCCTTCCTTTCCAACCATCCCATGGTCAAAACATGTATCATTTCCGACCATCCCATGGTAAAAATATTTCCAAAGCCATTGCTTTTCTGAAATCCCTTTTGAAAACAAAATCAGCACCGCTCTACAGCAACCTTCCCAACCGTCCATGACCATGGACACGACTATTCGAATAGATTTACACTCTACAGAGGTTGTACACTTTACCCACACCATCCGGGTACCCTGGCCTGATCTACACCTATCGTGGGTCGAGTAACCGACAAGACTCTCCGAATGCCACTCTAGTATAAGTGCCTACCCTATGAGTGTTGTTCCCCTCAACACCGGGACGCCCTATATAGTACACAAGCCAACCGGAGCACTTTTTTCACTTCCCTAGTGTGCGCTTTAAATGAGGGTCTCATAGTAACCCGTGGTGGCCCGCAGACCCTTCGTTCCTTCTCTCGGTCGATGTTTTACATGGACTCAGCCAGAGAAAGCCCACCCTCCAGGGATTTTTATACCCTGTAGTTGTTGCAAGGCAACTTATACCAGAATAAAAAATCATCAAATCCAGCCCTGTCCCATTCCAGAGTAATGTGGATGCACGGGTTAATTGTTCTAGCAAAACTGCAAAGAACCGGGTGCGTTTTCATAAACCTTTTTTCCTTCAGCATTTGGTAAAACAAAACCTTTTTATTTCTCAACATATCTTGGGAGGTCCCACCTCACTAAGGTTTTATCATACAATATTTGGTAAAACTTTTTCGGGGTCTTCCCATCATCTAGTTTGTTTCGGCTAAAACGGGGTCTCCAAAGGGGTATGGTGTAATACACCATCTATCATACTAGGGTTAAATAGGTGTCATCAAGAGGGTTGTACTTAATAGTACAATTGTGTAATGGTTTTGAGTTGCCAAGCCACTACCAGATATACATCATCATATAATAAAACAATGCAGTTTCATAAATAGTAGATAAAACATGCACAAGTAAAACAATAGGACAAGGATAATGAGCAAGAAGGTGGCTTGCCTGAGATCAGCAATCTGGTAAAATATGTCCCTAGACTTCTTCTTAGAAAACCAGAATAACCAATAATAATAGCCAACTTCTTCTGGTCTCCGATATAATCGCATCTATCGTCGATATGGATCACATGCAAGCAAACAAAGGCCACAATCAACACCAGGCAAACAAACACCAATACCATACAGAAAATAAACATTCAACACATTATTCACTTCGGTAGGTTTTGATATATTGAGTTTATAGACATTGGAAATACTTTATTTGCATTGGTGAAATTTTGTTTATGATTTATGTGGCATACATCACTTAATTAAGGAACTTAAGTCCAAGGCTTGGTTCTATAGAATATCATTATATAAAAATTATACCATCAGATATGTAATGATAATATGAAGCCAACAAAAGTGGTTTCACCAAATTATCAATTTCCATTGATTTATAATGAATTTTCTAGTGGGAAATACTCTAGTTTTAGGAGATAATTCCCCAGAAGAGTTCTGTGAGTCCGAAAATTAATTCCTTGGGTGGTTGTGTATGGTTTGATGTACTTATCCAGTGAGAGTTGGAATCATGTCAAAATATTTATCATAATGCCCTCAGGAAATTCCCAAATTCAGTTCTGTAGCTGGTTTGTCTTTTTCACCAGATTAATTATACAGAAGCTTTTAATATGATTCCAAATACACCTGTTAGGTACTTTGAATACCTTTCTGTAGAAATTGGAATCACTATTTTTGGATATACATAAATACTGGAGTGATTTATTTAGTGAATTGAACATGCACATAAAAGTTTAATTCATGATAAATCAACCAAGGCTCATAAACTTTTGGGATCCTGAGGTTTGATAGATATTAGTATGAAGGTCTCCTAGGAGTTTGAATTAGGTCAATACCTATCTTGGTTTGACCTAAATAAATTCCTAAACTCATATCTATGCTGTTGTTGTTATTTTTACTATGGGAAAAATAGGAAGCAATACCTTTCAGCACCAAAAGGATTTACATCAAAAGGAGTTACTTAACTCACAGAAAGATTCATATTATAAACATGACACGTCTAAGTGTTTGATTTAACATAATTACTAAAGGCAACACTTGGACAAGCTAGGGGTACTGCATGTTTAAGAAAGCATTTAGAAACCCTTGAAAATTTGGATCTAGGCATATAAACCTGTTTTCCATTATCTTTGGGATTTAAACCAACAGCCTATTTAGCAGATCTGGTGGAAAAACAAAAAGAAAAAGATAAAAGGGGGCGCATGGGCTTGATCTACGGGGGAAATGGGACGATCCAGGGGGATTCGGCCCACGGGGGCGAGCATCACGTGGGAGTGCATTCAAAACCACCGGGCAAGGCCCATTTGTTAGCGAGGGGAGGGCGTGAAGGGGTAAGGAGCAACCTCAGCCCTCCGATTAGAAGTGGATCGAGGGCTGGGGCATTGTTGTCCTTCCCTCGCCGGCGGCGCTAAGTAGAAACCCTAGCGGGGCGCGGGGGCGGCGCAGGGGCTCACCTGGGAGGGCTTTACAGCGAAGAGAAGGCTGCAGGGTGATGCGGTGCAGGCCGGCGACTCCGGGGATGTGCGGCAGCATGGTGTTTAGCGCTCGGAGCTTGCTCGCATGACGACGGTCGTGGAGGGCGTTCGGGAGATCGCCGGGGATGCCTCCAGGGGCCGTCCTGGAGCAAGAGGCGAGCAGGGTTAGCTTTAGGGGAACCTAGGGATCTCAGTAATGACACATGCAAGGAGAGGGGAGCGGAGTAGAAGGAGCTACGCTCAGATCTTGGAGGTTGGCCGAGAGGCCATTCTCTCCTTCCTCTGGGCAAAGAAGGGAAGGGGAGTAGGAGTGGCTCTCTGGGGAGGGTAGGTGGGTGGTGAGGGAGCAAACGAGCCAAGGGAGAGGCGCTGTACTAGCCCGTGGCCTTATAAACCAAAGGGAGAGGTGTAGAGTGGACTATGTCCACTTAGGGCATGGGGGGAGAGGGATGCCTTCTGGTTGGTGGAGTGTGGCAGTGGAGAGGTGAGGGTTGGGTCTCTGAGGTCATGCATAGGGCAGAGGGGCAGTGGGGCTGCTGCTGCCTTTAATTACAAGGTTTAGTAAAGAGGGTTCTTTCTGTCTTCTTCCAATTGCATAGGGCAAAGAGAAGGGGTCTGATATAGTATATTTCAACCAGGAGGGGTGAGAGGTGGTATGCAAGCTTGGTTGGCTAGGTTGGTGGAGGCTTGGGCTGGTTTTACAAGGATGGATTTACAAGATTTCAATTATTTGCCCAATTGATGGTTATCAAGCAAGTCAAGAAAATTACTCTTGACAAGGAGGGGAAGGGGTACTGGTATCTAGGTGAGGTCAAGATATAACACCATGAAGTATTTGGGATTTTTTAGAGGATTTTAATTCCACTTAAAATCATTTATTCAATAAGTATAGAGCTAGTTTCTAGAAGATCATTTGATATTTCTACACTGGACATGGTTGGTTTTTGATGTGGGATGGTCCCAAATATGAATACACACATTGGAGAATTTTTCCAAGATTTATTGAAGAGTAAAACTATTTAATATATTTATTTTCTTGTTTTTGCCATTTGAGAAAATGGGAAAAAAGAATTATTAATACTCTTCAAAAAATTATTTTTGAAGTTGGAAGACAGGGTATGATATATAGGCCTCAATTGTGCCTTAATGTGGGGATGTGTTTTGGAGAAAAACAAACTTTCCTTAATAGGAGTTTTTAGGTGTTTGTCAATTAAAGGAATTTAATTGCTTTTGGGCCACAATAATTATGGAAAATATTTGGTAATTTTTTTACATGGTAGATGATATCCATATGATGTTTCCATCATTTTAAGCATGGGGTCTTGAGAAAATAACTTGATTTGGAAGAAAGGCAAGGGATCAAGGATCTTGGGCATTATTATTTTTGTACCCTCAAAGGTTTGTTGGATCTTGGAGCTCAGAGCTCCCCTTGGGTCATTGAATATATGTATGGATAGACCAAGTGATGTAGATCACCATGGTACAAGAAGTTGATCTTGATAATGCTGGGGTTCTCTAAGAATTGATTTCAAACTTTGAATAAAATAAGAGTGCCAAAGCAGATTGTCAAGTAGCCTTCAAAACCTTATGGGTTTTTGAAGCACAAGGATCCATTTGGAACAACTGAAGTAGGTATTGCTAGACCTTTATTATTAGAACATAATCATGTAAAGAGTTGGTCCAAAGAAGGTAGGATGAAGGTGTGAGCTTTTGCTGAAGTAGGCAGGTTGATAAGATTTGCAGGTATTTTTAATTTCTTGCCTATGAAACCATCAATAACAAGTGTGTTAGATGATGGTCTAACCAAGGGAAATAGTGGGCCTTGGTAGTCCTTATTATGGTTTACAAGATGGTTCAGGTGCATTACCAAAAAGGCACAATGGTTGATAAAGAGAGGCATGCAAAGAAGTGATGTTGAAAAAGTTTCCAGACATAGTCAAAATTTAGCAGATTTAGGGTTTTTGACTAGAATATGAGTGGGGATGTTTTTGATGGGTTGCAAGGTATCAAAGCATCATCAAGTGGATGATGTTGAATTATATATTGAGTAGAATAGATCCATGCTTGATATTGGTCTTCATTGACTTGGAAACTTCTAGAATGGATCACTTTAGAATTGGTCTGGTTAAGGGTTTTAGATGATCACCTAGTGGCTATAGATCAGATCTAGCTTGCTTGACTTGTTTAGGGTTGACACTCTTGGATTATATAGAGGCTAGATGATGATCTCCTAGTGTAGCTCATACTGATTCCTAAGCAAACAAGCCAGACAACAGATCAAGGCAAATCATCTTAACAAGTAACTCAAACTATTACTAGAGTTACCATCAAGCCTAGCTTGAGGTAAGGATGGGTATTTTGAAATGTTGGAGTTTGAATGAGGTGAGAGTCCTTGGTATCTCTACCAAGAGTAGATTTCAAAAGCTTTATAGAAGGGTTTTAGAAATACCTAGAGGTAAGAGTAGTTGAAAGTCCTATCTGGAAAACATAAGGAGGTTCTATTATGTAGCTCTCCATAGTTTGGTTAATAGAAGCTACAAAAATAGTTTTGGTTTGCAAAGACATCTTGGCTCAGGTTTTGAAATGCCAGAACATTGGATAAGATGTAAACAAAGCCAGGACTGATTTGTAAATAGCTTTTGTAAACTAATATTGAGGTAAGGAGTATATCATAAGTTATACAATCAGAAGCATAAGCACAGACAACAAGAAGCAAACAGTGCATCATAAGGCAGGAAAAAGTTTTTGTTCCCCCTGATTTTTGCATTCTGGCCAACTAATCAGGGTTACTGAAAGTGGGATGTTACACGACTCGTTTTTGAGATCCGGATCGTATCCTTTCTTTTGAAGTTTCAATAACCCTTCAAGATTCTTCAAGCCGAAGATCAAGCTAGACGACGCTGAAATCCGACTTTGGATCTTGGAGGCTTCTGGGGGATGCTGTTGGGGATATACTTTCCGAGTATCCTCACTGTGCCTCACTGACCAGGGTGGCCCACTTTGGGTTAGAGCTTTGCTTCACGGGCGGCCCAGTCAGGGAGAAGAGACGGAGTCCAGTCCGGCTACGAGAAGGCCCAGAAGACTTACCGACATAGGACTGTTATGTTACGTGTAAATCAATATGTACTCTATAATTGACTCTTAGTCGTAGCCGGATAGGTCTCTCCTGTAAACCCTAGGCTAGATATCTATATAAGCCATCCAAGGGAAGCCTTTAGGGCACCCTCACAATAGTCTACAATCTCAACTCGCATAGGCAAAACCCTTGTAACCCATACTCCGGCTCTGCCGTATTACTGGATTGCTAGCAGGCGTAGGAGCTGTCCAAAGCCGACGGATTCGACCTAGGTAAACTTGTGTGCTCACCGTCACGAAACACCGTACGTCTCACACCCCTCTCTTCCACATGCCTCAAGGACCCCCTCATGGTGTACTTGTCATCAATCCGACGACACTAACACTCATGGAGTTCTGGTGTTGATCAAGTTTTGCTCTAGGAGAACTTTAGTCAACGGATCTGCTATATTCAGATCCATATGTATTTTACAAATCTTTATATCTCTATCCTTGACATGCTCGCGGATGGAGTGAAACCGGCTCTTAATATGCTTGGAATTCTTGTGAGACCTTGGTTCCTTGGCGTTGGCTATGGCTCCATTGTTGTCACAATAGATCACCATTGGGTCCAACGCACTAGGAACCACACCTAGTTCGGTTATGAACTACTTCATCCAAACCGCTTCCTGCGCTGCTTTTGAAGCAGCAATATATTCCGCCTCTATTGTCAATCTTGTCACCACAGGTTGTTTGGAGCTCCTCCACCTAACTGCTGCTCTATTCATGAGAAATATGTATCCGAATTGAGACTTAGAGTCATCCAGATTAGTGTCAAAGCTAGCGTCGACATAACAATTAGGGACCAGCTCTTCTTCACCTCCGTATACAAGAAACATTTCCTTAGTTATTCTTAAGTACTTAAGAATATTCTTGACTGCTATCGAGTGTTCCGAACCTGGATCATATTGGTACCTACTAGTCAAACTAATAGCATGTGCCACATCCGGTCTTGTACATAGCATGGCGTACATTATAGAGCCTATGGCTGAAGCATAGGGGATCTTATCCATTATCTCTGTTTCTTCCGCCGTTGCCAGACTTTGAGTATTACTCAAGGTCTTGCCATGCAACATAGTGTAGCACCCCGATAAAACCACTACTAAAAATCGTTGTGTTTTTATTTTGTGCATTATCATGACCACATGCTCATGTCATCATGCCACATTGCATTTGAGCATCGTCATATCATCATGCATATAATTTGCCTAAAACTATTTTCTAAAAGCCTAACTTTGTTTTCTAAATATCCCGTCTTTACTTCAAATGAAAACTCTGGGTCTACCTAGATATTTTTATTTGTCTAAAAACTAATTACAATAGTCTTATAAATGAATAAATAAAACTTATATTATTTTTTGGGAGGCAGCCAGCTAGGCCCAAAAGCCCAGCCGACCACCTCCAAACTAAACCCTGACCCACCTAACCCCAGACTTAATCCTAACCCTAGCTTCCTGCCCGAACCACAGCTCCGAGCCATACCTAAAACGGCACCCGCACGCAGCTGCCGCGCTACACAAACCGTGTCCGTCCGTACCTGGCCCACCCTGGCACGGCAACGCCATGCCACGCCATAGCGACCAGCCCTGCATCGCACGCAGTGTCCCGCACCGCCAGTGCGCGCGACCGCCCGACCCTGCCCGTGGTACACGGCCAACTAACCCCACCCCGCATACTCCCCTAGCCCCACCTCCTCACGCGTACAACCCACGCCAACCCTCGCCCCGCTCGTCGTTTTCCCCGCGATCCCCTCGTCCTCTCCGTTGTCACCGCTCGAGCCGTGCCGCTCGACATCGACTGCTACCAGGAGAGCCTCCCCAAGCCTTCCCAGAAGCCACCGCGTGCCCGCATCGTTGGCCCTCCCTCTCCTCTCCGTCCCTGCTCACCTTGTTCCTCAAGCTCGTCGCCGCCGACGACCCTGCAACCTCCTGGCCCGCATCGTTGAGCCCGCGAGCTCTGCAATCTCCGGCCGCCGTGACCCTCCTCGCCCTGACGCCGCGCAACCGCCAGGGACGCGGCCTCCTCTCTCTGCCCCGGCAACCCTTCCTCGACCCTAGCCACGAGCACGCCATGACCGGCCATGCCGCTCCTGCACGACCAAGCTCGCCACCGTCCCCACTTCGTTGTCTCGCTCTATAGGCTCCGACCTGGTTCCCTCCGGCTGCTGTCACTAGGAGAGCCTCGCCACCAAGTACGCCCCACCATCACCCTGTCGCACGGGCCCCCTCTCTGGCTGCATCTTGAGTGCCGCCGGGCCTCATCTCCGTCAGCAGCAGGTGCTCCGCCAAGCTCTGCCGCCCCTGCACAGGCCACCGCCACCATCCTCGTGCCCCTCGCCGGCCCCGCGCGCCTCTACTTTGCCGCTGCGCTATCTCCCTGCAAGCTCCAGGTCGCGTCGCCCTCCCTCTCGCCTCCGGTCGTCGCCTCTGCTTCGACCTGGGCGCCGCCTCCAATTTTCCCCTCCTCTGCCTTGCCCTGCCGTCAGCGTGCATTGCCACATCTGTGTCGTGGTGCTGTGAGCGCACCCAGCCACCTCGTCGTTGCAGGCCCCTTCTCGCCCGACCACCGCTCGAGCATCGACCACTGCCAGGGTCTTCCCGAGATTGTCGTCGTGGTCTTTGTTCACTTGTTCTGCTCGTGTTTTGGTGTTGCTCAAGATGAAGCCGAGGACCCGTGGGTTCCCAAGTTTCCTTGACAAGTTTTGTGGCGACAGTTCTGATACTTTCGTCTATGTGCATCTCTCGTATGGTTGCGCTACCGATTCCCGTAGCTATACAAGATCAAGACCCCGATAAGATCTCCGCTCACCTGAGTATGCGATAAGTTTTTGAGGTCTTCTCGTCAACAAGGCTAAAGAGGCGCGCATTCAAGATCGACACCTACCCGGACAATTCCGATGAACCATCGGCGAGCCCGAGTCCGGCACCATCCCCCGAGAACTTCAATAAGGACGACAAGTTCTCCATCACGGATTCGATGGACGAAACCCCGAAGCCCTGACCCGAAGCCGAGACCGAACCCCGTCGAACCCCAGAACCCCAAGATCTTCGATCCGAGAAGTACGATCCCTACCTATCCCATCCCTATTTTTTAATGACATATATTTGTTTCATATTAAATTGTTCATGTCGCATACATATTTTGTGGTTTGGGGGCATTATGCCGATTCACCTTATAATTAAATACGGAGTGTTTATGCGGGATACCTTTGTCTTATTCTGGACTCCTTTTAAATTTGTGTAGCGAACCAATACCATGTTTTTCCTTGTTAAGACAACATATAAATTGCGGGGTATCTAAACAACATGAACCATCTAATCAATTACCGGGACCTCGGTTCCGCTTAATATTGTCTAGTTGCATCGCATCTTTGCCATGCCATGCAACCTATCATAAACATGCCAGATCTTTTGCCATAATATTAAATAGTGCATACGGTGTTTCTTTTAGTGCTTTGCTTCTTCACTGATTAGGCCGTTGAGTTGGTGCGAGTATCGACTAGTTCTTCGGATAATATATCTTCAGCAGTGTTTCCTAGGCGAGCATTCTCCTCCTTTCTACCTATTTTGAATTTATAGTCTTTATTTCCTCCTGTTGATCTATTGTTATCCGTGTCGCGATGCTTTAGTGTTCCATACCAGATATATTCCGTGTAGCCTTTATATTGCCTTAGACACCTCCTATTACCTATTGTTTGGTAGATAGATGGTCTAGCGAGTCGTAGTCGCTTGCTCAGGTGTGATCCTGTGTCGTGAAACACCACACAGTTGTTGGAATGTTGTCATATGCTTTATGGTGGAGAGGATCATGACTTTAAATACAACTATTAAATTGCTGGGAATAGACATAACTAAACAGAGGCATCGGTGGGCAATAGATGTTATTTGGTTCTTCCACGCTCACTTGTGTCCCGTAGGACCCCGAGTACTTGATACTTGTTCCTTGACTATCGAACTATCCGCATGTGGGACCATGAATCCCCTTAGCTTGAGCTTGATTCATTTCTTATTTCTTGGGGCCACAAACTAGTTTGGGGCTTTATTACTATCCTGTACTTATGCCATGCTTTACTGCTTTACTTACGATTGTGCGTGGAGCACCTATACTATTTTGGATCATGCCACGTTTTCGTGGTATTGACAAGCCCAATCACACTTTCAGGTTCCCAGTCGTTTATAACCGTCGTCACAAACCCTGGGTCCGTCTCGGAGCCGGCCAACTTCGTTGAGGGTAGCTTAGTGGGGTGGCCCCCTGAAATATTTTATGAATCCTATGAGTGCTTTGTCGTGAAAGCCTCGTTGGGTTTTTATTTGTTTTTCTGAGGTTGATCGTGCGTGTGTTGCTATTTGTGCACCCCTGCAGGGTAAATCTTTCTGAAATCCGTGTCCGCGGTTATGGATGATTTGGAGCACAGTATCTCGATCATAGACAAGCATAACTAAAGTAGTGCTATAAATTTGACTTAATATGTGACTAGTAATCAACTTCACTACAATGGAATGGATAATAAAAGTGCCAACAACTGGTGGAACTAGGGTGCATCGTGTCATGTTATATCTGCCTAGTAAGTATTGCAACTCCGATGGAATGAAATAAAAGTGCCAACAATTGCTGAGTTTGGGATGTCACATGCTAATTGTATCTGACTAGTAAGTACTGTAACTACAAATGAATGTGTAACTAAAACTGCCGACTACTTATGCTATTAGGATGACTCATACCATCTATATTTGACTAGTAAGTGCTTCAACTATAATGGAATGAATAAAACTGCCAACTGTGTGAGTTCCTCGATTTGACTTCCTTGTTTGGTCTCGAGGGGGAAAATACCAGGATGGGTATGTTTTGGTGTTACTATCAGGTTGGATCCGGATAGGTCTTTCTTATCCCTCTCTAATAGCCGATAGTTGTATTGAGTCTCTATAGGTTGTTTAGCGCATGCTTCGCTGCCGCTTCAGTCCACCATACTGGCCTCACCGTATTCTAGCCTCGCCGTGTACTGGCCTCAGTACTGACCGCTCTCTTTTTTCTTTGCCCTTTGTCGGCACCCCTTTTTTTAGAAGGTATAAGTTCGACGTCGTTAGAAGGGTTACCCTTCCGGCATGGCCTGGGCAGGGTTATGGACGTCATTGGTTATTCTTCAGGGCTCTTAGTCCCACTTGCATCTTATCCGTACTCAGATGTTGTATCGTTTTCAAGGTGATTTGGATCTTTGTATTATATATATGTATTCTTGACTCATGGAGTCGTTGTTGTATATAAATGTTCTGTGGGTTCCATCGTGGACTATTGTGTAATGGTATTACTTAGTTTTCCACCCGCACGCAAGTGCCTGGTGGGTGTCCTTGAATCGTTTCTATGCGGGTTTGGCGGGAAGCGCTAAAACTTGCATAGGGCTGATTCGAGGGTGTTACAAAGTGGTATCAGAGCTCAGCAGTTGCGATACCCCACTGGTCCAGCCTGTAGGATAACCTAGCTAACGGCCGATATAAAGTGTCAAAACTATTTTTGCAAATCGGTTGGATAGATCTGCGTAGGTCTGTTTTTACTCCTTACCCCTATGCTATTCTCCTCTTACCTTTGCGAGTTTTGAATCTGCTTTCTTATCCTTTCTTTGAGTCCAGGATTTCTCGTGGTTGGGTTTCCGTCGTACCTTTAGGGTTTCGTTTCCTCTTGTAACGGTGTTGCTACCTCTGGTCTTCATTCTATCTGAGAGTTTTTTCTTTTCCTCTATGTACCTTTTGCTGGATCAAAATCCACTCAAATCTTTGTTTGTATCTTCCGGTGCTTTTCAACGCGACAACATCGTCTATGCCAGATCCGATGAAGAGCTTGCATCACTCCTTTGTTTCTGAACCTCGCTTGCCGAGATCTTCAGTCGAAATTCCGAGAATGGGTTGCAAACTTTCTACTACATGTGTGGGATACTAGTTTGGGTGCGTGATGGATTGGCCCCCATTCTGACTACTCGTTCTATTTGCTCTTGTACATTCAAGTGGGTTAGAATGCATGGTTTCTCTCCTTCTGTCCAAGTTAGAGGTTGCTTTTTTTGTTGATACCTTTACCTTCGTCCTTTGTTCCTGGAGTGTTCTCTTGACGATCAGGGACTACGACTTCTAGTTGGTGGTGTCGCCAATTTTGACATGAAGCAAGAATCCTTGTTAGTGGTGTCGCGAGGATCTACACGAAGCGAGAAGATTCAGATCATCAGCCTTCTTCCCCAAACCATGAGGCGGATCTCGAGGGCGAGATCCATTGTTAGTGGTGTCGAATTGTAGCACCCCGATAAAACCACTACTAGAAAATCACTGTGTTTTTATTTTGTGCATTATCATGACCACATGCTCATGTCATCATGCCACATTGCATTTGAGCATGTTCATATCATCATGCATATAATTTTCCTAAAACTATTTTCTAAAAGCCTATCTTTGTTTTCTAAATATCCCGTCTTTACTTCAAATGAAAACTCTGGGTCTACCTAGATATTTTCATTTGTCTAAAAACTAATTACAATAGTCTTATAAATGAATAAATAAAACTTATATTATTTTTTGGGAGGCAGCCAGCTAGGCCCAAAAGCCCAGCTGACCACCTCCAAACTAAACCCTGACCCACCTACCCCCCAGACTGAACCCTAATCCTAGCTTCATGCCCGAACCGCTGCTGCGAGCCACACCTAAAACGGCACCCGCACGCAGCTGCCGCGCTACACAAACCGTGTTCGTCCGCACCTGGCCCACCTGGCATGGCAACGCCACGCCACAGCGACCAGCCCTGCGTCGCATGCAGTGTCCCGCAACGCCAGCGCACGCGACCACCTGACCCTGCCCGCGGTACACGGCCAACTAACCCCACCCCGCGTACTCCCCTAGCCCCACCTCCTCACATGTACAACCCACGCCAACCCTCGCCCCGCTCGTCGTTTTCCGTGCGATCCCCTTGCCCTCTCCGTGGTCGCCGCTCGAGCCGTGCCGCTCGCCATCGACTGCCCCCAGGAGAGCCTCCCCAAGCCTTCCCGGAAGCCGCCGCGCGCCCGCGTTGCCGGCCCTCCCTCTCCTCTCCGTCCCAGCTCGCCTTGCTCCTCAAGCTCGTCGCCGCCAGCGACCCCGCAACCTCCTGGCCCGCATCGTCAAGCCCGCGAGCTCTGCAATCTTTGGCCACCGCGACCCTCCTCGCCCTGATGCCGTGCAACCGCCAGGGACGCGGTCTCCTCTCTTTGCCTAGGCAACCCTTCCTCGACCCTAGCCGCGAGCACGCCATGACCGGCCGCGCCGCTCCTGCACGACCAAGCTCGCCGCCGTCCCTGCTTTGTTGTCTCCCTCTGTAGGCTCCGACCTGGTTCCCTCCGGCCGCTGTCGCCAACAGAGCCCCGCCACCAAGTACGCCCCACCATCACCCTGTCGCACGGGCTCCCTCTCCGGCCGCAGCTTGAGCGCTGCCAAGCCTCATCTCCATCAGCAGCAGGTGCTCCGCCAAGCTCTGCCGCCCCTGCACAGGCCACCGCCACCATCCTCGCACCACTCGTCGGCCCCGCGCGCCTCTACTTTGCCGCTGTGCTCTCTCCCTGCAAGCTCTAGGTCGCGCCGCCCTCCCTCTCGCCTTTGGTCGTCGCCTCTACTTCGACCTGGGCGCCGCCTTTGGTTTTCCCCTCCTCTGCCTCGCCCTGCCGTCAGCGCGCATTGCCACATCTGTGCCGCGCTGCCGTGAGCACACACGGCCACCTCGTTGTCGTAGGCCCCTTCTCGCCCGACCATCGCTCGATCATCGACCACTACCAGGGTCTTCCCGAGGTTGTCGTCGTGGTCTTCGTTCACTTGTTCTGCTTGTGTTTTGGTGCTCCTCAAGATGAAGCCGAGGACCCGTGCGTTCCCAAGTTTCCTTGACAAGTTCTGTGGCGACAGTTTTGATACTTTCGTGTATGTGCATCTCTCGTGTGGTTGCGCTACCGATTCCCATAGCTATACAAGATCAAGACCCCGATAAGATCTCCGCTCACCTGAGTGTGTGATAAGTTTTTGAGGTCTTCTCGTCAACAAGGCTAAAGAGGCGCGCATTCAAGATCGACACCTACCCGGACAAATCCGATGAACCATCGGCGAGCCCGAGTCCGACACCGTCCCCCGAGAACTTCAATAAGGACGACAAGTTCTCCATCACGGATTTGATGGCCGAAACCCCGAAGCCCCGACCCAAAGCCGAGACTGAACCCCGTCGAACCCCAAAACCCCAATATCTTCGATCTGAGAAGTACGATCCCTACCTATCCCGTCCCTATTTTATAATGTCATATATTCGTTGCATATTAAATTGTTCATGTCACATACATATTTTGTGGTTTGGAGGCATTATGCCGATTCACCTCATAATTAAATTCAGAGTGTTTATGCGGGATACCTTTGTCTTATTCTGGACTCCATTTAAATTTGTGTAGCGAACCGATACCATGATTTGCCTTGTTAAGACAACATTTAAATTGTGGGGTATCTAAACTACATGAACCATCTAATCAATTACCGGGACCCCGGTTCCGCTTAATATTGTCTAGTTGCATCGCATCTTTGCCATGCCATGCAACCTATCATAAATATGCCGGATCTTTTGCCGTAATATTAAATAGTGCATACGGTGTTTCTTTTAGTGCTTTGCTTCTTCACGATTAGGCCGGAGAGTTGGTGCGAGTATCGACAAGTTCTTCGGATAATATATCTTCAACAGTGTTTCCCAGGAGAGCATTCTCCCCCTTTCTACCTAATTTGCATTTATAGTCTTTATTTCCTCCTGTTCATCTATTGCTATCAATGTCACGATGCTTTAGTGTTCCGTACCAGATATATTCCGTGCAGCCTTTATATTGCCTTGGACACCTCCTATTACTTGTTGTTTGGTAGATAGATGGTCTTGCGAGTCGTAGTCGCTTGCTCAAGTGTGATCCCGTGTCGTGAAGTACCACACAGTTGTTGGAATGTTGTCATATGCTTTACGGTGGAGAGGATCATGACATTAAATACAACTATTAATTTGTTGGGAATAGACATAACTAATGCAGAGGCATCAGCGGGCAATAGATGTTATTTGGTCCTTCCATGCTCACTTGTGTCCTGTAGGACCCCGAGTACTAGATACATGTTCCTTGACTATCGCACTATCCGCATGTGGGACCATGAGTCCTCTTAGCTAGATCTTGATTCATTTCTTGTTTCTTAGGGCCACAAAATAGTTTGGGGCTTTATTACTATCCTGTACTTATGCCATGCTTTACTGCTTTATTTACGATTGTGCGTGGAGCACCTGTACTGTTTTGGATCGTGCCATGTTTTCGTGGTATCGACAAGCCTAGTCACACTTTCGGGTTCCCAGTCGTTTACAGCCGTCGTCACAAACCCTGGGTCCGTCTCAGAGCCGGCCAACTTCGTTGCGGGTAGCTTAATGGGGTGGCCCCCTGAAATATTTTATGAATCCTGTGATTGCTTTGTTGTGAAAGCCTCGTTGGGTTTTTATTTGGTTTTTCCGAGGTTGATCGTGCGTGTGTTGCTATTTGTGCACCCCTGCAGGGTAAATCTTTCTGAAAGCCATGTCCGCGGTTATGGATGACTTGGAGCACATTATGTCAATCATGGACAAGCATAACTAAAGTAGTGCTATAAATTTGACTTAATATGTGACTAGTAATCAACTTCACTACAATGGAATGGATAATAAAAGTGCCAACAACTGGTGGAACTGGGGTGTATCGTGTCATGTTATATCTTCCTAGTAAGTATTGCAACTCCAATGGAATGAAATAAAAGTGCCAACAACTACTGGGTTTGGGATGTCACATGCTAATTTTATCTGACTAGTAAGTAATGCAACTACAACTGAATGGTTAACTAAAACTGCCCACTACTTATGCTATTAGGATGACTCATGCTATCTATATCTGACTAGTAAGTGCTTCAACTATAATGGAATGAATAAAACTGCCAACTGTGTGAGTTCCTCGGTTTGACTTCCTCGTTTGGTCTAGAGGGGGGAAATACCAGGATGGGTATGTTTTGGTGTTACTATCAGGTTGGATCCGGATAGGTCTTTCTTATCCCTCTCTAATAGACGATAGTTGTATTGAGTCTCTATAGGTTGTTTAGCGCATGCTTCGCTGCCGCTTCAGTCCACCATACTGGCCTCACCGTATTCTAGCCTCGCCGTGTACTGGCCTCGGTACTGACTTGCTCTCTTTTTTCTTTGCCCTTTGTCGGCACCCCTTTTTTTAGCAGGTATAAGTTCGACGTCGTTAGTAGGGTTACCCTTCCGGCTTGGCCTGGGCAGGGTTATGGACGTCATTAGTTATTCTTCAGGGCTCTTAGTCCCCTTTGCATCTTATCCGTACTCGGATGTTGTATCGTTTTCAAGGTGATTTGGATCTTTGTATTATATATTTGTATTCTTGACTCATGGAGTCGTTGTTGTATATATATGTTCTGTGGGTTCCATCGTGGACTATTGTGTAATGGTATTACTTAGTTTTCCACCCGCACGCAAGTGCCTGGTGGGTGTCCTTGAATCGTTTCTATTTGGGTTTGGCGGGAAGCGCTAAAACTTGTACAGGGCCAATTCGAGGGTATTACACATAGGTAAGAACTCCTTCTTACTTTCGTCCATTTTAAACTTCTTTAAAATCTTATCAAGGTATGTACTCTGCGATAGCCCTATTAGGTGTCTTGATCTATCTCCATAGATCTTTATGCCTAATATGTATGACGCTTCACTAAGGCCCTTCATCGAAAGTTTTTTGTTTAGATAACTTTTAACACTGTTTAAAATATCTATATAATTTAAAGTCAGTAATATGTCATCCATATATAATATTAGAAATGCCAAATTGCTCCCACTCACTTTCTTGTAAATACAATCCTCTCCATAAGTTTGGACAAATCCAAACTCTTTGATCACCTCACCAAAGCGAAGATTCCAACTTCGGGATGCTTGCTTTAGTCCATAGATGGATCGCTGAAGCTTGCATACCTTGTTAGCATCCTTGGGATCGACAAAACCCTTTGGTTGTATCATATATAACTCTTCTTCAATATTACCATTGATGAACGCAGTTTTGACATCCATCTGCCATATCACATAATCAAAATATTACCATTGATGAACGCAATTGCTAACATAATCCTAACTGACTTTAGCATCGCTACGAGAGAGAATGTCTCATCATAGTCAACTCCTTGAATTTGTCGAAACCCTTTTGCGACAACTCGAGATTTATAGATGGTCACATTACTATCAGCATCAGTTTTTCTTTTGAAAAACCATTTATTCTCAACGGCCTTTCGGTCGTGAGGTAAGTCCACCAAGGTCCAAACCTGGTTTTCGTACATGGATTCCATCTCGGATTTCATGGCTTCTTGCCATTTGTTGGAATTCAGGCTCATCATCGCTTCTTCATGAGTTGCAGGGTCATCTATTTCATCAATCATGAAATTCATAACAGGATCCCCGTACAGTTCAGGAGTTGCACGTGTCCTGCTTGACCTGCGAGGTTCGGTAGTGTCCTCTTTCAGAGTTTCATGATCATTATCATTAGTTCCCTCTTCATTCGGTGAAGTCAACTCCGGAACAATTTCCCGCGCTACCCCACTTGCCGTTTCATGAAGAGAAGGTTCAATAACCTCTTTGAGTTCTACCTTCCGACTACTCACACCTTTCGCGAGAAACTCTTTCTCTAGAAAGGATCCATTCTTGGCAACGAAAACCTTGCCCTCGGATCTATGATAGAAGGAATACCCAATTGTTTCTTTAGGGTATCCTATGAAGACGCATTTTTCCGCTTTGGGTTCGAGTTTATCAGGCTAAAGTTTCTTCACATAAACATCGCATCCCCAAACTTTAAGAAATGACAGCTTAGGTTTGTTTCCAGACCACAATTCATAGGATATTTTTTCAATGGATTTAGATGGTGCCCGATTTAAAGTGAATGCAGCAGTTTCCAGTGCATAACCCCAAAATGACAATGGCAAGTCAGTCAGAGACATCATAGATCAAACCATATCCAATAAAGTACGATTATGATGTTCCGACACACCATTACGTTGTGGTGTTCCGGCATGCGTGAGTTGTGAAACTATTCCACAATCTTTCATATGTGCGCTAAACTCGTAACTAAAATACTCTCCTCCACAGTCAGACCGTGGAAATTTGATCTTTCTATTACGATGATTTTCCACTTCATTTTGAAATTCCTTGAACTTTTCAAAGGTTTCAGACTTGTGTTTCATTAAATAGATATACCCATATCTACTCAAATCATCCGTGAAATTAACAAAATAACGATATCCACCACGCGCCGACACACTTATTGGACCACATACATTAGTATGTATGATTTCCAATAAATCTGTTGCCAGTTCCATTGAATCGGAAAACGGCATTCTAGTCATCTTGCCCATAATGCATGGCTCACATGTATCAAATGATTCGAAACCAAGTGATTCCAAAAGTCCATTAGAATGGAGTTTGCTCACGCGTTTCACGCCAATATGACCTAGGCGGTAGTGCCACATATATGCAGATATATCCTCATCAAGTTTAATCCTTTTAGCATCAACATTATGAACATGTGTAATACTATTATCGAGATCCAACAGAAATAAACCATTCATCATAGATGCATGACCATAAAAGATATCATTCATATAAATCAAACAACCATTGTTTTCAGACTTAAATGAATAACCACTTCACATCAAACACGATCTAGATACAATGTTCATGCTTAGTGTAGGCACCAAATAATAATTATTTAGATTTATCACTAATCCCGATGACATATGGAGAGGCAGCGTTTCCAACGGTGATCACATCAAATCTTGATCCATTGCCGACACACATCATGACCTCATCCCTTGCTAGATGTCACTTGTTCCGCAGCCCCTGAATCGAGTTACATATATTAGGAACCGATCCAGTATCAAATACCCAAGTGCTACTGTAAGTAGTAGTCAAGTACACATCAATAACATGTATATCACATATACCTTTGTTTGCCTTGACGGCCTTCTTGTCCACCAAATACTTGTGGTAGTTGCACTTCCAATGGCCAGTCCCCTTGCAATAGTAGCACTTAGTATCAGACTTAGGGCCAGCTCCGGATTTCTTTTTGTTGGGCCACGTAGAGATAAACAAAACTTTTTCCCTACGCGGTGATCCCAAGATCCAGCTCAGGTAGAAGGCCACGAGGATTACCACTAGACGTGCAGTTGCGGAATTGATGAAGCATGTCGCTGGATGCAGTGCAGTCCTCGCGATCCGTTCCGGTTCCACGATCCACGATCCGTACTTTCTTCACGATCATCGAAGTGCTGAACATACAACACCTCCGCCGGTATCCACACGTACGAGGAGGAGCGCCGGCGATGGAATGCTAGATCCGGTACGGCGGTGACAGGACGGACTGGGGCTAGGGTTTCCAACACATGGAGTGACCTAACCTTGTGCTCTAAGCACCTGCACCCCAGCTTATATAGGGAGTGAAAGTGGGCTCCACTCACTTGTGGCCCATTCACTAAAAGGCCTATATTAGCCACAGCAAGTCTCACTTGATGACTAAGTCCATGTCTCTATTTGGGTCCAACCCAAATAGGTTTCCTATTTGGGTATAACCCAAACTTGCTCCCGCTCTTAAGTGTGTGACCCGAGAGGCTCATGGTAACCTGAACACGATTCCGAGTCTCACTCGTGATCGATCAGTTGGTAGCGGCTCCTAGCAGAACGTGCCAACTCCCAAGTACCAATAAGTCATGATGACATACCTTCCAATGCGACTTTCGTCTGAGTCCCTTTTGCCTCACGAGATACCTTGTCGGACTATAGGCAAATGATCGTCATCCCTTAAATAGTCCGACTCTCTTTCTCGATCCGAGATAAGTGATTCATCCGACTAACTCTTAGTCGGTTGCCTCGATTAACACTTAACCGTGACGCGCATGGCCATGCTTTCCGAATCATATCTTCCGAGAGGGCCTAGAGAATATCTCTCCAGATGGAGGGGAAAAATCCCGTCTTGGTTATTCACATCATGCAGCTTGATTCTCAGACGACCCAAACTCCGCCTTTATAACTGCCCAGTGACGGAACAACGTTTGATAGAACCTAAGTCGAAGATCCTCAACTCGGATTGTGCAATAACCTCAGGTCTAAGGATTACATTGATTGAGACATGCAAATGACGACTTGTTCGTTGCATCTCAATATGGGTTAGTCCGACTCGCTAAACTCTTTAGCCGAATCCGTGTATGTCGGAATAGCATCTCCATGCCCATGACAAGTGGAACCTAGTCATCTGCCGACTTTCACATTGGTCTAAGTTGTGTGTCCGGCACAACCTTAATGACCAAGGACAATTAGTATGAACAACATGAATATGTAGTTCCACAATCAAATCACATATTCGATGATACATATCAGTAGTTCATACATGGACCATAACCTTATGAATACACAGGAATATCATCATTCATGATTGCCTCTAGGGCATATTCCCAACAGTCTCCCACTTGCACTAGAGTCAATCTTCCGACATCACATGTCTAGGCATCTGATGCCCATTGCTCTCAGGTGCGCCTCATGCTTCAGCTGTGGAAGTGGCTTTGTCAACGGATCCGCAATGTTTGCATCCGTGTGTACCTTGCATAACTTGATATCACCTTGATCCACGAACTGGCGAATAAGGTGGTACCGCATGAGTATATGTTTGTTCTTCTGGTGTTGTCTAGGTTCCTTGGCTTGTGCAATAGCACCATTGTTGTCACAATACACGTCTAACGGATTGGACGAGCCCTGAACCACACCAAGATGCATGAGGAAATTCCTCATCCAAACGGCTTCCTTTGCCGCCTCCGAGGCAGCAATATACTCAGCCTCTGTCGTAGACGCAGACACCGTTTCTTGCTTGGAACTTTTCTAGCTCACAGCCCCTCCGTTTATCACAAACACATATCCGGATTGCGAACGAGAATCATCATAGTCAGTGAGATAACTCGCATCCATGTAACCCTTTACACTGAGTTCATCCTCACCTCCATAAACCAGGAACATATCCTTAGTCCTTCTCAAGTACTTGAGGATATTTTTAGCCGCTGCCCAGTGGATCTCTCTAGGGTCAGCTTGGTATCCGCTCACAACACTTAGAGCATAGGAAACATCCGGCCTAGTACAAATCATAGCATACATGATGGATCCGATTGCAGAAGCATACGGAATCGCACTCATCCGACTTCGCTCATCAGTTGTCGAAGGACACTTAGTCTTGCTAAGTTTTACGCCATGGGACATCGGTAAGAACCCCTTCTTAGAGGATTCCATGTTGAACTTCTTCAACACTTTGTCCAAATATGTACTCTGACTCAATCCAATGAGCCGCTTTGATCTATCTCTATAGATCCGGATTCCTAGTATGTAAGTCACCTCACCCAAGTCTTTCATCGAAAAACTCCTTTCCAATGATTCCTTGGTCTCTTGCAACATCTGGACATTATTTCCAATCAGTAATATGTCATCCACATATAAGATCAGAAAGTTGCTCCCACTAAACTTCTTGTATAAACAAGAATCATGATCGCTCTTGATGAAGCCAAACGATTTGACTACCTCATCAAAGCGAATGTTCCAACTCCGAGATTCTTGCTTCAACCCATCAATGGATTTCCGAAGCTTGCATACTTCATCAGCATTAGCCGGATCAACAAAACCCTCGGGCTGTATCATATACAGGTCCTCGGTTAAATTTACATTAAGGAAAGCCGTCTTGACATCCATCTGCCATATCTCATAGTCGAAATAGGCTGCTATAGCTAACATGATCCGAAAGCATCGCTACAAGAGAGAAAGTCTCATCGTAGTCAACTCCTTGAACTTATCAGGACCCCTTTGCGACAAGCCGTGCTTTATAGATAGAAACATTTCCATCCATATCAGTTTTCTTCTTAAAGACCCATTTGCACTCAACGGGTCTTGCACCATCTGGCAGATCAACCAAGTTCCAAACTTGATTTTCATCCATGGACTTTAATTCGGATCTCATGGCTCCAAGCCATGACTCGGAATCAGAAGCAACCATCGCTTCCGAATAAGTTGTCGGCTCATCACTGTCCAACAGCATCACATCATGAACACTTCGCAATCTAGCCGATCTTCGCAGTGTTGGTGCAGTTTCCGGCTTAGGTACCAGGTCCGGCTCAACCTCTAAGGCATTTGCCGACTCGCTGCTAGCCGGCATCTCTCGAATTTCTTTGAGATGCACCGTACTCCCACTGACTCCCCGATTGAGAAACTCTTTCTCAAGGAAGACACCGTTTCGAGCAACAAACACTTTGCCCTCTTCTCTATTGTAGAAGTAGTAACCCAAGGTTTCCCTCAGATACCCCACGAAAATACACTTATATGACTTAGCTGTAAGCTTGTCCAACTGAAGTCGCTTGATAAAAGCTTCACAACCCCAAATCTTAAGAAAAGACAAACTTGGCTTCTTTCCAGTCCACATCTCATGCGATGTCTTCTCTACCGACTTTGATGGTACTCTGTTTAGTGTGAACGCTGCAGTTTCTAGACAATAACCCCAAAATGATAAAGGCAGATCTGTCCGGCTCATCATTGATCGTACCATGTCCAACAAGGTCTGATTCCTCCTTTCCGACACACCGTTTCTCTGCGGCGTTCCTGGAGGAGTGAGCTGGGGAACTATTCCACAACTCTTTAGATGGTCATCAAACTCATGGCTCATGTACTCGCCTCCTCGGTCCGACCGAAGAAACTTTATTTTCTTGCCAAGTTGATTTTGTACCTCATTCTGGAATTCCTTGAACTTTTCAAAGGCTTCCGACTTATGTTTCATCAAGTAGATATATCCATACCTACTCAAATCATCAGTGAAGGTAATGAAGTACTCATAACCACCTCTGGCTGTCGTGCTCATTGGGCCACATACATCACTATGTACCAGTCCCAATAAGTCGGACACCCTTTCACAACTCTTTGCAAAAGGTGTCTTGGTCATCTTGCCGAGAAGGCAGGATTCGCATGTCTCGAACGACTCCAAGTCGAACAAAGTTAGGAGTCCATCATCATGGAGCTTCTTCATGCGTTTCCAACTTATATGACCAAGCCAACAATGCCAAAAGTAAGTCATATTCAGATCATTTGGTTTTAACCTTTTCACATTTATGTTATAGACATATTCACTATCAAGATTCAAAATAAATAACCCGTCCCGGACGGGCGCAAAGCCATGAAACATATCATTCAAATATAAAGAACAACCATTATTCTTAATATTCGACTCATAGCCCTGTCTCATCAAACATGAGGCCGAAATGATGTTTCGACTAAGCACTGGAACATAATAAGAATTATTTAGCTCCATTATGAATCCAGAAGGTAAATGAAGTTGCATTGTGCCGACTTCCAACGTAGCAACTCTCGCTTTGTTTTCGACTCTAATGTCAACCTCGCCTCTTGCAACGCTCCTAGTTCTTACCAGTCCCTGCAATGAGTTGCAGATGTGAATGACTGATCCGATATCATATACCCAAGAACTACCAGGTGCATCAGCAAGATAAATGTCTATAACATTGCAAACAAGCATACCTGAGCCAGAAGTCACACCTCCACTCTTGGCTTTATCAGCCGGATACTTGCTACAATTCCTCTTCCAGTGGCCATCCGACTTGCAGTAGAAGCAAGTGGATCCGGCTGTAGGAGATGGCTTGGTCCCTAAGGAAGCGCCTTGGACTGGGTCCTCCGCCTTACCTCCTGACTTTGCCTTCTTCTTCTTAGTCCAAGAACTCTTCTTGAACTTAGCCTTGTTTTGTACCATCAACACTTGACTGGCACCTTTCTTGAGATCCGCCTCAGCCTGCTTGAGCATCCCATGTAATTCAGTGAGCTTCTTATCCATACCATGCATGTGGTAGTTTGATATGAACTGGCCATACGCACTAGGAAGAGAGTTCAGAATTATGTCCGTAGCGAACTCTTCGCTAATGGGGTAGCCAAGCCTTTCCAGAGATTGCACGTAACCAACCATCTTGATCACATGCGGACTCAGTGGATCGCCATCCTTAAGCTTGCAGCTCAACAAAGCCTGAGAGACTTGATACCTCTCAGTCTTTGCCTGAGCCTGGAACATACTTTTGAGGCTTTTGATCATATCATAGGCCTCAACATTCTCGAACTGTTGCTGCAAGTCCGGTTCCATGTGAGCAAGCATAAGACAGCTAATCTCCGTGGATTCATCACAAATCCGATGGTAGGCATTGATGGCTGCGACAGTCGCATTCTCATCCGGCTCAGCTGGAAGTGGGTTGTCTAGGACACGATCCCTTTTTTCTTGTTTGAGAACAATTCTCAGATTACGATACCAGTTGGTGAAATTAGTTCCATTCAGCTTATCTTTCTCTAAGATGGTTCTCAAAGCAAAGCCAGAAATCTGAGGAAGACTGCTAGGTGCCATTGATCTACAATAGAAAATATGCAAAACACTTAAGACATGTATCCATAAAAGAGCAAGCATATTAAACACTTTAATATTTATGCTCCCACTAGAACCAACACCCCTCTGATGGTTACTTAGTGATTCAAGACCCTAAATAAGCAAGTCGACTAGTGAGCTTTAGCATCACCGCTAGCCGTCAAGTGATCTAGGTAGACAACTCCTTGTCAATCGTATCTCATACGACTCCTGTTGGATGGGTGGCATCACATGCCCCGGCTTCCATCCGACCTTTCCCCAAGTCCCACAATCGTTGTGATAGACCCATCTAGATTACCAAGTGCTTCCGCTGTAAGAGTCCGACTCGAACCCACCTAGTTGGAAAGAATTGATAGCACCTCAATTTTATGAGCCCACTACCAAAAATGTCCGACTTGTGATGGTGCAGCACTGGCGGGGAAACCGACTAGACCTTCTTTGAGGGATTATTTCTACCAACTATCTAATAGAGGTAAAACAGAGACATAACAATAACACAAAATAAAAGCAATTATAATGTGAAATGGTATGGCTCTCTTCATGGAGATCTCCATCTCCATAAAGCCTGTAATCCGACTCGTGTCAACTCTTGTCACGGGCTGTCTTACACCATGTAGCCAACTTGTACACCGACTTGCATGCCATCCGGATTCTCCAAACAGCTACACTACCTAGTAATCCAAATTACACAGAGAATCAGACACGTATGCCGTTATACAATAAGATGACAGCACCTAGGCTCTAGCCGGCTGACAAAATCCGTGATACGTAGATCACGTATGGATTACACACATCACATACACATAAGCCATACCATTCACAACATCATCCTACAAAAACAAGTTATGCATGGATACGATATCTAACGACGTTGTGAAACTCGCAACGACATCTAAGGCGCTACGACAGGGCGAAGCCAGCGGTCCCGCTAGCCGGATAGCGAGTGGGGATCAAAGGAGCTGCGCCCCTCGCGGGTGCGGGCAGCACCCGACGATTTTTCCAAAAACACAGATCTCATCTGCATTCTAGACATGGATTTCATCATCGGATAAAACAATTTTACCCAAATCCGATCCGGACTCCGATTCGATCAAACCCTTTGATCTTCGATCACCGCATCCGGGTTTACGTGTCACAGTCTACCCCGATGGCGGAAACCGACCGGTAGGGGTATGTCGTTCCATGACCTTAGCAGTTAGATCACAGAAACCAGATCATCCACTCCCCGAGCACAGTTGATCCAATCAACTTTGTACAAAACCGATCTATCTCATAGATCGACCACCAAAACTGCAATTAGATCCAATCTAATGCCAACCGCAAATCACATATGCACGATCTTGAGCCTAAAACCAGAAGCTAACGCTCTGATACCACTGTTGGGCCACGTAGAGATAAACAAAACTTTTTCCCTATGCGGTGATCCCAAGATCCAGCTCAGGTAGAAGGCCACGAGGATTACCACTAAACGCGCAGTTGCGGAATTGATGAAGCACATCGCTTGATGCAGTGCAGACCTCGCGATCCATTCCGGTTCCACGATCCACGATCCGTACTTTCTTCACGATCGTCGAAGTTCTGAACGTACAACACCTCCGCCGGTATCCACACGTACGAGGAGGAGCGTCGGCGATGGACTGCTAGATCCGGTACGGCGGCGACAGGACGGACTGGGGCTAGGATTTCCAACACATGGAGTGACCTAACCTTGTGCTCTAAGCACCTGCGCCCCAGCTTATATAGGGAGTGAAAGTGGGCTCCACTCACTTATGGCCCATTCACTAAAAGGCCTATATTAGCCACACCAAGTCTCACTTGCTGACTAAGTCCATGTCTCTATTTGGGTCCAACCCAAATAGGTTTCCTATTTGGGTCTAACCCAAACTTGCTCCCGCTCTTAAGTGTGTGACCTGACAGGCTCATGGTAACCCGGACACGATTCCGAGTCTCACTCATGATCGATCAGTTGGTAGCGGCTCCTAGCAGAACGTGCCAACTCCCAAGTACCAATAAGTCATGACGACATACCTTCCAATGCAACTTTCGTCTGAGTCCCTTTTGCCTCACGATATACCTTGTCAGACTATAGGCGAATGATCGTCATCCCTTAAATAGTCCGACTCTCTTTCTCGATCTGAGATAAGTGATTCATCCGACTAACTCTTAGTCGGCTGCCTCGGTTAACACTTAACCGTGATGCGCATGGCCATGCTTTCCGAATCATATCTTCCGAGAGGGACTAGAGAATATCTCTCCAGATGGAGGGGCAAAATCCCGTCTTGGTTATTCACATCACGCAGCTTGATTCTCAGACGACCCGAACTCCGCCTTTATAACTGCCCAGTGACGGAACAGCGTTTGGCAGAACCTAAGTCGGAGATCCTCAACTCGGATTGTGCAATAACCTTAGGTCTAAGGATTACATTGATTGAGACATGCAAATGACGACTTGTTCGTTGCATCTCAATATGGGTCAGTCCGACTCGCTAAACTCTTTAGCCGAATCCGTGTAAGTTGGAATAGCATCTCCATGCCCATGACAAGTGGAACCTAGTCATCTGCCGACTTTCACATTGGTCTAAGTTTTGTGTCCGGCACAAGCTCAATGACCAAGGACAATTAGTATGAACAACATGAATATGTAGTTCCACAATGAAATCACATATTTGATGATACATATCAGCAGTTCATACATGGACCATAACCTTATGAATACACAAGAATATCATCATTCATGATTGCCTCTAGGGCATATTCCCAACACTTTTCAGGCGCGACAACAGATTTGCCACCCTTCGTTCCCTTGTATTTACCCTTCTTATCTTTCTTGAAACCGGTGGTCATATTGATCATCAACACTTCCTGATCTCCACTTCTGCAGTCTTAAGCATTGTAGAAGCTCGAGGTGAGACTTCTTCATGCCCTGCATGTTATAGTTCAACACAAAGCTCTTGTATATAGGTGGCAGAGATTGTAGAACACGATGTCTGCCTAAGTCAATGGGAATCGTTATTCCCAAGGACTCAAGCCTATCGGCATACCTAGACATTTTGAGTGCGTGCTCACTAACAGAGCCGTTCTCTTCCATCATGTAGCTAAAAAACTTTTCAGAAGCATTATAACTCTCTACAAACAGCATGGTATCGAAAAACATTTTCAATTCACCCATGGTATCAAAGGCATTGCCATTTTCAAAATGCTCTCGAAGTTCTGGCTCTAGCCCATACAGTATGCCGTAATGAACTAAGTTGTGGTCCACCTGATGAGTCAAATAGATGTTCTTTTCCTCGTCAGGGGCATCAGGAGCTGGTGGAAGCCTAGCGGCGCTTCTAGCACATATTGCTTTCGTGCAGCAGTGAGGCGAATCCTCAAATTCATGGCCCAATTGATAAAGTTGCTACCATTTGCCGCAAGTTTCTCTTTCTTCATGAACACATTGAAATTCAAAGCAGGTGATGCCATCTACAAAAAAATTTGTAAAGTTTAGACTAATTTTATGATAGATTGAGTTTAACTAATCCAAATTACAAATGAACTCCCACTCAAAAAAACATCCCTCGTGTCTTTTTGGTAATTACATGAACCAAATCCACTGCACCAAGTCCGATCATCACTTGAGTCGGTGTAATCTCAAAGGCGAGCATCAATATGGGCATCATATCAACTATATGACTCATGCTTAACCTTTCGGTCCGTGTTCCAAGGCCATGTCTGTACATGCTAGGCTCGCCAAGTAAGAACCTTAGTACTCGTGTGTGTACAATTGTCTTACACCCGTTGTATGAAATCTTAGAGTCGAGTACACCCGATCATCACATGATGTCTCGAAACACGATCCATAGAACGGTGCATACTTAAGGAACACATTTTTGTCTTGATATCTAAATGAGCGATCATCTTATAATGCTACTAAAATGCTAAACAAGCAATATAAGATGCAAACATCATATGCATAAAGTGAAATGATATGGTTCTTCCACTTGATCACTATTATGTACATTGTGGTATGATCTTTATCATTCCTTTGTGTGTAAGGACAAGGTCTATGGAACTTACACGTTAGGTGTGTTGTAAGAGTATCAACTATACATCCACTTATAGCATTACCATATCATGACACGAGCCTAGCAACAATCTAAACTAGATGCTTCTAATTTATCCATTGCAAGTTTTACGTGGCTTAGGGCTTTCGAAGATAGAACCGGTCTTACCTAGGAACATGGAACCACAACGATGATAACCAAATTATTAGCAACTAGTTGTAAATCAGATATTGACTATAGTAGGAGAGACAGACACCCACTAGCCACTTATGCAAAACTAGTTGCATGTCAATCATGGAACAAGTCTCATGTGCGAGGACATGTAAAGTTAGTCTGGACTGCTTCATCCCACTATGCCACCAATATCCAAAATACATGAAAGAAGCAATAACATGATCATCATCGCCCACATACTCATATGTGTACTACCCATGCAAAGCATCTACGCATAGATCAGGCTCTGATACCACTGTTGGGTTTGCAGCATAGAAAACAAAAATTCCTATGATGGGAACTACTAAGCACCAATATCTATCTACTAGATACAAAGCAACGGGTGGATATACATCCATAGAGAACATACCCTTGTAGACCGACAAAGTGTAACGAGGTTGAAATCGTGGATGATGTAGTTGAACGCTTGCCGATCTTAGGATCGAGAAGAAGTCCAGCACCACAACTCAGCAGCGCATCCATGATCGCACACACGTTCAGGCCACTGAACAACCTCCACCTTCTCGCTCCAACGATGGAGCGGAAGCAACAACTCTTTCCAGACGAAATGCCATCAGGAACATGTATCTCGCTGATCCGAGACCATGGGGAATAATTATAGAGGGGGAGAGAGATCCTTCATGAGGACGTGTGCTTTGTGAGGAGGAGAGGAGGCCTTTTATAGGGAGAGGGGGGCAACTCCCTATTAAGGGGTAACCCCGTTGGTGGCCCGATCTTCACGGATCTCGTGGTCAAATCGATGGGAAAGCGAGGGGAAAGGGAGAAGGAACCAGAAGCGGACGCACACCTCGCGAAGAACACGATGAACACATGCAAAACTCACACGATACAAGGCTGATTGCTCTCGTCGGTGGCCACCGGTCCGATAGAATCCTCGCAAGGAAAGATCGGTCAACATGCTCCCTCGATCCCACTCGGAGAGGGAAGAACAGCTTGGAGAGGGTCTTGACGTCTTGGCAAAGGGACACCGATGCCAAGGCCTTGTATAACAAGGGAGGCGCGATGCAAACTCCAACGAGGTGGTGATGATAGTGGATCCCCTTTGGTAGAAGGGGATGAGGCAAAACTAGAGATTCCACAAAGGGGGTTGTCTTTAGTCTATCATCTATGCCTAAGGGATACATGAGGGGTGGGGGCTCTATTTATAGGCCAGCCACTAGAATGGGGGTAGTTTAGGCAAAGGGGTAAGTAAAGGGAATATTCCAGGGCATCAAACCCAGATTCGTGCACAAACGGGTGATTCCAGCAATAAGTCCGGTGGCGCCGCTATTTTCGGCGGCCGCCGATATTTCCGGTCGGCGCCGATTCGGTGTTCTGCATGCGTTTCCGGTGGGCGCCGGTCTGGTCCAATGGTCGCTGGTTTGGTTGGCACGGGGTTCGGTCCGCCAGAGCTGGTGTCGAGAATTCTGGCGGTGGATCCATGTAGCACCCCGATAAAATCACTACTAGAAAATCGCTTGGTGTTTCTATTATGTGCATCACCATGACCGCATGCTCATGTCATCATGCCAAATTGCATTTGAACATCATCATCATCCTGCATATGTTTGTCTAAAACTGTTTTGCAAAAGCCTATTTTCGTTTTCTAGATATCCCCTCTCTTAATTTCAAATCAAACCCTGGCCTTATTCGAATATTTTATTTTGTCTAAAAAATATTTACAAAAGGCTTTTAAAATAAAACAGTAATCTAATAAAAATAAAATGTTTTTTTGGGGGAGGCAACTGACTAGGCCAGCCCAAAGGCTAGCCCACCGGCCACCTACTACCCACAACCAGACCAAACCCTAAACCTACCTAACCCTAGACCTCAGCCCCGCACGGCACACCCTCCCACCGCCGTTGTGCACCATACCGTGGCTAAATAAACCCCAGTGACATGACCACCCCTCTCCTTGGTCCCACCAGCGCGATGCTCCTGCATGCTAACACGTATCACCCCACTCAACACGACCACGTGGGCCATGCAGCGCCACTGCAGCCCGTTGCACTGCAACCCCCGCGCGCGACACACCCCAGCCGTGTCGATGCGACGCCGCTCCGCATCACGTAGGCACACTTTCGCATCGACCGCTATGCTGACTGCGTACCGCACGCCACCAACCCCTCGCCGCGACGCACCTTGGCCCCACCATGTCGCTACCCGACGCGGACCGACCTCACGCAACCCGTGCCCCGATCCCATCCCCATCGTGATCTCTCTCCTTCGGAGACCGACACCGCCGCTGCCTCTTTCCACCTTGCTCCGCCGCCGCACGCGGCCCCAAGCTCCTCCTCACTAGCCTCCTCGTGAGTCCGTGTCGACCACTGCTTTCCACCACCCTACAGCGCGACCAGCCACGCGTGGCCGCCGCCTCTACTGCGTTTCTTCTCAAGCCGCCGCTGCCGTCTCCTGGCCGCGTCATGCATCTCCACCACCGGCCGCCTCAGCCTCGCGTCTTCTCGCTGCGGCCTCCTCCCTACAAGCTCGCCCACCGACAAGCACGCCACCGCACCTCACCGACCTGACGCCTTGTACCACGAGCCCCTGCGCCGCCTTCCCCACTCGCAGAGCGCCGCTGCCCTGCAAGTTCCGTGCGACGCCGCCCTCTCTTCCGCCGCGAGTAAGCCCGCATCCGACATTGACCTCTCCACTGCACGTCCTCCTCGGCCTTGGGCGCCTGTACAGCTGTGCGTCGCTGACGGCCACGGCCGCACCCTGCTCTGTAAGCACGAGGCCATCTCGTCTCAGCCCTGTTTTAGTTCGACTGACTTTTGTCCAAAGCTCCTCCCTAACTTTTGTTCACAACACAAAGGCCAACAACTCGTACGTGATCTTGGCAACCTCAACTTCAATCCTCGACCCTCTGGGCTTTCCCTAGGCGTGTGTGTGGCTTGACGCTAGTTTGATTCTCGGCTGATGGTGATGTTGCGTTGTGGTGTTACGCTGCTCCCGAGACCGTCACGAGAAGCTTAATGTCAGACCAGACCTGGTGGCACTCGATGAACCGCTGACAAGACCTTCATCACGAATTCCAAGTACTCTGACATGGCCACCAAAGACCTTCATCGCAAATGTCAAGTTCTCCTAGGAATCGTTGGTTGAGATCACCGAAGACCGATCCCGTCGAGCCCGGACCCCCGTCGAACCTGGACCCTCTGGAACCAAGATCGTCGAACACCCAATGTGTGAACCATATCCGAGCCCCTATTTTATTAAATGCTATATACATGTTGCATATTAAATTGCTCATGCTCGCATACATATCCATTTGTTTGGGGGTATTTAGTCGATTCACCTCATAATTAAATATGGAGCCCATATGCAGGCTATACTTGTATTATACCGCCTCCATTTAAATTTGCGTAGCGAACCGATGTCATATTTTGCCTTGTTAAGCCAACATTTAAATTGCGGGGTAACTAAACAACATGAACCTCCTACTTAATTGTCGGGACCCCGGTTCCGCTTAATATTGCCTAGTTGCATCACATCTTTCCCATGTCATGCATCATACATGCATCATGCCGATCTTCTGTCGTAGTATTAAATAGTGCATCCGGTGTTTCTTTTAGTGCTTTGGTTCTTCGCTGATTAGGCCGATGAGTTGATGTAAGTATCGACAAGTCCTTCGGATGTGTACCTTCGGCAGTGTTTCCTAGGCGAGCAATCTCCCCCTTTCTACCTATTTTGCATTATAGTCTTTATTTCCTCCTGTTGATCTATTGCTATCCGTGTCGCGATGCTTTAGTGTTCCGTACCAGATATATTCCGTGCAACCTTTATATTGCCTTGGACACCTCCTATTACCTGTTTTTTGGTAGATAGATGGTCTTGCAAGTCGTAGTCGCTTGCTCAGGTGCGATCCTGTGTCGTGAAGTACCACATAGTTGTTGGAATGTTGTTATATGCTTTACGGTGGAGAGGATCATGACTTTAAATACAACAATTAAATTGCTAGGATAACTAATGAAAGAGGCACCGGTGGGCAATATATACTATTTGCCTTTTCATGTCCACTTGTGTCCCGTAGGCCCCGAGTACTTGATACCTGTTCCTTGACTATTCGCACTATCCACATACGGGAGACTCTATGAATCCCCCTTAGCCAGAGCTTGATTCATTTCTTATTTCTTGGGGCCACAAACTAGTTTGGGGCTTTATTACTATCCTGTACTTATGCCATGCTTTACTGCTTTATTTACGATTGTGCGTGGAGCACCTGTACTGTTTTGGAACGTGGAATGTTTTTGCGGTATCGACAAGACTAGTCACACTTTTGGGTTCCCAGTCATTTACAGCCATTGACACAAACCCTGCGTCCGTCTCAGAGCCGGCCAACTTTGTTGCGGGTAGCTTAGTGGGGTGGCCCCCTGAAATAATTTATGAATCCTGTGATTGCTTTGTCGTGAAAGCCTCGTTGGGTTTTGATTTGGTTTTTCCGAGGTTGATCGTGTGTGTGTTTCTATTTGTGCACCCTGTAGGGTAAATCTTTCTGAAAGTCATGTCCACGGTTATGGACGACTTGGAGCACAATATCTCGATCATAGATAAGCATAACTAAAGTAGTGCTATAAATTTGACTTAATATGTGACTAGTAGTCAGCTTCACTACAATGGAATGGATAATAAAAGTGCCAACAACTAGTGGAACTGGGGTGTATCGTGTCATGTTATACATGCCTAGTAAGTATCGCAACTCCAATGAAATGAAATAAAAGTGCCAACAACTGCTGGGTTTGGGATGTCACATGCTAATTGTATCTGACTAGTAAGTACTGCTACTACAATTGAATGGTTAACTAAAACTGCCCACTACTTATGCTCTCAGGATGACTCATGCTATATATAGCTGACTAGTAAGTGCTGCAACTATAATGGAATGAATAAAACTGCCAACTATGTGATTTCTTCGGTTTGACTTCCTCGTTTGGTCTCGAGGGGGAATACCAGGATGGGTATGATTGGTATTAGTATCAGGTTGGTCCCGAATAGGTATTTCTTACCCCTCTCTACTAGCCGACAGTGGTTTCGAGTCTCTATAGGTTGTTTAGTGCATGCTTCGCTGCCGCTTCAGTCCACCATACCTATGTAGGCGAGAGCCGCCGAATTCTAGCCTCGCCGTGTACTGGCCTCAATACTGACCACTCCCTTTTTCCTTTGCCCTTTGTCGGAACCCCTTTTATTTTAGCAGGTATGAGATCGACGTTTTTAGCAGGGTTACCCTTCCGGCTTGGCCTAGGAATGGTGATGGACGCCATTGGTTATTCTTTAGGGATCTTAGCCCCATTTGCATCTTATCCGTACTCGGATGTTGTATCGTTTTCAAGGTGATTTGGATCTTTGTATTATATATTTGTATTCTTGACTCATGGAGTCGTTGTTGTATATATATGTTCTGTGGGTTCCATCGTGGACTATTGTGTAATGGTATTACTTAGTTTTCCACCCGCACGCAAGTGCCTGGTGGGTGTCCTTGAATCGTTTCTATGCGGGTTCGGCGGGAATTGCTAAAACTTGCATAAGGCCGATTCGAGGGTGTTACAATCTGGTTGTGCCGGATGGTACGCTGGTTTGGCTCTACCTCTTCCGTCTCCTCTTCCAAGCCTCCATCTTGTTGGGCTTCTTGCTCAAGGCTTCCTCCCTTGCCTCCGTACTCGTCGGTATGAACCTATCATGAATATGTGACGGAGTATGAAGTAGCGTACCATTCAATAGAGTAGAACTGGGCTCGCATAGAGGAACGGATTCACCTTTGGAGTCCATGACGACTTGGCATAAGTTGGAGACCTTGATGTGGCAACGACCGTAGGTTGGGCTACATCATCTCCCCCCTTTAAAAAGAGTCATCCTCGACTCTACACGCTCATCACAAAGTAGAAGATGTCGAGAGACCTTCTTGATCCTGGGGTTCAGCATATAGTCGTCCTCGGGAAGATTGAGTTGGCAACACTTCAATGTTCCTTCACCTTCCATGAAGCCTACAAAGCTCACAAAAGCAAAGCAACAATCAAAACATAGCCAATTCATAAAGATTATAACATGAGTCCTCAAGTAGAGTGAAGTCACCTTAGGATGTAGAGATAGCTCAGTGAGGAGCAACCATAGGTAATTCTCTACGGTTCGTCTTGTCAACTATTTGTCCATAGAGGTTGACATGGAAGCAATTGTACCTTCACACAACAAGACCAAGCAACATATGTATGTGTGTGATAGAGGAGCATGTCATTTATGGCATGTCCATTCTTGTTCACAACACTATTAACACAACTCAAGTATAGCAAACCGGATACATATGCAAGGTCAAAGTGCATGGAAATCGTTTGAACATCATCCAAATGTGGGAACTCAAAAACTCTAGATAACATCTTAGTGTGGCACTCAAAGAAATTGACTAAGATATGGATCAACATCTTTGATGCAAGAGTAGGAGAATTCGGCAAAAACACATGCGGAAGAATATCCAAAGCAACATCATTATGTGTGCAAACCAACCATTGGAAAGAACAATTGTTCAATATGTTGGATGCCATACACATATCATCAAAAGCCAAAATCATGGGGGTATGCTATCGCAAGCGGAAGCAAAAACAAAGTGTTTGCAAACAAACCATATGAAAGAGAAAGTGGTCCTTATGTTGGTTGCAACAGCAATACGAGAGACTTGGAAGCTCTTGTGACAATACATGCTCAAATTGGCATTATGGTTGCACACAAAACATCAGAAAGAGAAATTTTTCAACATTTTTTGTGGCAACACACAAAGCATCAATATCCAATAGCAACGAAACATGATTGTCACAAGGTGAAAGAATACCATTAACATGCTTGCAATCAAACCATAGGAAAGAGCATTTTGACAACATGAAAGATGCAAGGCATGCAAAAGGTATCAGAGCTGGGTTCGATCTTGAACTCACTTGGGGATGCTCTCTAGAGCTCTTTTTGTCAACTTGTGCTCAACCGAGGGTGACATTCTTGTGCGGGTACCTACACACATCAAACACAAAAGGAAGAACGTGTGTGCATGGTAGAGAAACACATCATCCATCATGATGTATCTCTTCTTGTGTACATCACCATGAGTGTCAATCAAAGTGGGGAACAAGCTTATCATGGCATTTACTAAAATCTCCAAAAGTTGAGAAAGCTATGGGGGTCATCTCAATATAAACCGTATTAGAATTATTGTTGCAAGAAAAACAAGTGAAAGAGCAATTATTCATCTTATTGCAAGCAACGGGAGAGATTGTAAAACATTCATGACAAAGCATGGTTCGAGGGGTACCATTGGTAACATCATTGCAAGCAAAACATTGGAAAGAGAAATTGTTCAACAAAGTGCAAGCAATGATATCATCAACGTAATGTTTAGAGCATGGCATGTCTATGCCAACATCATCACAATCAAATATTTTCACATTCTCAACATTATGCAAAGGCAAAGTATCACATGGAAATACCAATGAGTCATATGTGATATCACAAACATCATCTATAACATGCCAATCATCACAAATCATCATGTCCACTAGTGGGATCATGGCATCATCAACACCCTTATTTGTACCTTGTTCATACCTCTCATATGAAGTGGGTGTTGTGGTAGTATTGGCCTCCATGTGGGCGACTTCTTCATCCAATATGGGGATGGCATCATCTTCATCCACCATGTACATCTTCTCGGTTGGAGGCATCATCATCTCCAACCTTGGCGCTTCTTGAACCATGGAACCTAGCACATCATGAGGGAACACACTAGAGGTAGAGGGTAAGTCGTTAGAAATCAAAGTGGTAGGACATGACCTATCAACTACCACTCTCAACTCAGTCGGTGTATCACTCATGCCCTCAAAGTGGAAGAACTCAATCTCACATATGGTGGAGTCGCTCATCTCACTCTTGTTTTCACTTAAGTGGGCTAAGTGGCTCTCATACTCACATGGGATTGTACCATATCATCACTCAAGCATATGGGGGTAGGCTCGGTTCTCTCAACTCCATGCGCCTCCTTTGGTGAAGGGAAAATCCCGTGATCACCAATCTTGACCTTGTCGACGCCATCTTGTGGCATAGGCTCTTTACTTGGAGCTTGCTCATCCTTCATCGTGGCCACCTTGGTTTGTGTAGCCATCCTCTTGACATACTCGTCCAACTTGGCGAAGTAGAGGTCTTCATCTTCCTCCTCCATGAGGTTGCATGCGTCATCTAGGACGTCAAAGTTGGATGTTGAAGCTTGATCGCGTGGAGGAGAGCTTGCCCCTGGAGCCATTTTGGTGGTGGCACGAGTAGTTGAAGTAGCCTTATGATGGTGTCGACGGAGGTCATTAGCATGCCTTGCCAAAGGTTGATGTAGATGGCGCACTTGGTCATCCACATGATGCTCGCGATGATGCTCCTTGTCTTTGGCACTCTTCTTGTCATGGTGGTGCCTTCTTGAGCTTGGTTAAGCATTATGGATGGTGCTCAACATGTATTCTCTGTCTTCATGGCGAAGATGCCTTGAACGACGTCTTGTATCCTCTTGATGTTGGCGATGATCATGAGAGGATGTATGTCGATGAAGATTCTTGCTTTGTGGCGCCTCTTTTGGAAGATGATGTTTGGGTGCCACTCCTCTTGGAGTAGATGGCACTTGGTGCCTTGGAGGTAGAGGCACTTGACGCCTTGGAGATGGTGGAGTTTGAGGGCTTGGAGGTGATGGCTCTCATCGCCTGGGAGATGGTGGTGCATGATGCCATGTAGGTGGTGGCGCTTGACGCCTTGGAGGTGGATCATCGAAGTAGGTGGTGCCCTTTGGTGTGGCACGCTTGGCCTTGAAGGTCATGGTTTCTTGATGATGCGTCTCTGCTAGCTTGGCGTAGTACTCCTCCATCTCCAAGCGGTGGAGGTATTCTTCATGGCTCATGGAAGATCCCTTGAAGTGGGTGAAGTTCGCCATCTCCTCCATGCTTGCTGAGGCGTCGTCGTTGTAGCACTCGAAGTCGTCCATGCTTGGGGAGTCGTTGTTGATGTAGTACTCCATATCACCCAAGCATGTGGAGCCATTGTCAGTGTAGTGCTCCATTTATGAGGAGCCATTGTCGATGTAGAGCTCCAATTCCTCCATTCTTGAGGAAGCCATAGTTGATGACGTGCTCCATGTCTTCCATGCATGTGGAGCCATCATAGGTGTAATGCTCCGGGTCCTCAAAGCATGCGGAGCCATTGTCGTTGTATTGGGAACGACAATACCTAAGTAGGTTAGATAGAGGTATGGGGACTAGCAGGGAAGCTATCGACGGTGTCCGCAGGCGTGATTGGATACAAGCAAGTGTAGCTGGACACAGGAAGTGCCCAGGTTCGGAGCCCTCGTGATGAGTTAAAGCTCCTACTCCTGCCGATCTGACTATGAGTGATATACAGGCTACAAGCACTCCTCGAGCTGTATTCTCTAGATACTGCCTTAAATGCACTGAGACCAACCCTTTCTACTGAGGCCTTGCCTCTCCTTATGTCGTTGGATTGAGGACAAGTACGCCATGAGGGGGTTGTCGAGGTGACATACGGTGTTCCGGGACGGTGAGCACACAAGTTTACCCAGGTTCGAATCCGCCAGCTTTGGACGGATCCTACTCCTGCTAGCAATCCAGTAATACGGCAGAGCCGGATCCGCCGGCTTTGGACGGATCCTACTCCTGCTAGCAGTCCAGTAATACGGCAGAGCCGGAATATGGGTTACAAGGGTTTCGCCTGTGCGAGTAGAGATTGTAGACTATTGTGTTGCCCTAAAGGCTCTCCCTAGGACGACTTATATAGACATCCGGCGTAGGGTTTACAGGAGAGATCAATCCGGCTACGACTAAGAGTTGGTTACAAAGTACATCTTGAACTACAAGTAACATTATGGGCCTAAGTCAGTAAGTCTTCTAGGCCTTCCCATAGCCGGATTGGACTCCGTCTTTCTCCCTGACTGGGCCGCCCGTGAAGCAAAGCTCTAACCCGAAGTGGGCCACCCTGGTCAGTGAGGAACTGTGAGGATACCCAAAAAGTATATCCCCAATAGCAGCCCCCGGAGGCCTCCAAGATCCAAAGTCGAATTTTATCATCGTCTAGCTTGATCTTCGGCTTGCAGAATCTGGAAGGGTTCTTGAAACTTCACAACAAAAAATACGATCCGGGTCTTAAAAATAAGTCGGACCTATCAACAGGTTACTCGTATTTTCTAGCTTGATTTCAAACTAAGCCGGAATTTTGTTTCTAACGCCACCTGACACAAGTCATGGTCAAGTCACATCATCTGACAAGCGTGCCGTCAGCACGACCGTTGGTGGGTCCGCGGTTCGCGGAACCGAGGCGCTGTTTCAATGCATGCGTGGAGATCGAGGAGACGCAATCATCGCGTGGGTCCTTCCCAGTTCTTTCCACGACGCGTGGCGGTTACACTGTAGCGTTAGCACGAATCTTGGCGCAGTTAGGTGGATATAAGGGGTTTGGATTTCTCCTTCTCCCTTCCACCAGTCCTTTGCCGTTTCCTTTCCTCCCAATCCTCATGCGCGCACAGAGCCTCCTCGTCCTTCTCCCACAGAACTCCTAGCGCCGCCCCTTTTAGGTTAATCTCTCGCCGGAGAAATGGCTTCATCTTCTTCATCTGGCTTGGCGGCAGCAGCGATGGTGGAGAAAGAAAGCTTCCAGGGAATCTGGATCCCCTGCGCTCTCAATGATGAGGGCCTCAAGAACGTGGAGAAGGAGGGGCTTCTCGTCGCCGGCGACTGGTGGAGCGGCTCCGGGGAGACCGTCCCCAACCCACACGACGGCGAGCGGGTCCACTTCGGCACCCACCTCGATAGAGGTCTATCTTTTCCTCCCTCAAAGTTCTTCTCCGAGGTGATAGATCATTTCGGAGTTCAACTCCACAATCTTCCTCCTAACTCTCTCTTAGAGATGAGTGCGTATTCTTCACTTTGCGAGGGCTTTCTCGGCATTAGGCCGAGTTTGACTCTCTTCCGGTATTATTTCCATGTCCGGAGAAATTCCATCACTGCCGGTGTTCCTTACATCACAGGCACTATCAGCTTTTCAATTAGACGAGACTGGGCTTATCCCAAAACTTTAGCTAGTGACTCGGTCAAACAATGGCCAGCCACATTTTTCTATCATAGGGATATTCCGGCCCCCGGCAAAGCTACTGCTTTGCCGGCTTTTGTCGACGGAGCTTCCATAACCCATCCTTCCTGGGACGAGGCTGCTCCGGCTCTCACCGATGATCTGATCCTCGCAAAGAGGTGGATCGAATATTTGATCAAGCACAAGGGTCTAAAGGGATCCGACTTGGTCCAGTGCTGGGTCTCTCGTCGGATCCAGCCCCTTCAGTACCATGGGGATCGACAGATGCACTCCATCACGTCATCCAAAAAAGACTCCCTCCGCATCAGCCCCAAAGCATACACCACTCAAGGCTACATAAGCCAAATCAAGTGGCTGATCAAGGAGCGGATCGAGAGGAGAATTCCGGAGATTTCTCTGGACATGCACACGGCGGAAAACCCCGTAGTGCCGGTAAGTTTACATCAGTACACCTTTTTATGTGTTTCAATCATTGAGTTATACTGGAATACTGATATGTTTTCTTGTCTTCATCTTGCCGACCTCCCCGAGTCGGAGCTTGCTCCGCTCGAAGGATATCCTCTTGAGTTTTCTCAGGAGACAGAAGTGGTCCCATTGCCGGACCTTGCGCTCAAGAAGTGCAAAGCTCCAAAAGTGACTGTTGGCACAAAGGAGGTGCCTGTTGTGAAGAGGTAACTTTCAGTCACAATTTCCTCCTTTGTACTTTTCTCGAATTTCTTTCCGAGATGTAATGTTTCCGACTTTACTTCATTATCAGAGCAAAGCCGCTCATCAAGGGCAAGGGGAAAGGGATTCCTTCGAAGCCCCTGCGACAGACGAAGCTCACCATAGCTTCCCCTGCCGTAGCTCCTCCGACTCCTGTCCCTCAACCTTCTGCAACTCCGGCGATCATTCCTTCTCTGGTGGTTGCAGAAGATCCGGCTCCTTCAACAGAGCCAGCGATCCTTGGGTCGCAAACTGACGTCACCATGGGTGCGTTAGATCAATATAAGGGTGAACCCTCTTCGGGTAATGATCCCTCGGCTGAAACCTTCGCCGAAAACCTCATCAGCAATCTGGGACTTGCCAAGTTTGGCCTGTCTCGGAAATCTGCAGAAGAGATCCAGCGGCTAGCCAGGCAAGTCCTGGAGAAAATCCATTTATCTCCCGAAGAAGAAGCGCAAAAAGCAGAGGACGTCAAGTTCTCTTACCTTCTCGCTCAAGTCCGCCTTCGCGACGAGAGGATTAGGACTGGCGAGCTTCCAACAGCTCCAGTGATCCCTCTTACTCTTGCCGAGAAGGTGGCCGCTGAAGTGAACGCGGGTTTGGATAAACTCACCCGCGAGCAATATGTAAGTCAGAATTCCAACTCTTGTTTTTCTATTATGTTATATCATATCCTCTATCCCCCAAGCATGAAGTAGGATATATAATCCGGGTTTATGCTTCATTAGGATGCCAAAGAACGAACTAGTATTGCCCCCAAGGCTCGTGCTGATATTTAGCAAAAAATATTAGCTCGAGTCTTAAGTAGCTTTCTGACTTTGGGTATTCTGACTTACAAAAAGTATGTTCCTATAACCAGGAATTACTGACCAATGTCTGCGATAAGCGGAGAGAGATCAAAGCTCTCCGGCCTAAAAATGCTAAACTTAAAGTAGCCAAGGATGAAGCTGAAGGTAAACATTCCAAGATTCAAACCTTGTCTTTTGCTTTTTCAATGCCGAATTTTTCCTGAACTGTTGTTCTTTTTTTACTTACAGCGCTGGTGAAACAATCCATCACTATGATTGAAGAGGCCGAGAACCTCAAGACCCTGGTGGTGGAGAACAAGGGACTTCACCAAGAGCTGGATAAGCTCAAGGCGGATTATGAAAGGAGCATAGCTCAAGTCCTGGAATCGTCCTCCATGGCCACTGAAGAGCGTGATCACAAGATCGCTGCTCAGGATAAAATTATCTCGGACCTCAAGAATGAGCTTGGCAGAGAGAAGGACATCTCGCAGGCGCTCCGGGCTGAACTCCAGAGTCTCCGGGAGGACAAGACCAAGATTGACGACGTCATTCTCGGTACGTTCCATCTGTCTGACTTATCTTTTCTTCGACTTCTTTCAATGTTGGATTTTTCTTAACTTGTTTTGTGTATAGGTCCTCTGAACTTGACGGACTCTTCCTCCTCCGAGCCCCGCACCCACCGGCTTACCCAAGTCGGTGACCTACTTCATGACTTCCGCCAGTCCCTTGAGGACATTGGCGAAGCCCTAAAGATTCCGTACATGCCAAGCATGTCGGATTTTCAGGTGCGGGACAAGGCCAAGGAGATGCCACAGCTTGTTCGGGACTAGAATATGTCCTACGCGCGGACTGCTGCGCAGAACGCTCTCACCATGGTCATGAGCCACCATGGAAACATGGAGATATGGCAAGTGACCAGAGGGTACTGCAAGGTAGACGAAGATGGCCATGAGCAGGACCTTCAAGCTATCATGCACTCCTGCGCCGGATATGGGTGCCACGTGGCTGATCTGACCAGCTACGAGATCCCCTTCTTCACCCGCGTAGATACTCCGCCTCCTCCTCCAGAAGAAACGAAAGAAGTTTCTGACGATGAACGCACCACATCAGATGCAGACATCTCGGAACGATATCAAGGCGAAGTAAACAGCGAGCCGGCACCTCCTTCATCTCCTCCTGCATCACAAACCAGAAACTTATTTCTTATTCCGGAAAAAACATGATGCGTTTGTAAATATTAAGTACTATTTATTTTGCTAGTGCTAAGATTGTGATCTATTCAACACTTTTTTTGTGTGCCTGAAATATTTTCATAAGAACTTAAATTTTTTCGTCCCTACTTATCGTTTATGTGGCTTTCCGCCTCGTCCCTTTCGTGAGCCGGCTAAACCTTCAGCCAGAAACTTTGCCGAGCAACGGAGCTCACTTGCTAAACCAGTTTAAACTCAGAAACAAAGCCAGCTTCTAGTACCAACAATTCACTACTCGGAAAATACCCGCATCCGGCAATCAGACAAATAACCAAAGTAAAGACTAGAAATGTTAGAGTTATACCCGAAGGTAGCAATTTTAGAATCGAAAATTCAAACCAGAACGAACATGAGCATAAAGTACTTTCAAGCATTCTGGGATTTTCGACTATGACATGATCATTTGGAAATAAGATGGTAAAAACTTCTCAGAAAAAACTTGAGGCAACTAAAACTTTTATTTCTCAGAACATGTACATATGTATGATTACAAAGAAGGATAAACTAAGAATAAAAGGGACGTAGCTGAGCAATATTCCACGGTTTGTCTAACTCATCCGGATTTGTACTGCCTCCAGCTCTCTTTCTCTTCTTAGTAGCAGGTCGACTGGCCTCATGTCAGTTAAGTAGTACGATCTAATGTGCAATACTCGACTAACTAAAAAGGGCCCTTCCCATATTGGGGAAAGTTTGTGCTTTCTTTGTTGCACAAGCTGGAGAACCAAATCACCTTTATTGAAGATCTATTTCGAACTCTCTGGCTATGATACTTGCGTAACTTCTGCTGATAGGCTATAGATCTCATTTCAGCAACGACGCAAACTTCTTCGACTAAGTCGAGATCATTTTGTCGAGAAATCTCGGCATCCTCTTCGATATATGCGGCCACTCTAGGAGAAGTATGAATTAAATCACTAGGAAGAACTGCTTCTGCGCCATAGACCAAGAAGAAAGGTGTATATCCTGTTGACCTGTTCAGAGTTATTCGTAAACTCCAAATTACAGAGGGTAATTCCTCTGCCCAAGCCCCCGCAACACGTCGTAGTGGTGCTTCGAGTCTCGGTTTCAGGCCTTGTAAGATTAAACCATTTGCCCTTTCGACTTGTCCGTTAGCCTGTGGATGTGCGACTGACGCAATGTCAAGCCGGATATTTTGCTCATCGTAGAATTCAGCCAATTCTCCCATAGAGAAATTACTCCCGTTGTCCGTGATAATGCTATGCGGATAACCATACCAAATTATACCATCCTCGACAAATCTTTTGGCTGTTGCTCCATCACAACTAGTGACAGGTTTAGCCTCAATCCATTTGGTGAATTTATCCACCATTACTAAGAGGTGAGTAAATCCACTTGGAGCTCGTTTAAATGGTCCTACCATATCAAGCCCCCAGACCGCAAAGGGGCATGTTATAGGTATTGTTCGTAGCTGATCAGCCAGAACATGAGCTTGCTTGGCATACTTTTGGCAGCCTTTGCACGTCTTGACTAATCGTTCGGCATCTGCCTGAGCTGTAAGCCAGAAAAATCCGTGTCTAAAAGCTTTTGCCACTAAAGATTTGCCTGCAGCGTGGTGACCACACTTGCCTTCGTGGATTTCCCTTAAGATTTCCACTCCTTCCGGAGATACACAGCGCTGAAAACCCCAGAAACAATCCATTTATGGAGCTCACCTTTAACAATAGTATAGGCTTTTGCTCGTTGGATAATCTGCCGGCTCAGCACCTCATCTTCGGGTAATTTTTCCATCTACCAAATAATCGAGGTAGGGTTGAGTCCAGCTGGGAATTACAGCCAGAACTGCTATCAAAGGTGAGTCGGATTTGGTCGGATATACCTCATCTACTCCCTTTATTGAGGGAATTTTGAGGTGATCTAGAAAAGCGCCATCCAGGACCTCTTTCCGCGCAGAACCTATGCGAGATAGTGCATCTGCTTCCTCATTTTCTGCTCGAGGGATGTGTTGAACTTCAAACTCTTCGAACGATTTAGATAGATCATCCACGACAGCTTTATATGCTGCCATGTGTTTATTTGCATTACAAATATCCGAGACTTGCTGAGACACAAGATCCGAATCTCCGTAACACATCAAACGTCGGATGCCAATATCCTTAGCAATCCGGATTCCATGGAGCAGTGCTTCATACTCGGCAATGTTGTTTGTCGCTGTGAAGTGGATCTGCAACACGTATAAAAGTTTATCTCCTTGGGGTGATTTGAGCACCACGCCAGCCCCCGAGCCCCCTCGAGCCTTAGACCCATCGAAAAAGAGAGTCCAATCTTCCGACTCAGGGAGGATCATGTTCTCCTTCGTCTCTGTCCAATAAACGACAAAGTCAGCAAGGATCTGGGATTTGATTGTTGTCCAGGGTTTATACTCAATATCGAAAGCTGAAAGCTCTATGCCCCATTTGGCGACGCGTCCTGTGGCGTCACTGTTGTTAATTATATCTCTCATGGGAGCTTTGCTCACCACGGTAATTGGATGCTCCTGAAAATAATGTCGTAGCTTACGAGATCCTAGAAAAACACTGTAAGCCAACTTTTGATAATGCGGATACCGCTGTTTGGACTCTGTCAGGACCTCGCTGACAAAGTAAGTCGGACGCTGCACTAGGTGTTCCTGATTTTCCTCTGGTCTCTCCACCACCATGGCGATACTGACAACCTTATATGTCGCAGCAATGTAGAGAAACATCGGTTCCTGAGGTTCCGGTGCTGCAAGGATAGGAGAAGATGAGAGTACTCTTTTCAGATCTTGTAGTGCAGCTTCAGCTTCGTCTGTCTAGACAAAATCCTTGGTCTTTTTCAGGAGTTTATATAATGGTGCGGCTCTTTCACCAAGCCGGCTTACAAATCGACTGACCGCAGCAATGCAGCCAGTTAATCTTTGTACGTCCTTCAGGCGAGTTGGCCTAGAAATATTGTGTATAGCCTTTATTTTGTCTCGGTTCACCTCTATGCCTCTTTGAGACACGATGAAACCTAACAATTTTCCGGCTGGTATTCCAAAGAAGCATTTCTTTGGGTTAAGCATGATGTTGTATTTTCATAAATTGGCGAACGTCTCCTCCAAGTCGGAAATCAACGTTTCCTTCTTTTTGGACATCACCGCGATATCATCCACGTATGCATGTACATTGCGTCCGAGTTGGTCATGGAGGCAACGCTGCATCATGCGCTGGTACGTAGCTCCTGCGTTCTTCATCTCAAATGGCATCGTAACAAAACAGAAGGTTCCGAAAGGGGTTATGAATGAAGTTTTGACTTTCTCAGATTCCTTCATTCGGATTTGGTGATAACCGGAATATGCGTCGAGAAAACAGAGGAGTTCTGAGCCTACCGTAGAATCGATGACTTGATCAATTCTAGGCAGAGCGAACGGATCTTTTGGACAAGCCTTGTTCAAGGCAGTATAATCAACACACATCCTTAAATCAGTGGTGTCCTTTTTAGGGACCATTACAGGATTGGCCGACCACTCAGTGTGGATGACCTCTTCTATGAATCCGGCTAACTCGAGCCGTGCTAGTTCCTTAGCTATTGCCTTACACTTTTCATTGCCAAATTGTCGTAAGGACTACTTGACGGGTTTAGCGTTCGGGTTTACATTTAGAGAGTGCTCGGCAAGTTCCCTAGGTACTCCAGTCATGTCAGATGGCTGCCATGTGAAGATATCTTGATTTGCTTGGAGGAACTTGACGAGCATGCTTTCCTATGCGCTACTTAGGCCTACACCTATCTGGGTCACCTTGGAGGGGTCATCATCCTTCAACGGCGTCATCTTTGTCTCTTCTGATGCCTTGAACTCTAGATTTGGCTTTGTCACCTCCTTCTTTGTTGCGGGCATCTCGGACGGATCTATGCTCTTCTTGATCTCCTGGTACTCCTGGGCGTGCAGCACGGCTTCGGCAAAGGCGGCATTTCCATCCTCGCACTCTCGCGCTTTCTTCGGGTCTCCCCTGATGGTGATTACGCCGTTGGGACCTGGAATTTTCATCATATTCTAAATGTAACATGGACGAGCCATAAAAGCCCAGTAAGCCGGACGTCCGAATACAGGGTGGTATGCGCTCTTGAACGGGACAACTTCGAAAGAAAGTGCCTCCGTCCGATAATTCTTCGGAGTTCCAAAGGTAACATCCAAAGTAATATCTCCCAGGGAATTAGCTTGTCTTCCTAGGACAACTCCGTGAAAAATCACAGAGCTATGGTTCAGCTGGGTTTCCGAAATCTTCATCCGGCGTAGCGTTTCGACATAGAGAATATTGATGCTGCTACCACCATCCATGAGGGTCTTGGAGAAACCATAACCGTCAATAAGTGGATTGACAATTAAGGCGTATTTTCCTCGCCTGTGTAGCTTAGGCGGATGATCAGCGCGGTCAAATGTGATCGCCACTTCCGACCAGTCCAGATACTGAGGGATAGCCGGAACTGTTGCATTGAGCTCGTGGAGAACTGCTTTCTTGACCTTTGCTGGTTGAGATCCAAGGAAGGTGACGTAAGTGTCCTTCTTGGTGGGAAAAGTTTTCTTCCCTTCCGACTTGGGATTTGAAGCATCGGCTTCCTCCATGTCGGAATCTTCCTTGGTCTCCTTGTCCTTTTCGGGATTTTTCTTTCCCTTCTTCCGCTTAGCTTTGTAGCCCGCGGTATCATCTCTCTTGATGTTGTCGTTAAAACGACACTCAGTGTTGGTGTGGGACGAGCCCCCATTGGCGTCTAGGTGATGCACCCATGGGGTATTGGCAATGTCGGCCCAAGTGTAGGTTTTTCCTGGTTGTTTCTCTCCTCTACCTTGGACCCTTGATGTCCCACAGCCACGCCCGCGGCCTCCGCCACGTCCTCCTCGTCCTCCAGACCCGTAAACAGTAGTGACCACCGGATTTTCCGCGTTGGGTTTCTCTTTCGAGGTATTTTTGCGCTTCTGAGCTTGTTGCTTTGGTTGTCTTGCAGACTGAGGCATAGGTAGGACGTTAAGTAATCCCTCGGCGTCATCGTCAGCATCCACATACTTGCTCGCTGTTTCTATCATCTCTCCCAAATCAGTGACATTGTCGCACTTCAAGCGGTGACGTAGTAGACCAACTGGGAGTCCTATGATGAAAGCTTCAATCGCGGTTTGATCGTTTACTCCTTCACAGGAGTTCTTGGTATCGATCCATCGTCTGAGGTAATCCCGGCAAGTTTCTCCGGCTTTCTGGGTGCAACACTGTAGGTCTCCAACCGTACAGGGCCTCCGATATGTGCCTTCGAAATTCCGAAAGAACACACTTTGCATGTCATACCAGTTGTGGATAGTGTTCGCCGGAAGTTCATTGAGCCATGATCGCACCGTCTTCCACAACATAAGTGGGAGATATCGGGTTCCGACCAGGCTGTTTCCGCCTTTGGCGATGCAGCAAGCTTGGAAAAAATCCTGTAGCTAGTTATCTGGCCGAGCAATGCCGTTGTAGGCTTGGATGTGCCTTGAGATCGCAAATCCTTCCGGGAATCTTGTAGCTCTGACGCGTGGTCCAAAACACTTTGGGCCCGCGTAGAAATCATCGTTTTCGTAGCGCCGCGCCTCTATATTGGAGTTGATCCTGTGCCTTGCGTCGTTCGGGGATAGAGATCGTCCCGAATGTCGGCTGTGGCTGCGGTGCCTTGGTGCCGGAATTCGGCTCCTGCCACCACCTCCTCCACCATGTCCTCCTTGCCCTCCTTGGGGGCTATTGTGATAACTGCCTGGTGGAGGGGGTGGGGTAGCTGAATTGTTTCTGGCTGATCGCCGGCCTCTGTCCAGAGCGTCATTATTCTGGTTCCGGGGAGGTTCTTGACTACGACGAGCCCCCTGCCGGCTTGTCCCAGCATGGTTTCCGCCGTTCCTTCGTCCGTCCTTCCCACCATGATGAGGCTCAGCCGGACGGCTTTCATGTCTAGGAGGTGGCATTCTCTGACGATCCTCCTCCCGACGTTTCTCTTTATCTTCTCCCCTTCAATCGTTAGACTCTCGTCGGGAGGGTTCCTCGGATTCAGTGCAGCGATGGCGTCTTTCTCTGCCGCTGGAGCGACATTGCTCCAGTTATGCGTAGCTCTACGATGCTGTCCTGATGATCCGGTTCTTGAGTAATTGTCTTCCCTGCGTTCGGGGTGATGATATTGCGTCCTAACGTAATGGGATTTTACATCAGCCCATGCTAGATCTGTGCGACATTGGTCAGAATCCGAGACCATTTTTTGACTTCCGGACAGGGCGACCTTTTGTTGCTCCAGTCCCTTGTTGAGGAGCTTGATACCCAAACAGATCTCCTCTGGTCCTGGATTAGCAGATAGAATTTCTCGGGCTGCCACGGTATTCTGTACTGGGGTCGGGTATACCCAATCTCCGTTGCTGTCTTTCCATGGCTTCCCCATCTCAGCCCCAAAAAGGATGGCACGGACACGTGGGAATTGGTCATCATTGGTGTGACGCTTCCGTGTCTTCTGATGCAACCGAGACATGTAGTCCTTAGTTGACATGCGTTTCTTCTCCACCTCGATGATTTTGGCGACGCGCTTCTAGGGCTTGCGCCCTTTCGTCCAGCTCATCCGCAGTAAGTTCTGCAGCTGTAGGGATAGGTGTAGTTAATGCGGCATCGATGAGTTTACGCGCACCTTCGGTGATCACGTGTCCATCCACCGATGCTTCTTTTTTTGGCTCTTCTGGGATAAGTGCTCCATCCGAGTCTTCCTCGTATTTGTCGGCGATCACCTCCTCTGTGAGAGGGTCTTTTGCCGGGGTCCTGTTCTTCTTGTTCTTCTTCTTTGCCTTCTTGGAAGCGCCGGTAGCAAAGACGTCTTTGGGTCCGTTTCCCGGAGTCAAGCTTTGATCGGTACTTTCGGACATCTGGACCTCGGGATTATCTCTGACGTCCATGTCATCCTGCGCTTTGGGAGAGTGTTCCCCGGATCCTTCATCCATGGCTTCTCCTTCTTCTGCAGCCCTGGAGTTGTACTCCTCTTCATATTCCACGGAAAACTTCCGGAAATCTGCCGACGTCATAGACTCATCCGAGGATGCGGGAACATCGGTGTTTGTTCCAATTGCCTCCAGCACAGAGTCGGTGTTTTCTCCAGCATCGGCAGAGCTGGATCCGGATCCCATGTATCTGATGAAGTGCGATGCGTGCTTCCTGAGGTACCTACGGCTTTCGCGATCAGCCATGTCAAAACTTTTGATGGTTTCAAGGATTGCATCTACGCTTTCGCCTTGCAGTATCATACGGCTTAGGGTCTACCTTAGGAAAGGCATGTCTGTCCCGGCGTCATCAGAGCCGGAATCAGTGTCGTTGATATGTTCCTCCTGGATTTTGACTTCCACGGGTGGGTCGATCTGGGATCCGGCTTCTCCACGGAGATCCACTCCAGATTCGACTTGGTCTGCTAGGTCTTCTTCAGGCTCGGATTTCTCCACTATCTCCACAACTGGTGCAGGCTGGGTGGGATTAGGGTTTTCTGAGATCTGGAACTCTGCCGCCTCCGTGGACAAAGGGGACCCAGAAGATTCTTCTGCCTCTATCATCACCGCTGGGGTGGGTTGGGCAGGTTTAGCGAAACCGATGTAAACATCGATCTCACCAAAACACATGATTGTGTAGGCAGTCATAGGCTCCTTAGCCGGAATCCAAGTCTCGTCGAGAACGATGAGAGGGACGTCGCTGGCGTAGAGGATGCGACCGACGGTGATGGTCTCGCCGATTCCGATTTTCACAGATTCCGCTCGAAACGCAGATCCGTAGCTCACTTGCCCCACGGTGGGCGCCAACTATCGTCGTATTGAGGACAAGTATGCCATGAGGGGGTCCTCGAGGTGTGCAGAAGAGAGGGGTGTGAGACGTACGGTGTTCCAGGACGGTGAGCACACAAGTTTACCCAGGTTCGAATCCGCCGGCTTTGGACGGATCCTACTCCTGCTAGCAATCTAGTAATATGGCAGAGCCGGAATATGGGTTACAAGGGTTTCGCCTGTGCGAGTTGAGATTGTAGACTATTGTGTTGCCCTAAAGGCTCTCCCTAGGACGGCTTATATAGACATCCGGCCTAGGGTTTACAGGAGAGATCAATCTGGCTACGACTAAGAGTTGGTTACAAAGTACATCTTGAACTACAAGTAACATTATGGGCCTAAGCCAGTAAGTCTTCTGGGCCTTCCCGTAGCCGGATTGGACTCTGTCTTTCTCCCTGACTGGGACGCACGTGAAGCAAAGCTCTAACCCGAAGTGGGCCACCCTGGTCAGTGAGGAACTGTGAGGATACCCAGAAAGTATATCCCCAACACCTTATATAGGCAGAGAGGCAACGGTCTCACTGGCCAGTCCGGCTGGCGGGCCCCACAGGCAGGTCCCAGCAGGCTGGTCATCTACAGTACTCGGTACACTTACGTCTCATCAGAGTACGGGCGGTATGGTTATCGTGGGTACAATGAACGCCGTGCTAGCCTGTCGTCAGCATCTGGCCACTGTTCCCGCGTCACCCCACAAAGTCTTCGGTATGGACGAGTAGTTGTGAGTCTTGTCATCGTACCAGGGCGTACTATGCACTGTGCTGCATGTCGCCCTGTCCTCCTGATTGGTTCCGGCTATGCTGATGTAGCCAGCTGTTCCGCGCTGTTCCGGCTAGCGTGAGGTAGCCGGTTTGACTTGCTCCTGTCCGACAACACTCAGTCAGCCAGACATAGTACGACTGCTATGGTTCTTGTCTGGTTGGGGTATCCGGAGGTCATCCCCCCGACACTAGCCCCCGAGCGCGTGTAGATTTCACCCTTAGGTGAAATGTGCACACGCTCCTCATCATTTTGAATTTTCTGGCCGGCTAGGATTGGCGGTTGCACTAGCCGTGACGTCAGTGCTGACGCCGGCCATGCGCCCAAGCGCCATCATTACTCTTCGGCGGGCAGCGTAACGTCCCGTCGCACATTGCCTCGGGAACCGCCGTCTGCCTCTTCGGTTTCTGTCCCGGGATCGTCTGCGCGTCTTCTTCCTACACAAAGGATCCTGCACTGTGCGGAGAGCAGGGAGCGTTTGGGTGGCCGCCACGTGGCACCATGGACGGTTCCGCTTTCGGGTCTTTAAAGGGCGCCTGGGGGGAGCGAGTTATCCCTCCGTTCACGGCTTCCTCATTCTTCTCCTGCGCCCTTGCCTTCCTCGCATCGCCTCGCTCGCCGCTGTTACTGCAGTCCACCGCGCTGCCCGTTTAGTGTCGTCGGCAGTACGGGCCACCGCCACTCCTCCACCAGAGCGCCTCCCAATGAACCGGCTATGGCAGCCGAACGTGAAGCCTGGTGTGGCTCCTCTGTGAAGGAGGAGCACATCGAGAAGTATCGAGCGACCCGCGTCCTTCCGTCGGAGGAGGAGGTGGGGGTGTGGCTCGCGTCGGTGGGGGAAGAGTCGCCGCACCCGGCGGAGGGGGAGCGTGTTATCTTCTTGTCGCATCTTGCCCACGGCTTGGCGCTGCTGGTGCACCCTTTATTCCTCACGTTTCTCGCGTTCTTCGATCTCCGCCTCCACCACCTAGGCGCCAATGCCATTGGGACGCTGGCGCATTTCGTAGCTTTCTGCGAGAGCTACCTCGGGATCTAGCCGGATCTCGTGCTCTTTTGCCGGCTCTTCCGAGTCCGGCCACAGGTTCAGTTCACCAAGGGGCCGCTGGTGACGTGCGGCGGCGCCTCCATTTACTCCCGCACGCAGACCGGCTACACCAAATTCCGGTTGCAGGACACGGTATGGCTATGGCAACAGTCGTACTTCTACATCAGAACCTCACCGCCGTGGACCGGATCAACCTGTCGGCGTTCCAGGACATGGAGTCGGACGCGATGCTGCAGCGCATGCACGCCGTCGTCACTGCCGGTCTGACCGGCCTGGACCTCACCCTCAGCTGGATGTCGAGGCTGATGATGCCGCTGCAGCAGCAGGCACACAAGATGTGCTTCTACTCCGGCCGCTGGACCCGACCCGGCTGTCCCGCCGTGATCCCCACTACCACAACCTAAAGGAGTGGGTGTGGACTATCACGAAGGAGTGGCTGCCAGAAGGATGGAAGTTCGGGGTGGCCCCTTACAACCGCGACAACCGCGCGCCCTGGGTAATTCTTGCCAACCGGATTTCCTCTTGCGTTTCTTGCCGTTTTTGCCGTCCGTCTAATTTGCTTGCTACTTTTTTCCTTGGCAGATCTTCCGTTGCATCCTCCAAGAGGAGGACGAGACCCCCCTTCAGAGCTTCACGCCCGACTTTCCCGATCCATGCGCTCGTCGGTCCGGCGAGGAGTCTGATGGGGACGGCGACGTCTTCCCTAGCCAGAATGACGAGCCGACCACCGACCCTCACATGGAGGTCGACGAAGAGGAGGAGGCCACACCGGCTCCCGAGCCGTCTCGGTGCCGCGCGACGGATGGCGACTCCAGCCGGTCCGGAGCCAGCGGGAGCGGCTCCATCCGGTCTGGTGCCGGCGGGGCTGGATCCAGCCGGTCCAGCGGGGGAGGGGGCTGGGCCAGCTAGCCCGCCGTGGAGGAGCCGGACTAGCACCCTTCCACCGAGCCGCCTCAGTCACAAGAAGGGGCCGCCCCCGGTGGTGCAGGGGTATGTTTCTCTGAGTGTTTTTACTATCTTCTGCTCTTTGTGCTCTCCTTATATGTCTTTGGCTGACTTTCTTCTTGCCTTTTTTCCTGCTTTCTGTTGCTCAGCACACTGGTTTCCTTCGGAGCTATGAGCCCGGCGCGGGCGCCGACTGGCTCGCCGCCCCGCGTGCCGGACACCACGTCGCCCGCGTCTGCCTCCGCTCCTCCTCCTTCTTCCGGCTGGCACAGCCGGAGTGGAGGGCGTCCCGCTGACCACGGTGGTGCAGCTGGAAACGGTTGGGACCACCTCACAAAGTGGAGGTAGTTCCCCTGCGGGGGCGCGGAGGGCCACCACCGGGAAGGAGCTCGTGGTTATTGGGGACGACACGGTGGGGTCTTCGTGAATAGCCATCGACTACCTGGAAAGGGTAGAAGAATAGGTCACGATGAGCCAGGGGAGGAGTGGCGGACGGCGGTGGACACGACGAAGGAGTCGCTGGTTTCCAACACCGTCGATGATGAGGCCTCTTCCGCCGCCTCGCTGACGGACCTTGCCGCCACTCTCGAGCTGGCGGTGAAGGAGATCCGACTGCTCGAGGCCTCGACCGGCGGCAACTGGACCCTGGAGCAGAAGCTTGCTGCTGCCAACGGACCTCGCAGAGTAAGTTTCCTCAATCGGAATTCATTTTTTTGCTGATAGTTGGCTTTTTTGCAGCCATCATGGTGTGCACTCCGCGGGAGATCGATCGCCTGAAGAAGGCGAATGACCGGCTGAGCAAGTCAAATTCTACGCTTTGGCTGCAGAACAAAGACTGGCACGCCACGGTGGACGCTCTGGAAGCCACCGCCAAGGAGCGCGACGCCACCCTCGCCAACCGGGCCCAAGCCTTCGACCTTATCGAGGCCCAGAACAAGGACCAAGAGACGGAAGTCAAACGGCTGACAGTCCGGGAGAAGGCCCTGGTGGAGGAGCTGATGCAGGTCGGGCACACAACCAAGGGTAAGTTTCCTCTCCAACTCATGTCGTTGTATTGGGAATGGCAGTACCTGAAGAGGTTATATAGAGGTGTGGGGACTAGCAGGGAAGCTATCGACGGCGTCCGTAGGCGGGATTGGATACAAGCAAGCGTAGCTGGACGCAGGAAGTACCTAGGTTCGGATCCCTCATGGTGAGGTAAAGCTCCTACTCCTGCCTGATCTGACTATGTGGGATATACGAACTACAAGTGCTCCTCGAGCTGTATTTGCTAGCTACTGCCTTAAATGCTATGAGACCAACCCTTTCTACTGAGGCCTTGCCTCTCCTTATATAGGCAGAGAGGCAGCGATCTCACTGGCCAATCCGACTAGCGGGCCCCACAGGCGGGTCCCGGTCGGCTGGTCATCTACAGTATCCCATATGGTATGTCACGTCGGAGTGTGAGAGGTATGGCTGTCGTGGGCACAGTGGACGCCGTGCGAGCCCGTCATCAGCATCGGGCCACTGTTCCCGCGTCATCCCTGCAAAGTCTTCGGTATGGCCGGGTGGTTGCTAGTCTTGTCATCGTACAGGGCGTACCGTGCACTGATACGCACGTTGTCCTGTCTCACTGATTGGGTCCGGCTACATCGTCATAGCCGGCTACTTCTTGCTGCTCTGGCTACCGCACGGTAGCCGGCATGTCCTGCCCTGTCCGGCTATGCTTGGTCAGCCGGACGCGATTCGACTGCTTGGTTCTTGTCCGGTTGGGGTACCTGGGGATCATCCCCCTGACACTAGCCCCCAGGCGCGTGTGGATTCCGCCCTTAGGCGAAATGTGCGCGCGCTCCTTTCTATTTTTGAACTTGTATCCGGCTGTGCTTGGCGGTTGCGCTACTCGTGGCGTCAGGGCTAACGCCGGCCACGCGCGCACGCGCCATCATTGCTCTGCGGCGGGCAGTGTAACGTCCCGTCGTATGTCGCCTCGGGGAACCGCTGTCCGGCGCTTCGGTTCCCGCTCCGGGATCTTCTGCGCATCTTGCTTCAGCACACGGGATCTGGGCGGCGGTTGGGGTGAGGGCCGTCAGGATGCGCGCCACGTGTCTCCGCTGACGGTTGCCCTTCCGGCCCTTTAAAGGGACGCCGCGGGGGAGGCAGCTCCTTTCCTTCGCTCCCCCGCCGCAGTCTCCTTCTTCCCTCGCGTGCTCCTCCCTTTGCGACCTTGCTTTCCGCGCCATAGCTCGCTGCGCCGCCCGCTCGTCGTCGTCGTCGCTACGGGCCACCGCCACTCTTCCGTGGCCGCTCCTCCCTGTCAGCCGGAGATGGCCGCCGACCGCGGGGCCTGGTGCGGCTCCTCCGTCACCGAGGACCACATCGCAAAGTACCGCGGCACCCGCGTTCTTCCGCCGCCGGAGGATGTGGCGGTGCGGTTGGTGCCGGTGGGGGAGGTGTCGCCGCATCTGGCGAAGGGGGAGCGCGTCATCTTCCTCTCGCATCTGGCGCGCAGGTTCGCCCTCCCAGTGCACCCCTTTTTCTTGACGTTTCTCGCCTTCTTCGATCTCCGCCTCCACCACCTCGGCGCCAACGCAATCGGAACATTGGCGCATTTCATGGCGTTCTGCGAGAGCTACCTCGGGATCCAGCCGGATCTCGGGCTCTTCTGCCGGCTCTTCCGAATCGGCCGCAGGTGCAGTACACGAAGGGGCCGCTAGTCGTCTGCGGCGACGCCTCCATCTACTCCCGCTCCCAATCCGGCTACCCAAAGTTCTTGCTTCAGGACACGGTACGGCTGTGGCAGAAGTCGTACTTCTACATCAAGAACATCACCAACGTCGACCAGATCAATCTTCCGGCTTTCCAGGACGTCAAGTCCAGCCGGCAGAACTGGGAGCTGAAGTTCCATGGTGACAAGGCAGAGACCTGCCGGCTAACCGGCCTAGACATCACACTCAGCTGGATGTCCCGGCTGATGATGCCACTGCAGGAGCGAGCGCACAAAATGTGTTATTACTCCGGCCGGCTGGACCCGACCCGGCTGTCGCGCCGCGATCCCCGCTACCACAACTTGAAGGAGTGGGTGTGGACGATCACAAAGGAGCGGCTACCGGAGAACTGGAAGTTCAGTCTGGCGCCCTACAACCGGGAGAACCACGCACCCCAAGTAAGTTCTTATAGCTGGAAACTTCATTTCTTCTTCCTGCGTTTTTTGCTTGGTCCAACTGACTTCTTTTATTCGGAAAATCTTCGCTTGCATCCTACGCGAGGAGGGTGAGGCTCCTCTTGAGGAGTTCACGCCTGACTTGCCCGAGCCGCGCGCTTGGCGGTCCGGCGAGGAGTCGGACGGGGATGGCGATGCCTTTCCTAGCTGGAATGACGAGCCGGCTGCCGACCCGCACGCGGAGGTTCATGAGGAGGAGGAGGCTGCGCCGACCATGGATCCGGCGATGCTTCACGACGGACGGCAAGGCGGGCGTGAGCGGCTCTAGTCGTTCCAGCTCTCGCCAGCCCGTGACGGAGGAGCCGGCTCCCAAGAGGAGCCGGTCCAGCACCCTGCTGCCGAGCCGTCTTGGCCGAAAGAAGGGGCCGCCCCCAGTTGTGCCGGGGTACGCTCCTTCTCCCCCTTTTTCTTTCGGTGTTTTCTGCCTGCTTCCCTTTTTCTTCTTTTCCTGACTTTGGTTTATTTGCCTTTGCTTCTCCTCCTTCTTCTTAGTTCGTTGGTTTCTTTCGGAGCCGCGAGCCCGGCACGAACGCCGACCGGGTCGCCGCCCTGTGCCCTGACTGCGCCAGCCAGTGCCCCTCCTTATTCTGTGGTGCTGCCTCCGCCTCCCCCTCGAGCTGAACCGGCTGCCTTCGCCGAGCCGGAAGGTCCCCAGCCAGAGGCGGAGTCCTCCCAGCCAGATGGCTCTTCTGCGGGCGCGCGGGAGGCTGCTGGCAAGGAGCTCATCGTTGTTGGTGACGACAACTCCGACGAGGAGCCGGGGAAGGAGTGGAGAACGGCGGTAGTTGTGGCGAAGGAGTCCCTGGCTGTCAACACCATGGACGACGACGCTTCCTCCACCGCCTCGCTGTCGGACCTTGCCGCTACGCTCGAGCTGGCGGTGAAGGAGATCCGGCAGCTGGAGGCCACAGCCGGCGGGAACCGGTCGTTGGAGCAGAAGCTTGCTGTCACCAATGGGACTTCCTAGAGTAAGATTGCTTCACCCGGCTTGCTTTTTTTGTACTGATAGCCGGTTTTGTTGCAGCCATCCTCGTGTGCGCTCAGCGCGAGATTGATTGCTTGAAGAAAGTGAACGACCGGCTGAGTAAGTCCAATTCCACTCTGCGGCTACAGAATAAGGATTGGCACGCAAGGGTAGATGGTCTGGAGGCCACCATCAAGGAGCGCGACGCCTCGCTCGCTAGCCAGACCGAAGCCTTCACCCTTCTCGAGGCCCAGAACAAGGACCAAGAGAAGGAGATCAAACGGCTGGCGACCAAGGAGAAGGCTCTGGTGGAGGAGTTGATGCAGGTCGGCCACACGGCTAAGGGTAAGTTCCCTTTTCCGTCTTGTTTCTTTCCAGATCCGGTAGCCGGATCTGACCCTTTTTTCTGACAGCCTTTTACCCTGGCATAGACCTGCTGGCCTACAACCGGCTGCAGGAGAACTGGCCGGGAGTGCAGCCGACAGCCCAGGAGCTCGTCGTCCTTCTTGGCGAAGAAGCTGCCAAGCTTCGTCAAGCGGCACGAGACGTCTTCTCCTTCATGTGGCCGGAGGCTCCGGTTCCGGAGACGATGGCGCAGCTGGCCGTGAAGGTGGGGGAGATGCCGGCTGCCGTGGACCGGCTGTGGGACTTGGCGGCGCGAGCCGGAGCGGAGATGGCTCTGGCCCTCATGCTCTCCTGGTATAAGGACGCCCGCGTCGAGAAGATCGATAGTGGCTTGCGTGCCGGGGCCGATCTTGCCGCCATCCGCCAAGCCCATCCAGAGCTCCGCGGATCCGCCATCAAGATTGCCGACTACGTGGATCTCGACGAGGTGCTCACCGACTCGGAGTCTATCGGTACTCCTGATGTGGAGGGCCCGATGCCGCCGTCCACTGGCGCCGGAACCGGATCGAGCTCCGCGCCGCCTCCTCCACCCGAAGCTTCCGCCGGCCAAGATCCTCCTCACGGCAAGGGTCCTGCCGCCTAGTTACTGCCCCGGGATGCCGGGTGTATTTGTCTTGTCTTGGATATGCGTAGAACTTGTCTAGCTTTACCGGCTATCTCTAATGCCGGGTAACTTGTGGGAGCTTCGTCTCCTTTTTGCTTGTTAATGTTGAACTCTTGAGTTTCCTTTAACTTGTGTCTTGAATTTCTTTTGATATTTTGCCAGCTAACTTTGTCTAGCTAACTTTGCCCGGCTACGCCCTTCTATCCGGGGGAACTACCATTCCAGTGGGGGCGCGCGAGCGCACCCACTGGGTGTAGCCCCCGAGATTCGGAGTAGCTGGCGTAGCCAAGTGCTTCGAATCTTCCTTATTTTTCCCAAGTCCTCTAACTTTGCCCGATTAGGCTCGCTTTAGTCGGCTACTTTTCGCTGGTTGAACGCCTTCAGACGGGGGAACTAACAATCTAGTGGGGGCGCGCGAGCGCACCCACTGGGTGTAGCCCCCGAGATTCGGAGCAGCTGGCGTAGCCAGGTGCTTCGAATCTTTCTTGTCTTCTCTTGCTGCTGCCCTAGCCCTCACCTGGGCTCCAAACAGCCCGCTAAACGCCCTTAGCTGGTCAGGAACTACAAGATTCCACTGGGGGAGCGCGAGCTCACCCAGTGGGTGTAGCCCCCGAGATTCGGAGCGCTTGATGAAGGCAAGGACTTCGAATCTTCTTCCCTTTTCTTGAATTCCGACTCAAGGTAGTCGGACAAGAATTTACATACACATACACACATGTCCTCATAGGTTAGTAGGTTAGTCTGCCAAATTGTAGCCGGGAAACGGCTTGTTTTTTTGAAAACTAGCTTGTGCCTCTCTAGATACTTAGTCGCTTTCCTGTGTGCTCTGCTGTTTTCGCTGTGTCCTTGCCGGGCAGCCGGGTTATGGTCTGCAACCGGAATCGAAGGGAGCTGACAGTACATTGCACACGGTACTAATGGCTTAGCAGCCAGATTGGTTCGAGCTAGTTGCAGGACCGGTATGCCCGGCCTGCCGCGTCTCCTTCCCGCTTTTCGTGTGGGATGCCTCGGGCTTTTGCTCTTGCTAGCCGGACAACCGGGTTGCGGTCTGTTGCTGAGACGAAGAGTGGGCCTCTGACATCGTCACACACTACTCAGCCGGTTTGTTGACTTAGCAGGCCGGGCCAGCCAGCGAGCCCCCGGGTAGGGGTTGCCGGAGCCGGAAAATTTGAACCGGAAAACGGATGCACACATATTTCTGGCAAGGAGCCCTCGAGATTCTCGTAGGGGTCCGCATTTTCAGGGATGCTCGGTCTCCTCGTATGATTTGTCCATCTTGTTCTTGCGCGGCTGCTGCGCGTCGATGAGGTAGTAGGAGTTGTTGGGAAGCGCCCGGCTGATGATGAAGGGGCCCTCCCAGGGTGGCGACAGCTTGTGCATGCCCTTCGTGTCTTGCACCAGCCGGAGGACCAGGTCACCCTCGCGGAATGCGACCGGGCGGATCCGGCTTGAATGGTAGCAATGTAGTCACTGCTGGTACAGGGCTGATTTGGACAAGGCCAGCTCGCGGGCCTCCTCCAGGAGGTCCACTCCGTCCTCCCGCGCCTCCTGGTTGGCTTTTTCGTCGTACAGGAGCTTGCGTGGGGAGTCGAATTCGATGTCGGTGGAGAGGACGGATTTCGATCCATAGACCAGGAAGAACAGCGTGTAGCCGGTTGACCTATTTGGCGTGGTCCGGAGGCTCCAGAGCACAGCCGGAAGTTCTTCGATCCAACATCCGAGTGACCGCTCTAATGGCTCGATGAGGCGTGGCTTGATGCCGGCTAGCACCAAGCCGTTTGCTCTTTCGACTTGCCCGTTGGACTGCGGGTGTGCGATGGAGGCGAGGTCCAGCCGGATGCCGTTGTTGCTGCAGAACCGGGCGAAGGCCCCCTTGGCGAAGTTCGTGCCGTTGTCGGTGATGATGCTGTTGGGGTAGCCGAAGCGGTTGATGATGTCGGTGAAGAAGGTAACGACTGTCGCCCCATCCAGCTTTCGCATAGGCTTGGCCTCGATCCACTTTGTGAACTTGTCCACCGCTACTAGCAGGTGGGTAATGCCCGCGTGCGCTCGCTTGAAGGGGCCGACCATGTCGAGGCCCCAAACTGCGAAGGGCCAGGTGATCGGTATGGTCTTGAGCACCAAAGTTGGCATGTGCCTGAGCTGCCCGAAACGCTGGCACCCATTGCACGCGCGGACGAGCTGCTCAGCATCCTCGAGGGCGGTGGGCCAATAGAAACCATGGCGGAATGCCTTGGCGACTATCGCCCTTGACGAAGCGTGATGCTCGCACTCGCCCTGGTGGATATCCCTGAGTAGCCGGTAGCACGTGTCCACGTCGAAGCACCTTTGGAAAATGCCGGATACACTGCGCTTGTATAGTTCGCCGTTGATGATGGTGTATGTGTGCGCGCGGCGCCGGATTTGCCTGGCCTCCACCTCGTCATCCGGGAGTTCTCCATTGGTGATGTTGTTCATGAAGGGCTATGCCCAGGGTGGCACTTCCCGAATGACGAGGACGCTCCTGTCCTCCGGTTGATGGACGTCGGGGGGTCGTCCGGGTGGCGTACCCGGGACGACAGCCCCCGAGCTGCTTGACGAACCGGCAGGCCCCGGGCCCTGCGAGCCGAGGGGCACCGCTTTGCCGGAGTTGGTGCGGGTCTTCTTTTTGGTGGCTCTGCCGTCTCCTCTTCTGCCGCTCCGTCAGCCGGAGCGCTCCCTGCCCAGGTAATGGAGTCCGACTCTGGTGATGGGCTGATTGACGACTTGCGTAGGTGCTCCAAGGAGACCCCAGGTGGGATCGCCTGCCTGGTGGATCTGATCTTGGAGAGCGTGTCGGCTGCCTCATTGTTGACGCGAGGGACGTGGTGGAATCCGCATCTGTCGAAGGAAGCGCTGAGCTTCTGAATGTGGAACTGGTAGAGGGCCATGTTTGCGTCTCTGGCGTCCCATTCTTCGGACACTTGCTGCACCACCAGATCCGAATCACCAAAGCACAGGATCCAGTTGACGCCGATCTCCTTGGCTAGCCGGAGTCCGTGCGCCAACGCCTCGTATTCGGCTACGTTGTTGGAGGCCTTGAAGTGGATCTGCAGCACGTACTCTAGCCGGTCCCCCTTGGGCGAGGTGAGCACGATGCCGGCTCCCAAGCCCCCGAGCATCTTCGACCCGTCGAAGTGCATCTTCCAGTGGTCCGAATCCGGAACTGGTGGGAGATACCGGGTCTCAGCCCAATCGACGAGGAAGTTCGCCAATGCCTGCGACTTGATCATGAGCCGGGGCTCGTATTGGATGGAGTAGGCGGCGAGCTCGATGGCCCATTTGGCGACTCGGCCGGTGGCGTCTTTGTTACCGATGATTTCGAAAGGGGTTCAGTGCACACGACTTTAATCGGATGCTCCTGGAAGTAGTGCTTGAGCTTCTTGCATGCCAGGTACATGCCGTAGCACATCTTCTGGTAGTGGGGGTAGTTCTGCTTGGAGAGGGAGAGAACCTCGCTGAGGTAGTAGACGGGTCTCTGAACCGGCTAAGGCTTGCCTTCCTCAGGGCGCTCCACCACCAGGACAACGCTGACGACCCGGCTGATGGCTGCGCTTGTGGTCGCGAAACGCGGTGTCGGCCTGCAAAGTCCAGGAGAACTTGTCCGTCTTCTTCATCAGCTGGTACAGTGGGAGTGCCTTCTCTCCCAGCCGGCTGACGAAACGGCTGAGGGAAGCCAGGCATCCGGCGAACTTTTGGACTCCAAGCAGGTTCCTGGGCGGCTGCATCCTCTCGATGGACACGATCTTTTCCGGGTTCGCCTCGATGCATCGCTGTGATATGAGGAAACCGAGGATCTGACCGGATGGCACTCCGAAGACGCACTTCTCCGGTTTCAGCTTCATCCGGTACTGGGAGAGGTTACCAAATGTTTCTGCCAGATCCCCAAGGAGGGTGCGCTTCACCTTGGTCTTGATGACCACGTCGTCCACGTAAGCGTGCATGTTTCAGCCTATCTACGAGTGCAAGCATTTCTACATGCATCGCTGATAGGTGGCGCCTGCATTCTTTAGGCTGAAAGGCATGGTTACATAACAGAAAGCCCCGTAGGGGGTGATAAAGGATGTCTTGATCTGCTCAGCCTGGTTTAGCCGGATCTGATTGTACCCGGAATAGCAATCTGGAAAAGACAACAAATCACAGCCGGCCGTGGAATCGATGACTTGATCGATACGGGGCAAGGCGAAGGGGTCTTTCGGGCACGCCTTGTTCAGGCTGGTGTAGTCGATACACATGCGCCAAGTCTTGTTCTTCTTCAGCACCAAGACTGGGCTCGCCAACCAGTCCGGGTGGTACACTTCCATGATGAACCTGGCTGCAAGGAGCCGGGTGATCTCGTCACCGATAATCTTCCTCCTCTCCTCTGCGAACCGGCCCAGAGGTTGCTTGACCGGCTTGGCATCCGGCCGCACATGAAGTGAGTCCTCGGCGAACTCCCTCGGTACACCACATGTTTGGGGTGTTATTACTATCTTGTACTTATGCTAGGCTTTACTGCTTTATTTATGATTGCACGTGGAGCGCCTGTACTATTTAGGAATTGTGCTACGTTTCCGTTGTATCGACAATCCTAGTCACACTTTCGGGTTCCTAGTCGTTGACAACCATTGACACAAACCCTGGATCCATCTTCGAGCTAGCCAACTTCGTTGCGGGTAGGTTATCAGGGTGGCTCCCTAAAATAATTTATGAATCCTGTGAATGTCGTGAGGCCTCGTTGCTTTTTATTTGGTTTTTCTCGAGGTTGATCATTCGTGTGTTGCTATTTGTGCACCCCCTGCCGGGTAAATCTTTCTGAAAGTCGTGTCCGCAGTTATGGATGACTTGGAGCATAGTTTCTCGATCATAGATAACCATACCTAAAGTACTGCCTTAATTTGACTAAAGCATGACTCTCACGGAATGGATAATAAAACTACCAACGGATGGGATGTTTTTCCGCCTTCTCATTGGTAAGAGAGAAGAAGGGCGAGCGATGTTTATTTACGTACTTATATCGCTGTTATTACTAATTAATGAGCGTCTATCCATCTCTAGCTGGACGGATGTTGTAGCATGTCTCTATAAAACTTCTTAGATATTATCTTTCGTTGCAATTGCGTCACCCCCAGGTTGTTTCCTTTAGATGCATTAAGACTTGCTGAGTACCCCTAGGGTATCACACGATATATGTTTTGGTTCAGATGGACAAGCTTACTCACAGGAAGGTTACTGAGTCGAGGAGACTGATGATGGTGGCAACGACTGTGAGGTTTAGATATTCCGAGGATGGAGATTCGTGAGATCTATGGGTGAGATGTGATTATTTCAAAGGCATCTTATGCCAATTTGCTTCTTGTCCATACTCAGATCTTGTTTTCCGCTTCCTATTGATACTCTGATGTGTGTGATGTATGAGGATGTATCCTAAACTATTATCTCTATCCAGGATATTTGAATCTTTTCGTATGGCATTGAATATTTTCCCTTTCTATTGTTTTTAGATGGTGTGGATGTTATGTACTATTGAATGTCGTTGGCATACATACTCATTTGTGTATGTTTTGATCGCTTTACTTGTTGACTACGCTGCTCGCACTTGATACGATGTTCTTGCAAAGTGGATAGGGTGGTAGGCTGGTACGTTCCTTGCTCCGCTCAGACGAGGCCTACACGTGGGTGGCCCTTGGGCCTCCACGGTAGGAGACCTTATGCACTTTGGGTTCATCCTGGCTTGTTTCTTAGAGCGTAGGGTCTGATGTATTACAATTGGTATCAGAGTCATTCCGCCCTTCATGGTCTCAGCTAAGATGGCCGTTGTTAGTCTAGAAAATATTTTTGGTAGTTATGTATATTAGGGAAAAAATAACCGTGAGAGTAGGACTGCTTCCATTTTTCTTCTTACCCACTCACCCACCCTTTTCTAGTAAGGAAGTGTAACATTTGTCTATTCTCTTCTAAAAATTAAAATTAGGATTCATGTATTTGAGGTTTCCGTAGTACCAAAGGATGTGTTAATCCTTTGTTGATCTGTTGCATCCAACCTTGCTTCGCAATCTGTCTTTGGTTATCAACTATTGGTACATTCCATACTGACAAGCTTTTGTCAAACCGACATGTTATTTATCCGACTCTTTGTTAACCGACACAATCTTGTTAAGGGTGTTCTTCTTTTCGCATGCTTTCACAGAATATGGAGTTTCCACTCTCTATCTGTTAAATGGTTTTGTGCATCTAGTTGGTATTATAATGCCGAAAAATGCGGCATTTTTTCTTTGATACATCTGCGTTTCCACACTCATTTTCAGTCGTTTGTGATACAATATTCACCTTGTTTTGTCGGCATGTCCATGCTAACTCGATCTTTTGCTACCGGCACTTCAATTTGGAGTTTTACTTCATCTTCAAGTTCCTTTGGGCTAAATACATAACATGTGGTGATCCGATGCTTGTGATTGTATTTTGGTTCTCTGTATAGCTATATGGAACTTATCATGAGTGGAATATGGTCAATGCTATCAATCTAATCCTCTAAATTATGGTGGTTATCTCTTGTGTATTTGAGTTGTACCACGATCATATCTGTATCATATTCAAGTATCTTTGGTAATCCAGAGGTCTCTTAAGGCACTATGGTCGATTATCATCCGTTATCATGCTTCACATCTTTTTGAACTCCATATCTGCAAGGTTATATTTGATACGAGATAATCTCATCTTTTCATATCTGATAGCTTTGCTTAAATGTATGAGCTATCATCGCTACTTTATCCAAGATCTCTTTATCTTTGCAACCGGTGATCCGATCGACTATGTGAATCAGTGGGTATCTCTTTTATCATCTGAAGGGCTAGATAATCTATTCTTTTAACACATTCTCCGCAACACGAATCCTTGCTCTTAATGTTGATCTTTCGAAGAGCGTTGAGCTCATAAAGTTTTCGAGCAATTCTTCTTTTCTCCCGCCTCATGAACTTGGTATTCTTGGAATATCTCGTTAAATTCATGGTGGTATATCTTGACAATATTCTTGCCTATTCTATATCAATGGAAGAACATGAAGAACATCTTCTTATCATCCTCTCAAGCTTCGAGAACACGGCATGTGTGCAAAGTTCTGAAAGTGTGAAGTCTGGCTTCCTGAAGTCGCTTATATCTGCCACGTCATTCTGCTAAAAACATCGTTACAATTCTGGAATCATCATGTCAATTGTTAATTCCATCCTCCACCTTCAACCAAATATAGAGGTTTTCCTTGTTTAGCAAGATATCATCGTTTTTCTGCTGAAGATTTCCTCAAGACTACTAAATCTATCTCGGATCTTGTCGAGAAGGACAAGAAATTCTTTGGTCTTCCGCTGAAAACTTTTGAAACCTTCTCGTTTATCTTCTATCCTCAATCCACCAGATGTCGCGAAGACTTTACAGATCTTTCATAATCCTTCTATCAAAGTTTTGGGTGCTATCCTTAAGCTACATGTTAAATCCTTTATCTGGTTCTATGATCTTCCTTGATATCTTTCTGATGGCTTGGGACTTCCAACACGATGACAACATCAGCATATTTATTTACTTTGGATCCGACGAAGTGTTTGCATGACCTCCTTGTTTTCTTACGAAGCTTCATGAATTCTGCCTGTCAAGATCTTCAGTATGAAATTCGAGAGTTAGGTTTCATAGTTTTCCTATTCTTTTACGGAGTAATGCTTTGGGTGCGGGATGGAGTCATGACCATACTACTACTCTTATCATCCCCTCTTGTACATTGAATTGGTGGATTAACGCAGTTTCACTCATTCCATGAAAGTCAGAAGTGGCCTTTATCCCTCGAGACTTTTACTTCTGTCCTTCTTTTCCGGAGTGTTCTCTCAAAGAATGTGATCAATAATCTCTTGTTGGTAGTCTCGCCTATTTCAAGATGGAGCAAAATCTTCAACGATCTGGTGGAAACAAAATACAAAATCTTCTCCATCATCTTCATTCTGTCGACATTCAACATCATCATTCAAGATGGAGGGAAGATATCTGTTACTTCAAGTTGTCTAATTCCTTTCTCTTGGTAAAGCCAATTATGGTTGATGCCATTGAAAGTGCATGTGGGCCCCCATGTGTGGTTTTGCTAATTAATGACAATCTTTATGGAATAATGTTTGCATTAAGTTGCACTTGTAGTAATTGTCCATTGGCATCGCTTGGAGCATGTGCTGGCTTCAAGGAAGATGAAATGTAAAAGAAGATACGTTGTGCAAGCTAAAAATGCGCCATCTCTAGAAAATCTTATGTTGATGCTTGCCATCCTCGGTGATCATGGATCGATGAAGACAAGGTCAAAGTTTTCTCAAGGCAAAGGTATTCTTGATAGGTTTTCCCTTTTGTTGGTCTCTTGGCGTTAGTTGGGAGACCGGGTTTAGGATAGATAGTCGTACTATCAAGAGGGTCTCTGGAGCGAGTATCTCGATCATATCTTTCAGAGAGAGCTCAAACCATTTTATTCTTAGCATCATATTTATTGGTTGTTTGTTGGTCCTATTCATGTGAGGTTTTAGAGCTTGTGGTAACCTTTATAACAAGCTCTTGTTCATGAAAATCGGATCTCCCTTTTATATCTTATTGCGATTTTGTTCTTGGAGGTTTTCCGGTTACTCACCGATTGAGGTATCTCACATTATAATACTTGATACATTCTCACTTGGTGATATCCAATATATCCCCCGAACAACCCAAGGCTGAAAATACCTAGGGTGAGCACATCTCCTTCCCCTTCTTTCCTGTGCTTTTACCGCCGCCCAATAGTGGTCACAGTCATCTGAATCGCCGCCGTGCGCGTGTGCAGGCAGGGTTCAGAGAACGTCCTTGAATATATGTAGTTTGTCAGGAGCAATTCGGTCACAGTCTACTTAATGGGGGAATACCAATCGGGGTATGCCCACGAAGCGGAATCGCCAGCTGGAGCGAGCCGATTGAAGCCTAACCCATGGCGGATCGACTTGCCAAGTACAGCGACTGGCACGTACTGGACCAAGACGCCACGCCGACTGAAGGCCCAAGACGGCGACCCAATAGAAAGCCCATTAGCACTTGTAAACCCTAACTGGCTGCGTATATAAAGCCACTAGGAGCACCCCCATGAGGGACGATCTCTCCCATGTCTCATTAGATCCAATCTCCCACCGCCTGCGACGACTTCCATGTAAACAATCTATGATCATATACCGGATTGACCGCAAGATGTAGCGATCCTCCATCGAGGGGACGTGAACCTAGGTACATCGCGTGCCAATCTCGCTCCCGGATTCTTCATCGTCGCCTTGCCGTTTCCTCTATATAAGCTACCCTGTAGCATCTGCCGTGGCCAATTCCACGACACTACTCATCTACAGACATGGGCCAAGTTTTGAATAACAGCCACAACCATCTGATACATTGCAAATGTATCTATAGTTTTTGATGTTACATGCTTGGTTTTATCTACTTTCTTGTGTTTTGTCCACACTTTGGAGTACTTTTCATATGATTTCTTGGACTAACCTATTAACAAGTGCCACAGTGCCAGTTGCCTGTTTTCTGCTGTTTTTGGTTCCAGGAAAGTCAGAAAATCAATATTCTCGGAATTGGACCGGACAAAAGCCAAAGTTCATATTTTCCCGGAAGACTCACAGAGCAAGAAGGAGAGTCGGAGAGGGGCCATAGGGTGGCCACACCACCCCATGGCGCGGGTCCCCCCAGGCCGCGCCAGGGCATCGTGTGGGCCCCCTGGCCGCCCACCGACCTTGCCCTCTGGCCTATAAGAAGCCTCCTGAGGCATAAACACTAAAAAATCAAGCCTCCAGCCACGAAAAGTGCCGCAGCGCCACCGCCACCGAAGGGGGGATTCGGGGGACAGAAAGTCTCTTTTCCGGCACCCTGCCGGGACGGGGAAGTGCCCCCGGAGCCATCTCCATCGATCTCCACCACCATCTCCATCACCATTGCTGATTCCCATGATGAGGAGGGAGTAGTTCTCTCTCGAGGCTAAGGGTTCTACTAGTAGCTATGTGTTCATATCTCTCTCTATGCATGGTCTTATTGAGATCATGATCTTGTAATCTATAGATCTACCTTGCTACTCAAGTGCTTTAATAGATCTCTGCTCTCCCCATGTGTGTGAAAGTGACAGCGTGCTCACCATGGTGGCACTTAGGCTAGAGATTACAAATACTTGTTATGCGTTATATTTGGAGTTGGATGTTTCTATGAAATTGTGGTGTTTGTTGGAACCATCTAGTACTCAAGGTGACAGTGTGGGGTTATCTAGATTTGGAGAGAGAGCAGGGGTTCGGGGTGGAGGAGAGTAACTAGGAGTTACCCGCACCCTGACCCACCTCTTCAAATCACGCGAGAACCCACTCGGGCGGAGTCTCCGGGCCAAAGGGCCGGAGTCTCTGGACCCTTGGAGTCTCTGGGTTTAGACCCCGGAGTCTCTGGCCTCCACTGCCAGGAAACGCTAGAGAAAGATAGGATTTGCAAAAACTCAAGGCACGAATAAGCAAGGCAACTAAATGAAGATCCAAGGAAGACATAAAAACAATAGAGATGAAAAAGATAACCATCAAGAGGGCAAAGACGCCAAACCATATACAAATGAGTGTCGATGGCCGAGGCCACCATGTTTGAGTATGATTGGCTTGGCACCGCGAAGATGTATCTTGGGTCCCTTACCAAAACTCGTCATTGAAGCTCACATATCACAAGATGATATAAAGAGGATGATTTTCTTACTTTGGGCATAATGGGGGGAGGGATAGCCCAACCAATTAGGACCGCACTCCCCCTATGTCCATGCCTACATCTAGAAAGGATAACATATGAATGCATGAGTAAGGGTGCACGGTCACATGCCACATTGCTCGAATCAGTGATATTTAGGTCATTCCTTAACTCTCAGTGACATGGGTATACCCTACAGGTACTCGAGCTTGGTATATACGGTCTAAATACGTAAAGGCCCATGGTGTCGCCAAGGCCCAAACGAAGGACTCGAATAACCTACAGACTCTCGATTGCTTGAAGAACAAGAAGAAGCTAAAGATAGAAAGTTTGAAGGGGAAAACCCTAACTTGTAACCGACTCGACCTGCTACCAGAGACCTAGCCTGCCTATATAAGGGCTAGGAGGGGGCGGCGAGGAGGACACACACAACCCTAGTTTCCACAACCCTCGCCAGATTGCATCTGCGCACCATTGTAACCTTCGGTTCCTTCAATAATTCCACGAGCAGACAAGCAGGAGTAGGGACCTCTACGAGGCCTGAACCTGGGTAAATCTTTGTCCCATGTGTGCTTGTTTGCTAGCCGATAGATGTCTCCAGTGCTCCCTCCTTCTCCAAAACCCAAGTCCATAACAATGGGCATTGATGAGTTAAACCCTCGTCAATTGGCGCGTCTGTGGGAACTAGGAGTGTTGATGTTGTGGCTTCTTCGGCCCCATCAACTGCGATCTACAACTCCGCAACAACGGAGATTCGCTAGCTCTTCGGTGCGTTCGACTTCACCGTCCACACGCCGGCCACTCGCCCGGCCTTCGAGTCCGTGGGCGACGGAATCAGCCTCACGATCGAGAGCTTCCGCTTCTAAGTTGGAAAAATGGGCACGCCTCGCATGCCTGATCAGCCGACAGCGCCGGTGATTGCCCCAGCATCATGGTTCCCTCCATCGATCGGCACCCTCAGCGAGCTCAACGCCCCAGCAACAGTCGAGAACACGGTCAGCGACAGCAGTCGCGACTCCGATCTGAGCGATATGGCCACTGAAGATGGAACCTACGGTTCCGGATCTGAGAGTTGTGGAAGCAACAGCTTCCCCAATCACTTCATGTGCGCCGTCATCAACGCAGGCGATACCTCTGCCAATCACGACAAGGGTGGTAATCTCGGTAACGGGACCGATCCGCCTAACGCCGGCAACGGCGGCAACGGTGGCAACGGCGGTAACGGTGGCAATCGCACCCCCGTCGATAATGGAGGAGCAGTCGAACCTCCATCCATAATAAATGAGCAAACCGGCGAACGCGTCGTAATCAGGCTCAACGAGCAAGAATGGGCTCGCTAACGCGAGACCCTACGAGGCGCTCCTCTACCCTTCGTATCCCCACAAGAACTGCTGATGGGCTATCATTGGCTCCTGAAGGAAGAATTCAAGCGCCAACTGCAAACAATCGCGCAACTCGAAGCGCGTAAAAAGGCAGCGGATGAATCAAGCCTTCGTCGCACTGGGCTCTCCTCCTACGGAGGATCCTCCTCAAGGGGCAACGAGTACCTCGCTAAGAAGAGGAAATCGCGGATGGCCCATATCACTGAGCAAGAACACATAGAAGCCGTAAAATTCCTCGACTTCGGCTCTATGACAGTTGACACGCGAGGCAACGTGGTCCCTAGGACGCCGCAGGCTGCGGTGACAGTAGCCACCATGTACCTCCTCAACAACCAGCCGCCAGCTGGAGATACCCGAACCGCCATGCACCGATCTACGATCGCGGGCTTGGGATTAATCGAGGCCGCCCTCGACAAGGAGCCAACAGCATACCCAAAGAAGGGCAAAGCGCTAGCAAAGCGCTACTCCTCGCCCTCATCTAGCGATGACAGTCACGACCTATCTCGACGCCGCTGCTCACAGCGACACGATCGTGACTCCGATGCGCGCGACGACCTCACGCAGCGCAAGATCGACAAATCAAGGGCACGACGTGCTCGGTCGACTGACACGGAAGAAGAAGATGGGGAGCTCTGCGGCGCCAGATGCTTCAGCAGATCCATTAGGCAGAAGCGAATGCCTAAAGGGTTTAAACTCCCGTCGAAGAACCTGAAGTTCGATGGCCTACAGGACCCAAAATCTGGCTGGAGGACCACATCTCCTCCGTCAGACTCCACGGAGGCGGTCGGAGCACGGCCATGCAATGCTTGCAGCTACAACTGCAAGTCTCCGCTCGAGCATGGCTCAATAACCTCCCACGCGGATCCATTCGCAGTTGGGATGAGCTGGTTTACAGCTTCGTGCGCAACTTTAAGGGCACGTACAAGCGGCCTGCATCAATCGAAGAGCTGAGATGTTGCCAGCAAAGATCTGGCGAATAGCTGCGCTCCTACATCCAAAGGTGGTCCATCATCAAGAACTCCGCAGAGAACATCTCGGAAGATCGCGCGATTGATGCATTCAACGGTGGCGTCCGCCGTCTAGAACTTAGGGAGGAGCTGGGCCGCTCAAAGCCCCAGACCATCGACCACCTGATGGAGATCGCGAATCGGTGGGCCGATGGAGAAGATTTGGTTAAAAATCGCGTTCACTTTGACGAAGAGGCGGAACTCGAATGCAGACACGACCGCCGAGGCAAGCGCCGCATGCGCATCTACGATGACCACGATGACGTCAACATGGTCGCGGCTGGCTACGCGGACAGACACGACGATAACCACAACAGCGGATACCGTGGTGGCGGATACCGCGACTCCGGGAAAACCATGCAGGTGTGGCAACGCCGCACTCGTGATGAGGCACCCGCGAACTCCATTGAGGACAAACTGTCCGGGCCTTGCACAGTGCACTTCTACATCAACAAGCATGATGGCAAGAGGAAGTCTAGCCACCTCCTCAAGGACTGCCGCGAGTTCCTAAAGCTACATGAGGGATTAGTTCGGATGAACCGCAACGCAGTCAAAAGAGGCTACGGAGCCGCTCCAGGCGCCATGGCACATGGCGCACCACCACCACCACCTGGGCCACCCCCGAACGCAGCTGCACCGGACCAGCACCACGGAGGCGAACCGTACCCACGAGCCATGGGCCCCATGATGATCCAAAAAGGATGCCCCTCCAATAGGGTACAGAAGGCCATCACTCGCCAAGTCAACTTGGCCACACACTCGCCACCAGCCACCACTGAGTACCTCAGTGGAAGCAAATCATGCATCACCTTCGACAAACGCAACCATCCGCCTCAGATACCCCTCCCAAGCCATTGCCCCCTCGTACTCGAGGCGCAAATCGGAGGCTTCGACATGAGCCGCGTCTTCATGGACGGCGGAAGCGGCATCAACCTTATATTCGCGAGTACCATGCGAGCAATAAGGATCCCTCTAACTTGCCTAGAGGCCTCGGACAGAATGTTCCACGGCATCGTTCCAGGGAAAGGCATGTAGCCCCTAGGCAAAATCAACCTCGACGTCATCTTCGGCACGCCGAAGAACTTCCGGCGCGAGCGCATCGACTTTGAGGTCGTCGACTGGCCCTCACAGTACCACTGCATCCTAGGACGCGTCGCATTCGCTAGGTTCATGGCAGTGCCCCACTACGCCTACCTGCAGATGAAAATGCCAGGTCCCAATGGCATCGTCACGATCAAGGGGAGCTTCGAGCGATCTGACAGTTGCGACAGGGAATTCAACAGAATCTCCCGGTCCTTCGGCATGCAGGAGGAACTCGTGAGACTGAAGGAGACGACAGACAACAGTCTTCCTCCCCTGAGCAGGCCAAGCTCACCAGATCTCTCCTTCGACTCATCGGTGCACACAAAGAAAGTGCAGGTCCACCCATCGGATCCTGCCAAGACGGCCCTCATCGCCAACAACTTGAGGCCCGCATAGGAACTCGCGCTCGTCAAATTCCTCCGTGAGCACTGGGAAATTTTCGCCTGGTGTCCTGCGGACATGCCAGGAGTTCCCAGGGAATTCGCCGAGCACGCACTCAATGTCAACCCCGACGCAAGGCCAGTCAAGAAAAAAATTCGGCGATTGTCCGAGCCACGAGCGCAGGCAGTTGGAATGGAGATCAACATACTCCTCGAAGCCAAGTTCATACGCGAGATCAAGGGAAGCACCTGGCTCACCAACACGGTGCTGGTACCAAAAAAGGACATGGATATCCTGCGGATGTGCGTGCACTTCACCTGTCTGAACAAGCAATGTCCAAAGGATCTCTTCCCGTTGCCACGGATCGACCAGATCATCGACTCCACCACAGGATGCGAGCGCCTCTGCTTCCTCGAAGCCTACTCAGGCTATAATCAAATTCGAATGAAGGAGGAAGATCAAGAGAAAACAACGTTTACAACGCCCTTCGGTGTGTTCTGCTACAACACGATGCCTTTCGGGCTAAAGAACGCGGGAGCCACCTATCAGCGGTGCATGCAGGCTTGCCTCAAGGAACAACTGGGTCGCAACATTCACGTCTATGTCGACGACATAGTAATCAAGACCAAGGAGGAAGCCTCTCTAATCGACGATTTGCGCGAAACCTTCGCCAACCTCGACCGCTACCGGATCAAGCTCAATCCGGACAAATGCGCCTTCGGCGTACCATCTGGGCAGCTACTCGAGTATCTCATTTTCGCGAGAGGAATCGAGGCGAACCTGAAGAAGATAAAAGCCATACTGGCCATGGAGAAGCCAAAAAACATAAGGGGCGTCCAGCAGCTGGCTGGACGAATCGTGGCCCTCAGTCGATTCATCAGTGGAATGGGTGAAAAGGCGCTGCCCTTCTACCAGCTCCTCCGCAAAACTGAAAAATTCGAGTGGACCACTGAACTGCAAGAAGCATTCGAAGACCTCAAGCGCTTGCTATCCACTTCGCCAGTGCTGGTGACCCCACGAGAAAGGGAACCACTGTTGCTATACATCTCCGCCACCAACCAGGTGGTCAGCACAGTGCTCGTCGTCGAGCGAGCTGAGGAAAACAAGGTCCATGGCGTACAACGCCCAGTATACTACCTCAGCGAGATCCTCACGCCAACAAAGCAGCGGTACCCGCACTACCAGAAGCTAGCGTACGGCGTCTTCATGACCGCTCGGCGACTGCGCCATTACTTCCAGGAACACCCAATCGTGGTGGTCAATGACGCCCCGTTGGGGCATATCCTTAATAACCCCGATGCCACGGGACGAGTCGCGCTTTGGGGAATAGAACTGTCTCCACGAGACATCACATACGAAAAGCGCGACGCAATCAAGTCGCAAGTTCTCCCTAACTTCCTCGTGCACTAGATGGAGAACCAGCTCCCGGACAAGCCAGATATGTCCTACCTCTGGACAATGCACTTCGATGGGTCCAAGTGGAAAGACGGAGCAGGCGCCGGTGTCATACTGACATCACCTCAAGGGGACAAGCTAAAGTATATCCTACGAATGCAGTTCACATCCTCCAACAACGAGGTTGAATACGAGGCCCTGTTGCACGGGATGAGGATGGCAAAAGCCTGCGGCGCTAAGAGGCTCATCATATACGGCGACTCCAAGTTAGTCGTCAACCAAACGATGCACGAGTGCGACGCACTGAATGACAACATGATCGCATACCGCGACCTCTACGACACACTCGAAGGAGACTTCGACGGTTGCGAGCTGCGGCACGTAGGTCGCGAAAGCAACAAAGAGGCGGATGCACTCGCCAACATATGCTCTACTTGTGCCCCCATACCACCTGGGGTATTTCTCGAGCGCATCTGCGAACGCTCCATCAAGCCAAAGGCCGCAGAGAAGAACATAAGCACATCAACGGACTCGGGGGCTACGCCACCCAATGAGCTAATGGCACTCGACAACTTGGAGCTAGACACAGGACTCGAGGGACCAATGAGCGTCATGATGATCAAGGAATCATGGACGCAGCCGTACATCACGTACCTCCTCGGCAGGAGGCTACCGGACGATCCGACAGATGCACGGCACATCGCGCGGCGATCCAAGGCATTCGCTGTTATCAACGGCGAACTGTATAAATGCAGCATCACAGGAGTACTCCAACGATGCATCTCCACGGCAGACGGAAGAGCAGTTCTCCTCGACATCCATGAGGGGACCTGCGGGCACCACGCCGGCAGTCGCGCCCTCGTTGCCAAAGCTCTACAAGCTGGATTCTACTGGCCTACGGCCATGCGTGACGCCAAGGACATCGTCCAAAAATGCAACGCTTGCTAGCGATTCGCGGACAAGCCGCACGCACCTGGCGCAGAGCTACGGCCAATCCCATTGGCTTGGCCCTTCGCGCAATGGGCACTCGACATGGTTGGCAAACTTCCAAGATCCTCACGAGGAGGCTACGTCTACCTCTTGGTCGCACTCGACAAATTCACCAAGTGGATTGAGGCTATGCCAGTGACCAACCAATCAGGGCACAGCGCAGTCAAGTTCTTCGAGTCCATCGTCTACTGCTTCGGTGTACCACACAGCATCATCACCGACAACGGGACGAACTTCACATCCAAGGAGTTCCAAGAATTCTGTGAGAACCTAGGGATCAACATTAGCTACGCCTTAGTAGCGCATCCACAGACCAACGGTCAGGTGGAAAAAGCAAACAGGCTCATCTGCAGCGGCATCAAGAAGCGACTCCTCCGGCCACTCGAACAAGCCGCGGGTTGCTGGCCGGACGAACTGCAATTCGTACTCTGGAGCCTATGTACAACTCCAAACAGCGCCACAGGCTACACGCCATTCTTTATGGTGCACGGAGCAGAGGGAGTGCTACCCGCCGAGGTACGGTACAAGGCGCCGCGCGTGGTCGCTTACAGCGAACAAGAGTCATCCCTCGCACTCGAAGACTCCGTCGACCTCCTTGATGAAGCAAGGGAAATCGCCGCGGAAAGATCAACGATCAACCAGCAGAACCTGCGCAACTACCACAGTAGGAGGCTTCGCCCCAGATCCTTCGTTGAAGGCGACCTGGTCCTGCGACTGAAGCAGCAGGGGCATCTCAAGCTCGAGTCCCCCTGGGAAGGACCGTACATGATTACAGAAGTAATCCCAGGTGGCGCCTATCGCCTTCAAGGTTTCGAGACAGGAGGCGCATACTCCAACCCCTGGAACATCGCACAGCTGCGACGCTTCTACCCCTAGTCGTTTTTACTTTTACATTGCAAATAAGGCTACTCAGCCAAGGCCACTTAGCCACACATTGTACCCCGCACTGTTCTTGGAATAAATAAAAGCTAAGTGCCCCAAAACTCTGTGTCCTCCTTTACTTTTTCAATTTATCTACTCGGGGGCTGCGCCACCCTATACACATCTGTTCTTCGAACCAAAACGCCATATCCTGAGTAGCTGGTACATCAATCGAAACCCTTAACACAACCTCAACCCAGGTGCAACGCACCTAATAGGTTGACAAGGGACTGAGATAAAACATGACCAGGCTAACGAAAAGGACTCGCATAGTGCAACACACTTCATGCTAAGAAAGCTCTTTATGCACATTCGACAATAAATTATTTACAATAATTATACAAACTTTACAACACAAGTACACTTATGTGCAGGATACAAGCTAAACTACTACTGCACCAAGAGAACGTTGGTTTTTTCCTCAAAGAAGTCGACAATCTCTTCTGCTGGGCGATCCACCGCTTGTTAGTGCGGCACCATATTCCAGGCAGAGCCCACTGGTGGTACAGGCGGCCCAGACGTGATTGCCGCAACATTTACATCAGGCCTGTGCAGTCGCACCATTGATAGAGCAGCCTTGGCACTAGCCACCAACTGTTGCCTCACGCACTCGCGAACAACGGTCTAGTCTTGAAATTTGGCAAGGAGCGCCAGCAAACTTGACGGAGTATCATCCAACGGAAACATCGCCCGATAAACATTCTTCAAGCATGACTGCGACTTCTTCAGAAAGTGTAGCACTCGCGACGCACGATCCTGCAGGGTCGCCAGCGCAGTCGCACGATCATGATCTACCCAGAAGTACCCACTCTCTTGAAGTTACTCCTGGGTGAGATCATGCATGTGAATGGCAATTCTGTCCTTCTCCTCCTGCGGATGACGCGTGCTGACCACTACACGAAGAAGTAACAGAAACATGAGTACAACATACCACTTCAAGTGACTACAAGGAAAGATGAGAGCAAGCAAACTAAAACTTGAATTGGTCGCCCAGCTGCGTCACCTCGCCAAGCAGATACTGCTTTGGGCGGCGGCTTTCTCCGCCTTCGACTTCCACACATCCGCGTTACCGCGGAGCACGGGAAACTCACACTCCAACTGCTTCACGCGGTCGCGCAGGTGCGAGACTAGGGATAGCTCATCTACCCTGGAGCGCGGCGGTGCCAAAGTATCATCAAGAGGCGGCGAGTCCTGAGTTTCCCTCAAAGGATCACTCGATGAACCCTACCACAAGTCAAGATAGAAACAAATAAGACAACCAAATCAATACAACAACAAAAGGTTTAGATGCATTCAAGACTAGCAAAAGTATCAGCAGATACACTCGCCAGCAGGCATGTTCTTAACAAAAGGACATAAACTAGTCAACTATTACAAAGACTACTAAGGAGCGACTGGCTTCTTTGACTTCGACGGCTTCGGGGGCTTCATCGAGTCCGTGGCAGTATCAGACGCCACTGACTTTCTGCCAGCCCCTGATGCTGAAGCTTTCGCCGCCTTCTTGGCACGTTGGAGCTCCTCAGAGTACTTCGCAACAGTATTTATGAGATGATGCCCATATTTGCCACAGGCAGCCGTGAAAGGAGCGAAGACTACCTGCTGGCCATACGCGTTAACAGGCATCGCCTTCGACACCACGGCAGGATCAATCTTGACTCCGTGGGCCTGCACCATGGCAAGTGACATGGACGCGCCGGCCGCGCGGAGAGAATTCTTGAAGCTAGAAGGCACACCTCCAGCGAGTGACTCCACCAGCTCGTTTATATTTTCGACTAGCTCCACCTTGGGCATCAGCTCCTCCCGAAGGCGACTGAGTACACTTTTGGCCTTGGCGAGCGTGTCCTGCACGGCGGAGCTACGGTCTTCGACTGCCGACAGTTCACCCGCCAGAGCGTCATCACGACGAAGGGCCTGCGGGTCAAAGCTCAAATCGCCAGCATGTGTACATAAATCCACACACGGACAAAAACATTAGCGCCACCGGCAAAAACATTCGAAGCAGAAGAGGATAACAATGTCCACAAGCAAAGTACCTGAGAGAGCCTTGGCAATTGAAAACAATTGTTCTTAGAACAACTTCTCCCTGGCTGCGAAGGAGGCACGCAGATCCTCTTCACGCTTCCACGCCTTGTCACGCGCCGCGATTGCTTCGTCGCGACCCTTCACAGCCGCGGCGAGTGTCTTCTCCAAGGCAGCAGCGTCACGCAATAGGGCATTATGTTCAGCTACACGACAAAAAAAAGTTGACTATCAGTCGACTATATTAAAGGAGAAGAGGAAAAAGAAGAGGAAGTGTAGGACACTCACTTTCAACCACGCGATGACGCGTCTCTAGCATCGCATGCTGGCGGCCCATCGCAAGCACTTGCTCCGCCAAGTGCGCAGCTTCCTTCACAAGGAGCTATCGCACAACAAGGAATTAGCAGAGGCACAAGATAACATCGACTGCAACACTAAAAAGGAGAAAAAACTACACTTACATGGTCCTCCAATGACTCCGAAGATGTCCGCTGTACCGTCATCCGGGCAACCATTCGATGCTCCCCTGCATGAGGAGAGCTGGAAGAGTTGTGCCTGGAGTGGGCCGCCAATGGAGGGGAAGGAGCGCGCTCGACCTCTTCCTTGGCCCTTGAAGTCGCGACTCCTGATTCCTTAAAAAATTGGACGTCGCCAGAAGATGAAGACGCCTCTTGACTGCAAGACAAAAACCAAGTCAGGAAAGGCAAACCTAAAGACGAGCCAACAAGGACAAAACAGCGAAGAACAAGTGAACTAGAAAACTTACCAGTCAAACTTGTCAAAGTCAAAAGTGGCCTCCCCTGACTCCGACGAGGACTCCTTGGGCAATCGCATCTTCTTGCGAGAAGATGGTGCCACGGCGCTCACAGGAATAGCAGGTATCGGCGACTCCGCACCAACACCTGTACCTTCCGGAGTCGATGGAGACGACGCGTCGGAATCCTCGCTACGCGAACGCTTGCGAGTTTCCGGGCTACCGGACTAGGGGGCTTCCTCCTCCACATCAGAAGGGACGGTCGACTCCGACTCGTCCACTTCCAAGGCCTCGCGAGGAATAATCCCCTCAGGGAGAGGGGGCATACAAGGTGATACCGCCCAATCCTGCATACAGACAACAAATTCAGCAAAAAGCAAGAAAACAATAGAGAAGCAATCGAAAAATTTAGCTACTGCGTAGCACAACTATACCTCAGGAGGAGGGTTCGCAACATCAAATGGAGGAACAACTGGCTCACTGGGGAGTACATCCTTGACGGTGTACTTGGTGACCAGCCGAACCCTCTTGTCCACCTCACTCGTGGACATGCCATCGACAGACACGCGAGTGGCGTCATTAGCGCCAGCCCACTGAAACATGGGGTGAACACTAGCTTGCAGGGACTGGACGCGACGGCGCAGCCAAGTGCGGATGAGAGCGCAACCTCCCTCCTCTTTGCCTATGCGACTCTCGAGGTCGCAGACGTGCCTGTACAGCGCATCTGTCTCCGCAGACTCGCCAGGCATGACTACGTTCTTCCAGGAGCGCATCCTCTTGCATGGCGTCCCGGGATTGAAGGGCGCGAGTCCAAAGAGCTCACTGTTAGCCTTCTCATCGCAGATGTAGAACCATTTGTCCCTCCATCCTTGGACGGACGCCATGAGCTTGATGTCGAAGTAGGTGGTGGATGGGTCGACAAGAATTCCGCAACCACCTACATCGTAGACTAAAGAGCCAGATGCAGATTGGCAATTCAATTTAAAGAGGCGCTTGAAGAGACCGAAGTGTGGCTCGATTCTGAGCTAGCACTCGCAGAGAGTGATGAAGCAAGAGATATGGAGGATAGAATTAGGGGACAGCTGATGGAGCTGAAGCCCGTAGAAACAAAGGAGACCCCTAAAAAAGGGGTGAAGGGGCAAGGAGAGACCGCGAATGATGAATGCTAAAAACATCACTCGAAAACCAGCGGGAGGAGCAGGAATTGTCTCACCACTGGGAACGCGCGCGTCGGCGACTGCGGCGGACAGTACTCCGTCTTGGCGAAGAAGACGGAGATTAGACACCTTGATGATGGAGGGGCGCCACGCAGCATTTGTGACGCGGGTGCCTGCGACCTTCTTCTACCCGCCGGCGGCGGTGCTGGTGCCTGCAGTGGCGGAGCCGCCCTTCTTCTTCGCCGCGGCAATGGTGGCCGCGGAATCAGCCGCAGCGCCTCCCTTCTTCTTCCCCATTGCGCGATGGCGATGTGAGCGAAGAAAGTAGCTCGGAAACGAGCGGAGCTGGTCCAGCGTCGTGGAAGAAACGGGCGCAGAGAAAGTGGAGGAGCAACGGTAATGGTGATGGAAGCAGAGGAAGAATGAGAGCAGATGAGAAAATTACCGTCGCAGCGCTGCTACTTAAACCCTGGAAGATGTAATCCAACGGCTCAGAAAAACCCTACTGGACGCGTGGCAAACATCGTGCTAGACACATGGAGGAGTGGAAGCGCGAACCGTCCCTCCACTACTCCCATTACGCGCGGAAATCGAGGAGGCGCAGTTAAAATAAAGATTACGCACGCCCAGGCAAATGAAAGTCAGATAGTGGGACCCACTGCTCGTCACGTCCCGTCAAACTCGCTCACGCGGGCAACTGAGGTCACGAAAGCGTCAGCACTGACGTCATCAAAGCTACGCAGCGGAAAACTTTGACTATTTGAGTCCTTGCTCGAGTCTTCGACTCCACCAAGCACTCGGGGGCTACTCCCATAGGGAGCGCTGGTCGCGCACCCTATGATTTTTCTTTTCTTTTTACAGGAATACGGACAATCACAAGCAAACCCAACCCCTCGACTGAGGACATGGGTTACTCCCATAGGGAGCGCCGGAAACAAATTCGACTGAAACAAGCAAACAAAAGATGACAGCAATCGCAAAAGTTCTTTAGTCCCTGCCAGAGTCTTCGACTCAACCAGGCACTCGAGGGCTACTCCCATAGGGAGCGCTGGTCGCGCATCCTATGATTATTTATACAGAAAGTTGTGTGTTGATAACATCCACACTCGAAACTCATGGCGACACCGCCTCATAATTTCCCCCTACAAAGAGACTGCGTCTCCTGGGTCACCCGAATCATCTCCGCGATGGTAAAATTCAGATGCCACGCTTACAGCGTGAAGGTAAGACCTGAATAAGGCCTGGCAACGCATTAGCTGCGCACTACCAGAAATGTATCCGTGCCTACAGGTACGATGAACATGCCTTGACGGATGTGTCAAGTGCTTACACCCATATAACTGGAATTCAACTCCTGTAAGACCTCTGTGGCTTGAGTCGAATTACACCAGCACTTTTTTGGATTCGAGTCCTGGGACTCGAGTTTGAGTAGATTGCGTTGTTTCACCCTAAGGTGATTAACTGATACCGATACTTCGGTTATATCAGGTACGTACATCAACAATCTCTATGATACAAATAAAGCAGTCGAAATATACTCATTCATGCACTCGAAAGACTTCAAAAGTTCCCAGTCGAATCTGCGATTCCACTGGACGCTCGGGGGCTACTAACATGGGTATACCCTACAGGTACTCGAGCTTGGTATATATGGTCTAAATACGTAAAGGCCCACGGTGTCGCCAAGGCCCAAATGAAGGACTCGAGTAACCTATGGACTCTCGATTGCTTGAAGAACAAGAAGAAGCTCAAGATAGAAAGTTTGAAGGGGAAAACCCTAACTTGTAACTGACTTGACCTGCTACCCGAGACCTAGCCTGCCTATATAAGGGCTAGGAGGGGGCGGCGAGGAGGACACACACAACCCTAGTTTCCACAATCCTCGCCAGATTGCATCTGCGCACCATTGTAACTTTCGGTTCCTTCAATAATTCCACGAGCAGACAAGCAGGAGTAGGGACCTCTACGAGGCCTGAACCTGGGTAAATCTTTGTCCCCTGTGTGCTTGTTTGCTAGACGATAGATGTCTCCAGCGCTCCCTCCTTCTCCAAAACCCAAGTCCATAACAATGGGCATTGATGAGTTAAACCCTCGTCACTCAGAATCTCTTCTCATCAAGGGGCTTGGTGAATAAATCCGCAAGGTTCTTCTTGGTGTAAACATAAGAGAGGTCAATATCTCCATTATTCACATGCTCCTGGATGAAGTGATGACGAATATCAATATTCTTGGTCCTTGTGTGTTGCACCGGGTTGTAGGCGATGTTGATTGCACTTTCATTATCACAAAGAAGAGGCACTTTTTCACAAGTGACACCGTAATCCTTTAAAGTTTGCCTCATCCATAACAACTGAGCACAACAACTAGCGGCCGCAATATACTCGGCTTTGGCGGAAGACAATGAGACACAATTTTGTTTCTTTGATGACCAACACACCAAGGATCTACCAAGGAATTGGCAAGCCCCGGAGGTTGATTTCCTTCCAACTTTGTCTCCCGCCCAATCCGAATCTGTGAAACCATGAAAAACAAAGCTAGAACCTTTGGGATACCATATGCCAAAGTTTGGGGTATCAACTAAATATCGAAAGATTCGCTTGACTGCCACAAGGTGGCTTTGTTTTGGGGTGGCTTGAAACCGTGCACAAATACCTACACTTAACATGATATCCGTTCTAGATGCACAAAGATAGAGAAAAGAACCAATCATAGAACAGTATACCTTTTGATCCACATATTTACCCTTAGTATCAAGAGTGAGATCACACTTGAGAGGCATTGGAGTCTTGGATCCATTTAAATCCATCAACTTGAACCTCTTGAGCATATCTTGAATGTATTTGGCTTGATTGATGAAGATACCTCCAATAACTTGCTTTACTTCGAAACCAAGAAAGAATTGCAACTCCCCTATCATAGACATTTCAAACTCATCGGTCATTAGCTTAGCAAAATCATCATTGAAAGCTTTGTTTGGAGAGCCAAAGATGATATCACCAACATAAACTTGACATATGAACATGTTTCCTCCAACTCTCTTAGTAAAAATAGTGGGGTCGATTAGCCCAACTTCGAAACCAGGATCTACCAACAACTTTCTAAGGTGCTCATACCACACATGTGGGGCTTGTTTATGGCCATAGAGAGCCTTATCAAGTTTGTAGACATGGTTTAGAAACTTGGGATCCTCAAAACCCGGAGGTTGCTTGACATACACCAACTCATTTAAGCGACCATTAAGAAAATCACTTTTAACATCCATTTGTTGTAGTTTAAATTTATGATGAGATGCATATGAAAGCAAGATACATATGGATTCAAGCCGGGCAACGGGGCAAAAGTTTCACCATAGTCGATACCCTTGACTTGGGAGAAGCCTTGAGCCACCATTCTTGCCTTGTTGCAAATAACCATCCCATTTGCATCTTGCTTGTTCTTGAAGATCCACTTTGTTCCAATGACATTATGGCACTCCTTGGGTATCTCCACCAATAACCAAACTTTGTTGCGCTCGAAGTTGTGAAGTTCTTAATTCATGGCATCAAGCCAATCCGGGTCTTCAAGCGCCTCATACACCTTTTGGGGCTCTACACAAGAAATGAAACTAGTGTGGCCAACAAAGTTAGGCACTTGGTTACGAGTAGAAATTCCCCTTTCAAGATCACCAACAACATTTTCAAGAGTAATTACTTCATGGATGATCTTTGCGATCCTCCATGCTTCACGATGAGCATGAGCATCCTCAATGGATTCTTGAGAAGCTACTTGGTCATCACCACTATTTTGATCCTTGTCTAGACCTTTAAATTGAGCTTGCTCCTCTTATTGATCTTTCTCAACATTTTGACTTTGACCGTTCAAGTGAGCTTGACCTTGGTCATTATGGGGTGAAGAACACCCATCATTTGCTTGAGATTGACCTTGATCATGAGCTACCTCTTCAACGATGGCATCTTGATGGCTATTGGTTTGATGTAGATGTTGAGTAGGTGAGGGCTCCACTTGAGTAGAGCATTGTCCTTCTCCTTCCACCACAAGGGGTTCCTCAACGGGGCAGAAAAATCCCACACCCATTCTTCTTATGGCTTGATGAGGAATTTCATCACCTACATCACCAAGATCAATTTTCCCCACTTGGGAGCCATTATGCTCATCGAACTTCACATTAGAGGGTACTATAACTTGTCCCGTGGACTCGTTATAGATCCTATAAGCATGAGAGTCTGATGCATAGCCAACAAAGATACCTTCAATAGTGTGAGTCTCGAACTTAAATAGCCGGTTACCTTTCTTGAGAATGTAGCACTTGCACCCAAACACCCGAAGGTAGTGAATACTTGGCTTCTTGCCAGTGAGGATCTCATAAGGACTCATATCGAAATGCTTGCGAAGATAAACCCGGTTGGCAATGTGACAAGAGGTAGAGATAGCTTCGGACCAAAAGTTATATGGAGACATGAACTACATAATCATGGTTCTTTCCATATCCATAAGAGTCTGGTCCTTCCTTTCGCCACACCATTTTGTTGAGGGGTATAAGGAGCGGAATATTGATGCTTGATCCCATCATCACCAATAAACTCATCAAGGGTATAGTTCTTGAACTCAGTCCCATTATCACTCCTAACGGCCAAGATCTTCTTATTATGTTGACGTTGCACTTCATTGGCAAAGTTGACAATGGTTTGTTGGGTCTCACTCTTCTTCTTGAAGAAATATACCCATGTGTATCTTGAGTAGTCATCAACAATAACCAAACAATACTTCTTCCCCCAAGACTATCAAAGGATGGAGGACCAAAGAGATCCATGTGAAGGAGCTCCAAGATCCCATCGGAATAGATGGTGGTCGTTGGGGGGTGTGCCATCTCATGGAGCTTCCCTTCAATGCATGCCCTACACACATGATCTTTGACAAAACGCACATTATCTTTTAGACCAAGGATGTGGCCTCCAGTATGGAGGCTTTGCAAAGACCTCATGTTGACGTGGGCAAGACGATGATGCCAAAGCCATCCCACGTCACCTTTAGCCATTAGGCAAGTCGCGATAGGTGTGGGTTTCTTATGAAAATCTACCACATACAAACCATTCTCGACGTACCCAACAAAGGCTATAGAGAGAGTCTTTATCCACATGAGAACCACAACCTTAGGAGTAAAGTAGGCATTAAAGCCCATAAGTGTGATTTGATGAACATAAAGTAAATTGTATGAAAGGGTTTTGACAAGCATAATGTCCACAATGGATATATCCGGTGTGACCACTACCTTACCCAAAACCAATACCTTAGAGGTTGATCCATCTCCATAAGTGACACACATATTGGAAGTATTAGGTCTCGTTTCATCAAGCATATCTTTGCTTCCGGTCATATGACTAGTGGCACCACTGTCAACCACCCATTTTGTTCTACCGGAAGCATATACCTACAAGAAATCAATGCTTGGTTTTAGGTACCCGTTGTTGAATGGGTCCTTGTTTGTTAGTCACAAGAATCTTGGGAACCCAAATGGCCCAATGATAATCATCTCCATAAGAGGTTCCTACATATTTAGCATACACATGACCATCATAAGATTTCATAAGAACATAGGATGGGTTATATTTTCCTACAAAATCCTTATGAGATGGTTCATCACCATTCTTAGTGACAATTGCTTCCTTGTCTTTTCCCATCTCCCCCTCACAAAAGTAATCATTTTTGGAAGCAGGAGAGGACAAGTTCTTCTTCTTCTCACCCTTGCTCTTCTTCTTTGACTTGGAGGCAAACCCAAGTCCTTCCTTAGTCACATTGTCCCTTTGATTACTCAAGAGGGCATTTAGACTCTTCTCAACTTGAATGCATCAAACAAGGCCTTTCTCAATTGTAGCTTTCAGCTTCTTGTTCTCCTCGAGAAGATTTTCATGCTCACAACAAGGGTTAGTAGATATGAAGCATTACTAGTTGGCATGGAAGAGATATTTTTAGTCACTTGAGTTTGAAGTTGTTCATGTGACTTTGAGAGAGTAGAGAATTTTCTCAACAAGGACTCATGTTCCCTTTTGAGTTTCTCAAAACTTTCATTTAGTTTCTCATGAGCAACCCCAAACTTGAGCTTTTCCTTTTAAGAAAATTTGTTAAACAAAGAGCATGGTCACGTTCTTTAACAAGTTTAGAGATGTTCAAGTTAAAAGATTCTTCATGCGCAATATACTTTGCTTCTAAGTTAACTCTTTTACTTTTCTCTTCCCCAAGAGCATCAGTCAAGGTGGCTACCTCCATGGCGGCCTCCCTAGCATGACCAAACATCTCCGAGATGGAGTCATCTCTCTCATCAATGATATAGCGTGCTTCACCTAGTTGACTCAAGAGAGCCTCAACACAAACCTTGGCTTCTCCTACCAAGTTATCCAAACAACTAGTGGATTCCATTATTTCCTTCTTAATATTGAGACTCATTTCACCATCATATGATGATGCAACAATAGAAGGAGGAGTAGTGGGTGGAGGAGTTACCGTGGATGCTTTATCCATGAGACACGTGGGGTTGGTGACGAGCTTGTCCTCATTTGGAGAGTCAAAGAGAGATGTTGGTGATGCAGTTGAATAAGTAGTGGCCACTAGACATGTAGACTTGGTGGCGCGCTTGTTCTCATTGGGAGAGTCAAAGAGAGATGTTGGTGAAGAGGTTCTGGTAGTAATAGTAGCGGAGGTGGTGGCAATTGTGGCAATGGCGGTCACGCCCACAATCTCTCCATCATCTTCATGATCACTATCATTCTCATTGTCCTCTTCATATTCTTCACGAGCCACCAACACATATTTTTGTGTCTCCTTCTTGTTGGGGAAGTTCTTTTTTCCAAAGTTCTTGTTTGGGACTTTCTTGACGAAATTATTGTTTGGAGTAGGCTTGAACTTGGATTTCAAAATGAGTCTTCCACCATGATCTTCTCTCTTCTCATAAGGGCATTCGGCGGTGAAGTCGTTGGATTCTCCACAATTGTAGCATGATCTCAACTTGGGTCTTCCACTAGTTGTGGTAGTCCTTTATGGATTTCCCTTTCCTTGATTCTTCCAAAACCTTCTAGACACTAATGCCAATTTCTCATGAAGAGCACACTTGATGTCTTCGTCATCTCCTTCTATCATTCCCAAGGAGTCAACTTCTTCTTCATAGACATGAGCCTTGGCCTTCAAAGCAAGAATGGGTGAATCCATTCTTCGAGCCCAAGCAAGAGCATCATCGGCGGTCTTGTTCATGATCCCAAGTGCCACAAACTCATTTAGCACTTCATTGGAGGTCATGGAATAGAAGTCCGCCCTCGAGCGAATATTGTTGGCCATTTCCCTATGGAAGGGTAAGATGGCTTGCATGAACTTGCGCTTGATCCACTTGTCATCCACATCCTTACTACCATGGTCAATCATTCTAATCGAAAGGGCCGTGAACCTTCAATAGAGATCTTCGGGAGTCTCATCTTCCTTTCCAACAAAGGAATTGGCTTCATAGTGCATTTCTTCAAACTTGGAGTTTAGAATGCTTTCATTGCCAAGATAGACTCGTTGAAGAGCATTCCAAGCCTCCTTGGTGGTGTCATATGCATGAATGTGAGTCATTTGCTCAGGAGTCAATGCACTTGGAGAATGGCCATGGCGGTGGCATTGAGTTGATTATTGATTTCCTTGGTGGGTGTCATGTTGTAGATGTTGTGCGGATAGAAGCCGAACTCCACCACCTTCCAAATATGAACACTAGAACTTTTAAAGTCAGAGCGCATGAGATATTGCCAATTGGTGAAATTAGATACATCAAGCTTAGGTGGTGGACCACGATGATTTATGCGTGGCATTGGAGGAGGTGCATTATTATAGCTAGATGGTGGGGCATGTATCCCACGGGATTGCTTTTATCCTTGTTGCCATCCTCATCAATGGGAAATTCCTTGAGGGGATCTTCCATTGGTTTGGAGCCACTTGATGGATTATAAATGGAATCGGCAACCACAACTTCCTTTTTACCAAGATATAATTCAAGCAAGTCTTTCATTTCTTGTCGAAGCGTATCCATGGAAGCATATAGCTCACTCTTAGTGACGGGGTTTACATTGGGAGTGATATCACTCCCCCTTGAGTCACTCATACTTCTCTTAGTCAGTTAAGCCAAAGAAGAGCACCTTGCTCTGATACCAATTGAAAGATCGGTATAAGCGACTAGAGGGGGGGTGAATAGGCGCTACTCAATTTTTCGTTACTTTTCTATTTAAGGCTTGACACAAAGTAGGTTCTCTACATGTCTAACTAAGTGATAAAACATAAGTGACAAGCAAGCATACAAATAACAATAATAAGGAGTAAAGCATAGAAATCATCGAGAGGGAACACGAAGATGTTTTCCTGAAGTTCCTTCTGTTTGAGGGGAAGTACGTCTCCATTGGAGGGGTGGGTAGGACTAAGACCACCAGCACCACTAAGGCCTCACCCTATTCTCCCGAGCACCCGCCTTGCGGCAAGAACACGATCCACTATGTGGTGACCTTGAAAGTGGCAACCGAAACCTTGTACAAAACCTTGGGGCACTTCTCCACAACTGAATTGGAGGCTCCCAAGACAACCTCGAAGCTCTTACACGCAAGGATGAGCTATGGAGGGCGACTTCTTCAAGTTAGGGTTTCCTCAAACCCTAGAGCAACAACAACTTACACAAATGGTGGGGAAACACAAATTCATTTGGTGGAAAGCTAGGAATAGGTCTCCTCCCTCAAGTCCCCAAAGGGCAACAAGTTTGAGGGGATAGAGAGGGAGATCTAGGTAGTTGGATATCAGCATTAATGGAGGAGAGAGAGTAGAAGACACAACCTTCACTTGGAGAAGAAGGGGGTATATATAGCCCCCTATAAAACTAGTCGTTGCAGCATCACTAACCCCGGAGTGTCCGGGCTCCAGGGCCGGAGTCTCCGGGGGGAGAGGAGTCTCAGGTGCGGGAGGCAGTACTTCGGCCTAGACTCCAGAGGGGAGTTCTGGGAGGAAATTGGACCACCCTGGAGACCTGGCCAGAGACAGCCCCGGAGTCTCCAGACTCTAGCCCCGGAGTCTCTGGTGACGACGGCCGAAGTCTCCGGTCTGGCCGGAATCTCCGGGGAGGCCATAGGACTCCGGGTCCAACTCCGGACGAGGACACAGAGAGTTCGCCAGGGGGGCCAAAGACTTGCCTGGAGACCTGGCCGGAGTCTCTGGGCCAAGACCCCGGAGTGTCCGGGCCTAGACCCCAGAGTCTCCGGACTCAGGGGAGGCATAGCTCGAAGCTTCCAAAAGGCACCCTTTCTTTATGAAAATTTGAACCCTTCTCCTTCGAATACCAGAAAATTGTCTTGTGCAATTATATGTATGTACCTGCAAGGCTTAGCACACGGTAAAAACTATCTTGTGTTGACACCAAACATCAAAACATGATTAGGGCAGGAAATGCCCTTTCAGAGGTACCTAAACAACTTAAACTGAGTAGTAATGGGATAACTAAAGAAAGTGACACCAGTGTGCAATAGCTTTTATTTGGTTCTTCCACGCTCACTTGTGTCCCGTAGGCCCTGAGTACTTAATACCTGTTCTTTGACTATTCAAACTATCCACATGTGGGAGACTCTATTGATCCCCCTTCACCTGAGCTTGATTCACAATTTATTTCTTAGGGCCACAAACTAGTTTTGGGTGTTATTACTATCATGTACTTATGCTAGGCTTTACTACTTTATTTACGATTGCGTGTGGAGCACCTATACTATTTAGGAATTGTGCTATATTTCCACTATATCGACAATCCCAGTCACACTTTCGGGTTCCTAGTCGTTACAGCCTTTGACACAAACCCTAGCTCCGTTTCGGAGCTGGCCAAGTTCATTGCGGGTAGATTATCGGGGTGGCCCCCTGAAATAATTTATGAATCCTATGACTGCATTGTCGTGAGGCCTCGTTGCTTTTTATTTGGTTCTTCCCGAGGTTGATCGTGCGTGTGTTTCTATTTGTGCACCCCTGCAGGGTAAATATTTCTAAAAGCCATGTCCGCAGTTATGGATGACTTGGAGCATAGTTTCTCGATCATACATAACTATAACTAAAGTACCGCCTTTAATTTGACTAAAGCATGACTAGTAAACAACACAACACTCATGGAATGGATAATAAAACTGCCAACAGATGGGATGTTCTTCCGCCTTCTTGTTGGTAAGCGAGAAGGAGGGCGAGTGATGTTTATTTACGTACTTATATCACTATTGTTACTAATTAACGAGCGTTCGTACATCTATGGTTGGACGAATGTTGTAGCGTGCCTCTATAAAACTATTTAGATATTGTTTTTTGCTGCAATTGTGTCACCCCTAGGTTGTTCCTTTTAGATGCATTAAGACTTGCTGAGTACCCCTAGGGTCTCACACGATATATGTTTTGGTTCAGATGGATAGGCTTACTCACAGGAAGGTTACTGAGTCAAGGAGATCGATGATGGTGGCAACGACTGTCAGGTGTAGAGATTCCGGGGATGGAGATCCGTGAGATCTGGGGGCGGGATGTGCTTATTTCAAAGGCATCTTATGCCTATTTGCTTGTTGTCTGTACTCGGATCTTGTTTTCTGCTTCCTATTGATACTCTGATGTGTGATGTATGAGGATGTATCATAAAATATTATGTGTATCCAAGATATTTGGATCTTGCCATATGGCATTGAATATTTTACCTTTCTATTGTTTTTAGATGGTGTGGATCTGATGTACTATTGTATGTCGCTGACATACATACTCATTTGTGTATATTTTTGATCACTTTACCTATCGACTACGCTGCTCGCACTTGATACGATGTTCTTGAAAAGTGGATAGCGTGGTTGGCTAGTATCGTTCCGTGCTCCGCTCAGACGGAGCCTACACGTGGGTGGCCCTTGGGCCTCCGCGGTAGGACACCATATGCACTTTGGGTTCATCCTGACTTGTTGCTTAGAGCATAGGGTCCGAGGTATTAGACTTAATTAGTAGTTCCCCCACCAAGACTGCGGATATATATATATATATATTGTCTTACATTAACACCATAGGTAATAGTTAACTTAAATAAAATAAGAAGGGGCAGCAGCGGGAGCATCAGCCTACTCGAAAAGAAACGTGCCAGTCTTGACATATTCCTAGAGGAATTTGTCATAGGCTGCGTGCTTCGCCAATGTCTTTGCCTTGTGCCTATGGTCGTGGCCACGGCCGACGCCCACTAAGTGCCGAATCATGCTTTCGAGGTCCTTCTCGGTGACTCTTTCACAAAATGGGTAAAATAATTCCCCCTTACGGTGGAAAGGAATTTGCCCACTTTGGAACCGCCTCAGTAGGTTGCGGCTCTTGTAGTCCCTGGAATACTTGTCGTTGCCCACGTCATCAGATTCTTCCTATTGATTTTTACGTACATAACTAGAACTCATTCAAGTGATTGAATTGTATTACAACTCAAGCATTGACAACATATGTAAGACAATATTAAATTGATATCAAAGAGAATGTATCTCAACAATAATAGTTTGATCTCAGTTCATATATCATTTCATGTATCCAAACAAAATGACAAGCTATTGGATCAGCATCAGCTGATAATTTATATTATCCTACATATCAAAATCATTAGTTCATATAGTAAAGTTTCCTGGATAGTGTAACACAAGAATGAAACAAATAGATTCAGATAAATGTAACACACAAGAATCAACAAGAGATTCAGATACATGTAGAATAAATCTGCCTCATAAGTTTTTCCAGAGATGGAGTAAAGTTAACCAAGTACCAATTGCACAACCTATTGTTCTTGTATATTGCCCAAGGTTCACCAACCCATCCCTGAATTTTTTTACGCCAATGTGTCTTCCTTGCACACTTTTGGGGAAAATTTGAATCATTGGCCTTATACACTATGAATGCATGTGTTTCCTATATTGTTCATGTACATTGTCTCAGGTTCACTAACCCATCCCTAAAAAATCTAACACCATCAAATGTGTTCCCTTGCACTCTTTTGGGTTAAATTTGAATCATTGGCCTCAATGAGAAACTAAAATGTAATATCTATAAACTATGAATGCATGTGTTTCCTACATATTGTAATAATAATAACAAGAACCAAACAATATTCATAGGTACTTGTAGAAACAACGTATGATCAAACCATGCATATACATGCATCATATGAATCATTTGTTTCTTGGATATATAGTATAATCACATAATCACAAGAATCGAACAAGAGATTCAGATGCATGTAATAAATTCAATTTATCATCACAACTGGTTGTGTACTAGCAGAAACAATTCAAAAATCATTGTTCCATATGAATGTAGAATAAATTCGAGGCCTCATAAGTTTTTTAGAGATGGAGTTAGCAAACCAAAGTACCAATCACAACCTATATTGTTCATGTACATTGCCTCAGGTTCACCAACCCATCCCTAAAAAAATCTGACACCATGAAATGTCTCACCCTTGCACTCTTTTTGGGAAAATTTGAATCATTGACCTTCGTGAGAAATTGAAATGTAATATGTACGCTATATAAGATATATGCATGGTTTGTATCGAAATAAACACTCTAGTAACATCAATCCCTAAAACCCCTAAAATAAGATATGTTACAGATCGATTAAATCTACATCCCAAGAAGAACCGTATGAACAACAATAATCAAATGTAAAATTACTAGATGGAAGATGATAAGATCTAATCAAATCTCCAAAATAATCGACTGTTCGAACCATATATTCTAATATGTCTATAACAAGAAGGCAACATAGCCGAAAAAGCTAGAAAAAGGGCGCCCTCATGGGAGTACGCTCCGTGTCGCTGCTGCTGCCTGGATGTGGTGGGCGCGGAGTGTTTCACGCGCTGTACCAGCCTTCTCCCGTGCGACACGTGGTGGAAGCGGACAGGGTCACGGGTCCTTTTTCCTTTTTTTTGTAGATTTGAACATAAAAACTACGATATCTTTCAAACGGAGATTCCAAATCGATATCCGTTTTCACAACCTTGCTAGTCACGTCCAGATGTGCAAAACTAGATCTATTGTTGATATGTTTCGATGAACTTTTTTCTTGTACTGCCTTTGATGCGTAGGTTGCACTGCCTTTTGGTCTAGTACATGGTGCCTTCGGTTGCAATGCATTGCGCGGTGTCCAGGCCACACTGTCCAGGCAGTGCACCGTCCATGCACTGTCTGGTTTTTTCTGTGTTGCACTGCCTTACTTCGCAGTGCACTGCGCGGTGTCCAGGCAGTGTACTACGCACTTTTCAGGCAGTGCACCGTCCATGGACTGCCTTGTTGTTCTGTGTTGCACTGCCTTAGTTCGCAGTGCACTACGCAGTGTCCAGGCAGTGTACTACGCACTGTCCAGGCAGTGCACCGTCCATGCACTGCCTGGTTGTTCTGTGTTGCACTGCCTTAGTTCGTAGTGCACTACGCGGTGTCCAGGCAGTGTACTACACACTATCCAGGCAGTGCACTGTCCATGCACTACCTTGTTGTTCTGTGTTGCACTGCCTTAGTTCGTAGTACACTGCGCGGTGTCCAGGCAGTGTACTACGCACTATCCATGCAGTGCACCGTCCATGCACTGCCTTGTTATTCTGTGTTGCACTGCCTTAGTTCGCAGTGCACTGTGCGGTGTCCAGGCAGTGTATTGCCTCGTTGTATTGCCTTGCACTGCCTTCGGTCATAGTGCACTGCGCGGTGTTCAAGCAGTGCACCGTTCATGCACTGCCTTGTTGTACTGCGTTGCACTGCCTAAGGTCGCAGTGCATTGCGCGATGTTCTTGGAGTGCATGGTGTACTGTGTTGCACTGCTCGTGCACTGCCTTATTGCACTGCGTGGAACTGCCTTTCGTCACGTGCACTGCATGAACATCTAGCCACGTGTCGGGCTGCCATGTGGCCGGAAATACACGCGCTGCCGTGCGGCCGGAAATACACGCGCTGCCGAGCGACCGGAAATACTTACGGGTGAACTTCCACATGCCACGTGTCGAGCTGCTGTGCGGAAAACGTGTGCGCTGAGGCCAAAACGCGCGCTTCCTGAAGAGCGCGCTCCCGCTAGTCGTTCTCCAACAGAGCAAAATAATCTTTACATTAACCAAATCCTATGTATGAATAGTGAAATCTATGACTTCGAATAGAGAAGCAAAGTAGTACCTCGGATGCCTCATCGGAGATCTCCTCCCTAAACTCATCCCACTCCTCAATTGCTTCAAGGATGGGGTCATTGATGATGTGGGTGTATTACTCGTCTTCTTCCTGGTTGAAGAAGTCACCTCCGACTGCATGCCCCTCATATAGATCTGCCGTTAGCACCACGACATTGTCGTTCACCTCCTGCTCGACGGCGATGGCGACTGGCTAGACAGAAAAGCAGCGTCAGCGTGGCGTGTGTGCCCAGAGAAGACGCCTCCACCTACTCGGGGGCGACCAATCCATCTACGGCACCTCCAACTGGCTTCACCTCCTGCTTGTCTCCACAGGTACGCTTCATGGTGCTACTAAGGGGAGGTGGTGCTATGGAAGGAGTTACACGCACGGAAGGTGCAAATTGGCGTTTTCTGGCTAGACAGATTGGGGGAAAAGGATGCTAGCTCCTCAAAGACGAAGGCCGAGCGGGTTTATATATGCGGGGACAGTTGGTTTCCCTTGAGTGGACACGTGGGTATGGACGCGTGGGTGGTGGATGATGACCCACAAGTATAGGGGGTGTATCGCAGTATTTTTGATAAGTAAGAGTGTCGAACCCAACGAGGAGCAGAAGGTGTTGACGAGTGGCTTGGAGCAGGAATTCTCTGTAAATACTTAGGAAAAGGATTTCTAGGGGTTTTTGGTAATGCAGATAAATAAAGTACGAGTAAATAAAAGACAATAATAAAAAAAGCAGCAAGTGGCCCAATCCTTTCTTTAGCAAAGGACAAGCCGGTTGTATTACTTCAGATGACCAAATTTTCTCGAGGACACACGGGAATATCATCAAGTGCTTTTGCTTCATATAGTTGATTAATCTTCTTTAGTTTGCTAAGTGTCGTGTGGGTGAACCTGTGCTAATGTATCGACCTTCCTAGGACTAACACATACTTATGATTATACCTCTTGCAAGCATCCGCAAATACAAGAAAGTAATTAAGATAGAAACCTAACCATAGCTTTAAACTTGGATGTTCCTTGTGCAAAGGTTTCCTAATGGGGGTTCAGGTTTCTGTCACTCCGGCAACCCCTACGATTAGTAGCCAAATACACATTGCATTCCCCTAGGCCCATAAAGGTGAAGTTTCATGTAGTCGACGTTCACATGACACCACTAGAAGAATAACACCACAACTTAAATAACAAACTATTGAATCTTTCTCAACACAATTCCACTACTAACAACATGACTTCTCCCATGTCCTCAAGAACTAAAAAAACTACTCACAAGACATCATATGGATCAAGATCAGAGATGATATAATGATAAGCAACAACCTGAACATAACAATAATTCAATGGTTCACTCAATAGCATCTACTACAAGGAGTAATCAACACTGGGAAAGTTTCCCCTAAGAACTATGCAAGATTCAACCCAACTGTTACAGCGGTATGGAGTGGTGATGATGGTGCTGGTGGAGATGATGGTGGTGATGATGATGATGATCCCGATGAAGTCCAGCTTGATGGTGGTGTTGATGGCGATGATCTCCCCTCTCTGGGAAGGAATTCCCCCGGCAGAATTCTGTCTGTTAGAGAGATTTTTCTCTCTGTGTAGTTTTCTACCTCGCAGAGGTGGCGAAATCTTTCTGTGGTCACTCCCCTGGTATTAGGGTTTCGAGGGGATACTATACGCCAAAGGGGAGAGCCAGCAGTGGGCCAGGGTGGCCACACCACCTGGTGGCGCGGCCTAGGGTTACCCGCGCTAGGGGATGGTGTGGGCCCCATGTGTCCCATCTCCACTCCCCCTTCCGGCATCCTTCATCTCCAGGAAAAATAGAATTTTCGATGTATTTTCCTAGATTTTCTGATCTTCACGAATTTTGCCTCCAAACAGTCCCTTTTCCATCTGAATCCTAACTACGGCGGTCCATGCTCCAAAAGTCATCAACCATGCAAAAACAGATAAAATAGCATAAGTATCATCTCTTAATATGAAATATATCAATAAATAATAGTAAATTATGATATAGAATAGTGATGCAAAATGGACGTATCAACTCCCCTCAAGGTTAGACTTCGCTTGTCCCCAAGCGAAAACTAAGCTCAATAAACATGACCTCAGGTTTATGGAGTGAACAGTCGATAAAAAAATACGAACAAGAAGCATCACATTGATTAATACACAAATCATAATAGAAGACAACTCACCATTATATAACTTAACTTACAAATCATAACATTTTTTTACCAAAAGCCTATTTTGTTTTCTAATTAGTCACCTCCTTTAGTTTCAAATTAAAAACCCTGATCTTTTCTGAATCTTTTATTTGTCTAAAAACTAATTGTAAAAGGCCTTAAACATAAAAAAAAGAATTAAGGAAACGATTTTTCTACCGGGGGCAGCCGAACCAGGCCAGATCCAGCCCAGCCGGCCACCTCCGGCGATAAAACCCTAGCCCTAAACCACCTGCTGCCATCGCGCTCACCCCCACATGCGCGCACCCCCTGGTCACACCCCACCTACCACACCAGCCCGGTCCCACCTCCTTGCACCGCACTCGCACGCTCCCGTCCCAATCCCAATCGAAGCCACCTATCTCGCCTTGTTCTTCTCCCTCGATCGAGCAGTCGCCACCGCCCTCTCTCGCTACAGCCGCGCGTTGCCATGCCATGTCGAGCCCCTCCGAGCACCACCCCCAACCGCCTCTGTATCCCTTCGCGAGCACCGGCGATGTGCTCGCCTCCCTCTCCTGGTCGTGCCGGCCCTCCTTCCTGCCTGCGCCTACAGTATCGCGGTAGCGTTGCCCTACTCTGCCTGCCTCGGCCTCGACTTCTGCCCCCCAATGCGCTACCGCCTCTCCGGCCCTCTTCCCGTTTGATCCTGTCGTCCGTGCCGAGCTCGCCGCGTCGCCCCCGTCACTTCTGCCACTCCTCTGCCTTTGATCTCCTCGTCGCCTGGCCGTCTAGCTCAGCGCTGGCAGGTCCTGCAGCGCCTCTGCCCGGGAGCCCATGCGTCTTGCTCGCTGTCCTTCGGTGTGTATACAGGAAAACCCGCGCCCTGTTTCTATCTGTATGTGTGACTGCCGCCTTGACCAACAATTATTGGTGGGGGTGAAGTGAAGATGGCGCTGATGATGGACTCTCCCTTTCTGAAAACAATTGCGTTAAGAGCGACCACCCTAGAAGGGTGCCACCTGAATAACCTCTATCGAGGACCGTTTTGACATCAAGATCCGCCTCACGGAGCCAAAGACTGCGGAACCCCAAGGCCTTTGACACGGAGCACCGAGACCTTGGACCCGAAGAACCTGAGATCTCCTACAAGGAGTCCGAAGCCGAGACGGAACATCATCGAACCCTCGGAATCCCAAGATCTTCGACACAAGAAGTGCGACCTCTACCTATCTCACCCCTATTTTTGTAAATGACATATACTTGTTGCATATAGATATTCATGCTTGCATACATGTTCGGTGGTTTGGGGGCATTGTGCCAATTCACCTAATAATTAATTATGGAGTCTATATGCGGCCTATTCTACTCTTATATTGCCTCTATTTAAATTTGGGTAGCTCATCGATGCCATGCTTTGCCTTGTGAACTCAACATTTAATTTGCGGGGTAGATAAACAACTTGAACCATAATATTTAATTGTCGAGATTCTGATTCCGCTTAATATTTCTAAGTTAGGCCGCATATTGCCATGCCATGCATCATATCATGAACATGTTGGATCTTCCTTCGTAGTTTTAAATATTGCATCGGTTGCTCTTTCTAGTTCTTTGCTTCTTCACCGGATAGGAGAATTAGTGGATGCGAGATACGACAAGTCTTCGGTCACCGACTTTGTTTCTCAGGCAAGTATTCTCCCCCTTCTACCTATTTTTCTTTTATAGTCTTTACTTCCTTCCTTTGATCTATTGCTATACTTATTGTCGATTCTTTAGTAGCGTTCCCTTATTTTACCTGCCTTACTATATTTCCTTGGATATCCTATTGTCTTTGTTTGAGTTGCTAGACTTGTCCTTGCGAGTCATAGCGCATGCTTAGGTCTGCTACCCGCTCTCATATAGGTGAACCATCATATATGGTTATGGTTGATAACATGATAAATTAAATTGGTGATGTTGGTTAAGGTTATGGTTTCACCTAATGATAAGGCCCCGGCAGGGACCACCTTGTGATACCTCTGGATACACACGTAGTTATGGGACAATTCTTGTTGTGAGATTCGGAAGGCACGTATATTATGTTGCCTGAAGGGTTGAACATGTGTTTGGGTACAGTAGTGCACCCCTATAGGGTAAATCTTTTCGAGAAGCCGTGTGTCCATGGTTATGGATGTCTTAGGAGTACGGTGTCATGATCATAGACAATGCCACTAATGCTTTGCCTCTAATAATATTACTAGTAATTATCCTTATCAACTAAACACCGGCTTAACTAAAATTGCCACCTTGTGTGTTCTGCAAGAGGACTTCTTGACTGGTCTTCGAGGGGGAAATCTTTAGATGGGTTATGATTGGTGTTATATTATAGATACTTTATAGCGCTCTCTTATCTCGCTCTAACAGTCGAAGCTGTAGCGTGTCTCTATAAGTTAGATAGTGCAAGCTTTGCTGCCATTGAGCCCACCATACCTATGTAGGCGAGGACCGCCGAATTCTATACTCGTGGTGTACTGGCCTTAGTACTGACCGCTCTCTTTTTCCTTTGCCCTTTGTCGGCATCCCTTTGGGTTTAACATGTATGTGACTGATGACATTGGCAAGGTTACCCTTCCGGCTTGGTCTGGGTAGGGTTATGGACACCACTTGGTTATTCTTCAGGACTCTTAGTCCAATTTGGATCTTGTCCGTACTCGGATACTATTTGGCTTTCTTCATGATTTGTATCTTTGTATTGTATCTTTGTATTCTTGACTCGCGGAGTCGTTGATGTATATATAAGTTCTTGTGGATTATGTTGTAAACTACTGTGATGTACTACATGTAATAAAAACCCACCCACATGAAAGTGTCTGGTGGGCGTCTATGAATCGCTTCTATCCGGATTTTGGCGGGAAATGCTGAGATCCACATAGACACGATTCGGGGGCTTTACAAGTGGTATCAGATCAAAGGTTTACGATACCCCACTGGTCCAGCCTGTAGGATAACCTTGCCAACAGGGGATGTCTAGTGTCAAAACCATGTTGTTACAAATGCGTCAGATAGATCTGATTAGCTCTGATTTTAATTCTTACCTCTAATCTTTCTCCACTTATCTTTGCGTGTTTGATTCTTCTCTCTTACCTTGTTCAAGTTTAGGATTCTCGTGGTTGTGTTTCCATCGTACCTTTAGGGTTCCGCTTCCATCCTTTTGAAATAGTGTTTCTACTTCTAGCTTCATGCTATCTATGGACCTCTCCTTTGTTTTCAAGATTCCCTTCCTTATGTTTTCAGTGTTTTGTGACTTCTAAGACGACGACTTCCTCATCTCTAGATTGTTTCTCCAAAGCTTCCTGAACAATGCTTATTATGATCTTCAATTGTCGCCGGATTGATGACAAGTACGCCATGAGGGGGTCCTCGAGGAGTGCAGAAGAGAGGGGTGTGAGACGTACGGTGTTCCAGGACGGTGAGCACACAGGTTTACCCAGGTTTGAATCCGCCGGTTTTGGACGGATCCTATTCCTGCTAGCAATCTAGTAATACAGCAGAGCCGGAATATGGGTTACAAGGGTTCGCCTGTGCGAGTTGAGATTGTAGACTATTGAGGGTGCCCTAAAGGCTCTCCCTAGGACGGCTTATATAGATATCCGGCCTAGGGTTTACAGGAGAGATCTATCCGGCCACGATTAAGATTTGGTTACAGAGTACATCTTGAACTACAAGAAATGCTATGGGCCTAAGTCGGTAAGTCTTCTGGGCCTTCTCGTAGCCGAACTGGACTCCGTCTCTTCTCCCTGACTGGGACGCCCGTGAAGCAAAGCTCTAACCCGAAGTGGGCCACCCTGGTCAGTGATGAACTATGAGGATACTTGGAAAGTTTATCCCCAACAGAAGCCCCCGGAGGCCTCCAAGATCCAAAGTCGGATTTATCATCGTCTAGCTTGATCTTTGGCTTGCAGAATCTTGAAGGGTTCCTGAAACTTCACGACAAAAAGTACGATCCGGGTCTTAAAAATAAGTCGGACCTATCAACAGGTTACTTGGATTTTCCATCTTGATTTCAAACTAAGCCAGAACTTGGTTTCTAACGCCACCTGACACAAGTCATGGTCAAGTCACGTCATCTGACAGACATCCTGTCAGCACGACCGTTGGTGGGTCCGCAGTTCGTGGAACCGAGGCGCCATTTCAATGTGTACGCGGAGATCGAGGCGACGTAATCATCGCGTGGGTCCTTCCCAATTCCTTCCACGACGTGTGGCGGTTACACTGTAGCATTTGCACGAATCTCGGTGCGGTTAGGTGGATATAAGGGGTGAGGATTCTCCTGCTCCTTTCTTCCCATGTTCCCTTACCGTTTCTCCTCCTCCAAATCTCCCCCGCGCGCATAGAGCTCCTCTACTTTCCCCAAAAACTCCCAGTGCCGCCCATCTTAGGTCATCTTCCCACCGGAGAAATGGCTTCTTCATCCTCTTCCGGCTTGGCGGCAGCGGCGGCGACGATGGCGACGGAAGCGGTAGCGGAGAAGGAAAGCTTCCGTGGGGTCTGGATCCCCTGTGTGCTAGATGATGAGAAGCTCCGTGGCGTGCAGACAGAAGGGCTCCTACGTGCCGGCGACTGGCGGAGCGGCGCCAGGGAAACCGTCCCCATCCCGCACGCCGACGAGCGGGTCCACTTCGGCACCCACCTTGACAGAGGTTTGTCGTTCCCTCCCTCGGAATTCTTTTCTGAGGTGATAGACCATTATAGTGTTCAACTCCACCATCTTCCTCCCAACTCTCTGCTAGAGATGAGCGCCTATGCGGCTTTGTGTGAGGGATTTCTCGGCATTAGGCCGAGTTTGACCTTATTACGGTATTATTTCCATGTCCAGAGAAATTCTATCACTGCCGGTGTTCCTTACATCACCGGTACCATTAGTTTTTCACTTAGACGCGAGCGCGCATATCCCAAAATCTTAGCTAGTGACTCGGTCAAACAGTGGCCAGCCACATTCTTTTATCACAAGGATATTCCGGCTCCCGGCAAAGCTACTACTTTGCCGGCTTTCATTGACGGAGCTGCCACGGCCCAACCGTCTTGCGATGAGGCTCCTCTGGCTCTCACTGACGAACTGATCCTCGCTAAGAGGCGGATCGAATACTTGATCAAACACAAAGGACTGAAGGGATCCGACTTAGTCCAATGCTAGGTGTCACGTCAGATCCAGCCCCTTTAGTACCACAGAGACTGACTGATGCACTCCATCACGTCGTCCAAGAACGACTCCCTCCGCATCAGCCCTAGAGCCTACACCACGCAAGGCTACATAAGCCAGATAAAATGGTTGATAAGGGAGCGGATCGAGAGGAGGATCCCGGAGGTTTCTCTGGATATGCATACGGCGGAAAACCCGGTAGTGCCGGTAAGCTTCTGACAGTAAACCTTTTTATGTGTTTCAATCTTTAAGTTATATTGCAATACTGATATGTTTTCTTCTTTTCAGCTTGCTGACCTCCCCGAGTCAGAATTTGCTCCACTCGAAGGATATCCTCTAGAGTTTTCTCAGGAGACAGAGGTGGTCCCATTGCCGGACATTGCGCTCAAGAAGCGCAAAGCTTCGACAGTGGCTGTTGGAACAAAGGAGGTGCCTGTCGTGAAGAGGTAACTTTCAATCACAACTTCCGCCTTTGCACTTTGCTCGAATTCTCTTCTGAGATGTAATGTTTCCGACTCTATTACATTCTTAGAGCTAAACAGCTCATCAAGGGCAAGGGGAAGGGAATTTCTTCGAAGCCCCTGCGATAGACGAAGCTTACCATAGCTTCTCCTACCGTAGCTCCTTGGACTCCTGCCCCTCAACCTTCCGCAACGCCGGTGATCATTCCTTCTCCGGCTGTCGTAGAATATCCGGCTCCTTCAATGGAGCCTGCGATCCTTGAATCGCAAACTGACGTCACCATGGGTGAGTCAGGTATAGATAAGGGTGAACCCTATTTGGGTAATGATCCCTCGGCAGAAACCTTTGCCGAAAACCTTCTCAGCAATCCAGGACTTGCCAAGTTTGGCCTGTCCCAGAAATCTGCTGAAGAGATCCAGCGGCTGGCCAGGCAATGCCTGGAGAAAAGAAACTTATCTGCCGAAGAAGAAGCGCAAGAAGTAGAGGACATCAAGCACTCTGATCTTCTTGAACAAGTGCGTCTTTGCAATGAGAGGATCAGGTCCGATGAGCTTCCAACTGCTCTTGTGACCCCTCTGACTCTCGTTGAGAAGGTTGCTGTTGAGGTGAACACGAGTTTGGATAAACTTACTCGCGAACAATATGTAAGTCGGAATTCTAACTCCTGTTTTTCCTTTATTTCATATCATATCCTCTAGCCCCCAAGCATGAAGTAGGATAAATAATCCGGGTTTATGCTTCCTTAGGATGCCAAACAACGAACTAGTGTAGCCCACAAGGCTTGTGCTGATATTAGCAAAAATATTAGCCCGAGTCTTTTTAGTAGCTTTCTAACTTTGGGTATTCTGACTTACAGAAAGTATATTCCTATAACCAGGATTTGTTGAAGAATGTCTGTGATAAGCGGAGAGAGATCAAAGCTCTCCAACTTAAAAATTCTGAGCTTAAAGTTGCCAAGGATGAGGCCGAAGTAAACATTCCGAGACTCAAACCTTGTCTTTCATAGTCGAATTTTTTACTGAATTGTTGTTCTTTTTTGACTTACAGCGCTGGTAAAACAGTCCCGTGCCATGATTGAAGAGGCCGAGAACCTCAAGACTTTGGTGGTGGAGAACAAGGAACTTCGCCAAGAGCTGGATCAGCTCAAGGGGGATCATGAAAAGAGCATTGCTCAAATCCTTGAGTCCTCCTCCATGGCCACTGACGAGCGTGATCGTAAGATTGCTGCTCAAGTTCAAAAAATCTCGGACCTCAATAATGAACTGTATAGAGAGAGGGACCTTTCCGAGGCGCTCCGGGCTAAACTCCGGAGTCTTCGGGAAGAGAAGACCAAGGTTGACGACGTCATTTTCGGTACGTTCTATCTGTCTGATTTGTCTATTTTCTCTGACTTCCTTCAATGTCGGATTTTCTTTAACTGTTTTTGTCTATAGGTCCTCTGAACTTGACGGACTCTACCTCCGCTGAGCCCCGCACCCACTGGCTTACCCAAGTCGGTGAACTTGCTTCATGACTTCCGCCAATCGCTTGAGGACATTGGCGAAGCTCTCAAGATTCCGGACATGCATAGCATGTCGGATTTTCAGGTGCGGGACAAAGCAATCCGCAACTTGTCTAGGATTGGAACATGTCCTACGCGCGGACCGTGGAGCAGAACGCTCTCACCATGGTCATGAGCCATCATGGAAACATCGAAATATGGCAAGTGACCAGAGGGTACTGCAAAGTAGATGAAGACGGCCAGGACATCAAGGCCATTATGGACTCTTGCACCGGATATGGGTGTCACGTGGCTGATTTGACCAGATACGAGACTCCTTTCTTCACCCGCGAGGACACTCCGCCTCCACCTCCAGAAGATTCAGCAAAAGTTTCCGACGATGAATGCACCACCTCGGACGTGGACATCTCGAAACAATATCAAGGTGACGTATCCAGCGAGACGGCAGCTCCTTCCTCTCCTGCATCATAGATTACCAGAAACATTTGTGTTATTCTGAAAAACATGATGGGCCTGTAAATATGAAGTACTATAATTTTGCTAGTGCTAAGCTTTTGATCTATTCAGCACTTTTGGCTTTAAATTTTTTGCGTGTCTGAAATGTTTACATAAGCACTTGTATTTTTTCGTTTATACTTATCGTTTATCTGTCTTTCCGCCTCGTCCCATTAGTGAGCCGGCTAAAACTTCTGCTCGGAAACTTTGCCGAGCAACGGAGCTCAATTGCTAAACTAGTTTAAACTCGGATAAAAAGCCGGCTTCTAGTACCAACAATTAACTACTCGGAAAATACCCGCATCCAGCAACCAGACAAAGAACCAAAGTATAGACTAGAAACTTTAGATTTATACCCGAAGGTAGCACTTTTAGAATTAGAAATCTAAACCAGAACGAACATGAGCATAAAGTACTTTCATGCATTCTGGGATTTTCGACTATGACATGATCATTCAGAAATAAGATGGTAAAAACTTCTCAGAAAAACTTGAGGCAACCAAAACTTTTATTTCTCACAGAACATGTACATATATATGATTACAAAGAAGGATAAACTAAGAATAAAAGGGACGTAGCTGAGCAATATTCCATGGTCTGTCTAACTCATCTGAATTTGTATTGCCTCCAGCTCTCTTTCTCTTCTTAGTAGCAGGTCTTTCTTTGACTGGTCTCATGTCAGTTAAGTAGTACGAACCATTGTGCAATACTCGACTAACTAAAAAGGGCCCTTCCCATACTGGGTAAAGTTTGTGCTTTCTTTGTTGCACAAGCCGGAGAACCAAATCATCTTTATGGAAAGATCTGTTTCAGACTCTCTAGCTATGATACTTGCGTAACTTCTGCTAATAGGTTGTTGATCTCATTTCAGCAACGACGCGAACTTCTTCGACTAAGTCGAGATCGTTTTGTCGAGAAATCTCGGCATCCTCTTCAATATACGTGGCCACTCTAGGAGATGTATGAATTAAATCACTAGGAAGAACTGCTTCTGTGCCATAGACCAAGAAGAAAGGTGTGTATCCTGTTGACCTATTTGGAGTTGTTCGTAAACTCCATATTACAGAGGGTAATTCCTCTGCCCAAGCCCCCACAGCACGTCGTAGTGGTGCTTCGAGTCTGGGTTTTAGGCCTTGTAGGATTAAACCATTTGCTCTTTCGACTTGTCCGTTAGCCTGCGGATGTGTGACTGACGCAATGTCAAGCCGGATATTTTGCTCGTTGCAGAATTCAGCAAATTCTCCCATAGAAAAGTTACTCCCGTTGTCCATGATAATGCTATGTGGACAACCATACCGAATTATAACATCCTCGACAAATCTTTTGGCTGTTGCTCCATCAGAAGTAGTGACAGGTTTAGCCTCAATCCATTTGGTGAATTTATCCACCATCACTAAGAGGTGAGTAAATCCACTTGGAGCTCGTTTAAATGGTCCTACCATATCAAGCTCCTAGACCGCAAAAGGCCATGTTATAGGTATTGTTCACAGCTGATCAGCCGGAACATGAGCTTGTTAGGCGTACTTTTGGCAGCCTTTGCATGTCTTGACTAATCGTTTGGCATCTGCCTAAGCTGTAAGCCAGAAAAATCCGTGTCTAAAAGCTTTTGCCACTAAAGATTTGGCTGCAGCGTGGTGACCAAACTCGCCTTCGTGGATTTCCCTTAAGATTTCCACTCCTTCTTTCGGAGATACGCAGCGCTGAAAAACCCCAGAAACACTCCGTTTATAGAGCTCACCTTTAACAATAGTATAGGTTTTCGCTCGTCGGATGATCTGCCGGCTCAGCACCTCGTCTTCGGGTAATTTGCTATCTACTAGATAATCTAGGTAGGGTTGAGTCCAGCTGGGAATTATAGCCAGAACTGCTATTAGAGGTGAGTCGGATTTGGTCGGATATTCCTCATCTACTCCCTTTATCGAGGGAACTTTGAGGTGCTCTAAAAAAGTGCCATCCAGGACTTCTTTCTGCGCAGAGCCTATACGAGATAGTGCATCTTCTTCCTCATTTTCTACTCGAGGGATGTGTTGAACCTCAAACCCTTCGAACGATTTAGATAGTTCATCCACGACAACTTTATATGCTGCCATGTGTTTATTTGCATTAAAAATATCCGACACTTGTGGAGCAACAAGATCCGAATCTCCGTAACACATCAAACGTTGGATGTCAATATCCTTAGCAATCCGGATTCCATGCAAAAGTGCTTCATACTCGGCAATATTGTTTGTCGCTATGAAGTGGATCTGCAACACGTATAAAAGTTTATCTCCTTGGGGTGATATGAGCACCACGCCATCCCCCGAGCCCCCTCGAGCCTTAGACCCATCAAAGTAGAGGGTCCAGTATTCCGACTCCGGGAGGGTCATATTTTCCTTCGTCTCTGTCCAATCAGCGACAAAGTCGGCAAGGATCTGGTATTTGTTTGCTGTCCGGGGTTTATACTCAATATCGAAAGCTGAAAGCTCTATGCCCCATTTGGCGACGCATCCTGTGTCATCACTATTGTTGATTATATCTCTCATGGGAGCTGTGCTCACCACGGTAATTGGATGCTCCTGAAAATAGTGTCATAACTTATGAGATGCTAGAAAAACATCGTAAGCCAACTTTTGATAGTGCCGATACCGCTTTTTTGATTCTGTCAGGACCTCAGTGACAAAGTAAGTCGGACGCTGCACCAGGTGTTCCTGATTTTCCTCTGGTCTCTCCACCACCATGACGATACTAACAACCTTATTTGTCGCAGCAAGATAGAGCAACATCGGTTCCGGCGCTGCAAGGATAGGAGCAGATGAGAGTACTTTCTTCAGGTCTTGTAGTGTAGCTTCAGCTTCGTCAGTCCAAACAAAATCCTTGGTCTTTTCAGGAGTTTGTATAATGGTGCGGCTCTTTCACCAAGCCGGCTTACAAATCGACTGACCGTAGCGATGCAACTAGTTAATCTTTGTACGTCGCGAGTTGGCCTGGAAATATTGAGTATAGCCTTGATTTTGTCTCGGTTCACCTCTATGCCTCTTTGAGACACGATGAAGCCTAACAATTTTCCGGCTGGTATTCCAAAGAAGCATTTCTTCGGGTTAAGCATGATGTTGTATTTTCGTAAACTGGCAAATGTTTCCTCCAAGTCGGAAATCAGAGTTTCCTTCTTTTTGGACATCACCGCAATATCATCCACGTATGCATGTACATTGCGTGTGAGTTGGTCATGGAGGCAACGCTGCATCGTGCGCTGGTAGGTATCTCCTGCGTTCTTCAGCCCAAAGGGCATCGTAACGAAACAGAAGGTTATGAAAGGGGTTATGAATGAAGTTTTGACTTTGTCAGATTCCTTCATCTGAATTTGGTGATAACCAGAATATGCGTCAAGAAAACAGAGGAGTTCCGAGCCTGCCGTAGAATCGATAGCTTGATCAATTCTAGGCAGAGCGAATGGATCTTTTGGACAAGCCTTGTTCAAGGCAGTATAATCAACACACATCCTTAAATCAGTGGTGTCCTTTTTAGGGACCATTACAGGATTGGCCGACCACTCAGTGTGGATGACCTCTTCTATGAATCCGGCTAACTCGAGCCGTGCTAGTTCCTTAGCTATTGCCTTACGCTTTTCATCGCCGAAACATCGTAGGGACTATTTGACAGGTTTAGCATTCGGGTTTACATTTAAAGAGTGCTCGGCAAGTTCCCTAGGTACTCCGGTCATGTCAGATGGCTGCCATGCGAAGATATCTTGATTTGCCTGGAGGAACTTGACGTGCGCGCCTTCCTATGCGCTACTTAGGCCTACGCCTATCTGGGTCACCTTGGAGGGGTCATCATCCTTCAACGGCGTCTTCTTCGTCTCTTCTGATGCCTTGAACTCCGGATTTGGCTTTGTCACCTCCTTCTTCGTTGCGGGCATCTCGGACGGATCTATGCTCTTCTTGATCTCCTGGTACTCCTGGGGGTGCAGCACGGCTTCAGCAAAGGCGGCATTTCCATCCTCGCACTCTCGCGCTTTCTTCGGGTCTCCCCTAATAGTGATTACGCCGTTGGGACCTGGAATTTTCATCATATTGTAAATGTAACACGGATGAGCCATAAAAGCCCAGTAAGCCAGACGTCCGAATATAGCGTGGTACGCGCTCTTGAATGGGACTACTTCGAAAGAAAGTGCCTCCGTCCGATAGTTCTTTGGAGTTCCAAAGGTAACATCCAAAGTGATTTCTCCCAGGGAATAAGCTTGTCTTCCTGGGACAACCCCGTGAAAAATCTCAGTGCTGTGATTCAGCTGGTTCTCCGAGATCTTCATCCGGCGTAGCATTTCGACGTAGAGAATATTGATACTGCTATCACCGTCCATGAGTGTCTTGGATAAACCATAACCGTCAATAAGTGGATTGACGATTAAGTCATATTTTCCTCGCCTGTGCAACTTAGGCGGATGATCAACATGGTCAAATGTGATTGCCACTTCTGACCAGTCCAGAAATTGGGGGACAGCCGGAACTGTTGCATTGAGCTCATGTAGAACTGCTTTCTTAACCTTTGCTGGTTGAGATCCGAGGAAGGTGACATAAGTGTCTTTCTTGGTTGGAAATTTTTTCTTTCCTTCCCGCTTGGGATTTGAAGCATCACTTCCTCCATGTCAGAATCTTCCTTGGTGTCTTTATCTTTTTCGGGATTCTTCTTTCCCTTCTTCCGCTTAGGTTTGTAGCCCACAGTGTCATCTCTTTTGATGTCGTCATTGAAACGACATTCGGCGTTGGTGTGGGACGAGCCCCCATTGGCGTCTAAGTGATGCACACATGGGTTATTGGCAATGTCGGCCCAAGAGTAGGTTTTTCCTGGTTGCTGCTCTCCTCTTCCTTGGACCCTTGAAGTCCCACGGCCACGCCCGCGGCCTCCGCCGTGTCCTCCTCGTCCTCCTCGTCCTCCAGACCCGAAAGTAGCAGTGACCACTGCTGTTTCCGCGTTGGGTTTCTCTTCCGAGGTATTCTTGCGCTTCTGAGCTTGTTGCTTTGGTTCTTTTGCCGACTGAGTCACAGCTAGGGCATTGAGTAATCCCTCTGCATCATCGTCAGCATCTGCATACTTGCTCGGTGTTTCCATCATCTCTCCCAAATCAATGACTTTGTCACACTTCAAGCGATAGCGCAGTAGACCAATTGGGAGACCTGCAATGAGAGCTTCAATCGCAGTTTGATCATTTACTCCCTCACAGGAGTTCTTGGTGTCAATCCATCGTCCGAGGTAATCCCGGCAAGTTTCTCCGGCCTTCTGGGTGCCACGCTGTAGGTCTCCGACCGTGCAGGGCCTCCGATATGTGCCTTTGAAATTCCGAAAGAACGCACTTTGCATGTCATACCAGTTATGGATGGTGTTCTCCAGAAGTTCATTGAGCCATGATCGTGCCGTCTTCCGCAACATAAGTGGGAGATATCGGGTTACAACCAGGCTGTTTCCGCCTTTGGCGATGCAGCACGCTTGGAAAAAATCCTGTAGCCAGGTATCTGGCCGAGCAATGCCGTCATATTCTTGGATATGTCTTGAGATAGCAAATCCTTCCGGGAATCTTGTAGCTCTGATGCGTGGTCTGAAGCACTTTGGGCCCACGTAGATATCATCGTTTTCATAGCGCCGCGCCTCTATATTGGAGTTGATCCTGTGCCTTGCGTCGTTGGGGGATAGAGATCGTCCCGAATGTCGGTTGTGGCTGCGGTGCCTTGGATTCGGACTTCGGCTTCTGCAACCACCTCCTCCGCCACGTCATCCTACCTGTCCCCCTTGAGAGCCGTTGTGATGACTGCTTGGTGGAGAGGGTGGGGCAGCTAGATAGTTTCCGGCTGATCGCCAGCCTCCGTCCGGAGCGTCATTATTCTGGTTCCGGGGAAGGTCTTCACTACGACGTGCCCCCTGCCGGCTTGTGTCGGCATGGTTTCCGTCGTTCCTTTGTCCGTCATTCCCACTATGGTGAGGCTCAGCCGGACGGCTTGCATGTCTAGGAGGTGGCATTTTTTGACGATCCTCCTCCCGACGTTTCTCTTTATCTTCTCCCCTTCAATTGTTCAACTCTCGTCGGGGAGGATTCCAAGGATACAGTGCAACAATGGCCTATTTTTCACCGCTAGGGCAACGTTGCTCCAGTCACGCACAGTTCTGTGATGCCGTCCTGATGATCCGGTTCTCGAATAATTGTCTTCTCGGCGTTCGGGGCGATGATGCTGCTCCGGAACGCGATGGGGTCTTACGTCAGCCCATGCCGGATCTGTGCGACATTGGTTGGAATCCGAGACCAGTTTTTGACTTCCGGACATGGAGACCTTTTGCTGCTCCAGTCCCTTGTTGAGTAGTTTGATTCCCAACTGGATTTCTTCCGGTCCTGGATTAGCCGATAGAATTTCTCGGCTGCCACGGTATTCTGTACTAGGGTTGGATATACCCAATCTCCTTTACTATCTTTCCGAGGCTTCCCCATCTCATCTCCGAAAAGGACGGTGTGGATCTGCGGGAATTTGTTGTCATTGGTGTGACTCTTCCTGGTCTTCTGGTATTGCCTGGAGTTTTACTTCCCCACAGATGCTATGCGTTTCTTTTCCTCCTCAATGTTTTTGGCTTCATCGAGGAGTACTTGACGACGCGCTTCTAGGGCATGCCCCTCTCGTCCAGTTCTTCAGCAGTAAGTTCTGCAGCTGTAGGAATAGGTGTGGTTAATGCAACATCGATGAGTTTACGCGCACGTTCAGTGATCACGTGTCCATCCATCAATTCTTCTTTTTTCGGCTCGTATGGGATAAGTGCTCCATCCGAGTCTTCCTCATATTCCTCGGCAATCACCTCCTGTGTCAGAGGGTCTTTTTTCGAGGTCTTGTTCTTCTTGTTCTTCTTCTTTGCCTTCTTGGCAGCGCCGGTAAAAAAGACGGCTTTGGGTCCGTTTCCTGGAGTCAAGCTCTAATCGGTACTTTCGGACATCTGGACTTCGGGATTATCTCCGACTTCCATGTCATCCTGCGCTTTGGGAGAGTGTTTTCCGGATCCTTCATCCATGGCTTCTCCTTCATCTGCAACTTTGGAGTTGTACTCCTCTTCATATTCCGCGGAGAACTTTCGGAAATCTGCTGACGTCATCGATTCATCCGAGGATGCGGGTACGTCGGCGTTTGTTCCAATTTCCTCCAGCACAGAGTCGGTATTTTCTCTAGCATCGGCACAGCCGATCCGGATCCCACATACCCGACGAAGTGCGACGCGTGCTTCCTGAGGTACCTGCGGCTTTCGCGATCAGCTTCGTCGAAACTTTTGATGGTCTCGAGAATTGCATCTGCGCTTGCGTCTTGCATTATCATACATCGCAGTGTGTAACTTAGGAAAGGCCTATCTGTACCGGCGTCATCAGAGCCGGAATCAGTGTCGTTGATATGCTCCTCCTGGATTTCGACTTCTGCGGGTGGGTCGATCTGGGATTAAGCTTCTCCAAAGAGATCCACTCCAGATTCGACTTGGACCACTAGGTCTTCTTCAGGCTCGGATTTCTCCACTATCTCCGCAACTGATGCGGGCTGGGTGGGATTAGGGTTTTCTGAGATCTAGAATTCTGCCGCCTCTGCGGACAAAGGGCACCCAGAATATTCTTCTGCCTCTATCATCACCGCTGGGGTGGGTGGAATAGGTTCAGCAAAACCGATGTAAACATCGATCTTGCCGAAAGACATGATTTTGTAGGCAGTCACAGCCTCCCTAGCCGGAATCCAAGTCGAGGACGATGAGAGGGACGTCGCTGGCATATAGGATGCGACTGACAGCGATAGTCTCGCCGATTCCGATTCTTGTAGATTCTACTCGGAACGTAGATCCGAAGCTCACTTGCCCCACGGTGGGCGCCAACTGTCGTCAGATTGATGACAAGTACGCCATGAGGGGGTCCTCGAGGCGTGCGGAAGAGAGGGGTGTGAGACGTACGGTGTTCCGGGACGGTGAGCACACAGGTTTACCCAGGTTCGAATCCGCCGGTTTTGGACGGATCCTATTCCTGCTAGCAATCTAGTAATACAGCAGAGCCGGAATATGGGTTACAAGGGTTCGCCTGTGCGAGTTGAGATTGTAGACTATTGAGGGTGCCCTAAAGGCTCTCCCTAGGACGGCTTATATAGATATCCGGCCTAGGGTTTACAGGAGAGATCTATCCGGCTACGATTAAGATTTGGTTACAGAGTACATCTTGAACTACAAGAAATGCTATGGGCCTAAGTCGGTAAGTCTTCTGGGCCTTCTCGAAGCCGAACTGGACTCCGTCTCTTCTCCCTGACTGGGCCGCCCGTAAAGCAAAGCTCTAACCCGAAGTGGGCCACCCTGGTCAGTGAGGAACTGTGAGGATACCCGGAAAGTATATCCCCAACATCAATCTAAATTCTGAGAGTTAGGTTGCACAATTCTCCTATTCATGTGCGGAGTAGTGCTTTGGGTGCGAGATGGACTGATCCCCATCCGACTACTCTTAACATTTGCTCTTGTACATTGATTGGTGGATCCATGCAATTTTACTCCTTCCCCGGAAGATAGAGGTGGCCTCATCTTTTGATACCTTTACTCCCGCCTTTGTTTCTCTTGAGTGATCTCTCGAAGAACGTGAGCAACAACCCCTTGTTGGTGGTGTCGATAATTTCACGATGGAGCAAGAATTCTTATTAGTGGTGTCGTGACCATTAGCCAGATGCAAGAAGATCCGACCATCAAACCTCCCTCTCCCCCGGTGTCTTTGCTTGGATCTCGGGTCGAGATCCCTTGTTAGTGGTGTCAAGTTGTAATGCCCGAGAAAATATTCCCCAATTAGTTTTTCCTATTATTTTTTATTTGTGCATCACCATGTCATCATGCATATTTTGTCCTAAAATATTTTTACCAAAAGCCTATTTTATTTTCTAATTAGTCACCTCCTTTAGTTTCAAATTAAAAACCCCAGACTTTTCTGAATCTTTTATTTGTCTAACAACTAATTGTAAAAAGCCTTAAACATAAAACAAGAATTAAGAAAACGATTTTTTTCTAGCGGGGGCAGCTGAACCAAGCCAGGTCCGGCCCAGCCGGCCACCCCCGGCGATCAAACCGTAGCCCTAAACCACCTGCTGCCGTCGCGCTCACCCCCACATGCGCGTGCCGCCCCTGGTCACACCCCACCTACCGCACTGACCCGGTCCCACCTCCTTGCGCCGAACTCGCACGCTCCCGTCCCAATACCAATCGAAGCCACCTATCCCACCTTGTTCTTCTCACTCAATCGAGCAGTCGCAGCTGCCCTCTCCCGCTACAGCCGCACATTGACATGCCACGTCGAGCCCCTCCGAGCACCACCACCAACCACCTCCGTATCCCTTTGCGAGCACCGGCCCTCCTCCCTGCTCGTGCCTACAGTACCGCGGCAGCGTTGCCCTACTCTTCCTGCCTCGGGCTCGACTTCTGCCCCCCCCCCCCCCCCCCCCCCCACCCATCCATGCACTACCGCCTCTCCGGCCCTCTTCCCGTTCGACCCTGTCGCCATGGACGCTGTTGTCTGTGCCGAGATCGCCGCGTCGCCCCCCTTCACTTTCGCCACTCCTCTGCCTTTGATCTCCCCGTCGCCTGGCCGTCCCGCTCAGCGCTGGCAGGTCCTGCAGTGCCTCTGCCAGCGAGCCCATGCGTCGCGCTCGCTGTCCTTCGGTGTGTATACAGGAAAACCCGCGCCCTGTTTCTGTCTGTATGTGTGCCTGCCCGCCTTGACCAACAATTGTTGTCAGATGGTGTGACCATGTTGTGGCGTTTTGGTGTAGAGGGGAACTGGTGATGTACGTGGTGGGGGCGAAGTGAGGATGGCGCTGACGATGGACTCTCCCTTTCTGAAAACAATTGCGTTAAGAGCGACCACCCTAGAAGCGTGCCACCTTAAGAACCTCTATCGACGACCATTTCGACATCAAGATCCGCCTCACGGAGCCAAATACTGCGGAACCCCAAGGCCTTTGACACGGAGCACCGAGACCTAGGACCCGAAGATCCTGAGATCTCCTACATGGAGTCCGAAGCCGAGACCGAACCCCATCGAACCCTCGGAACCCCAAGATCTTCGACACGAGAAGTGCGACCTCTACCTATCCCGCCCCTATTTTTGTAAATGACATATACTTGTTGCATATAGCTATTCATGCTTGCATACATGGTTTGGGGGCATTGTGCCGATTCACCTAATAATTAATTATGGAGTCTATATGTGACATATTCTACTCTTATATTGGCTCTATTTAAATTTGGGTAGCTCATTGATGCCATGCTTTGCCTTGTTAACTCAACATTTAATTTGCAGGGTAGATAAACAACTTGAACCATAATATTTAATTGTCGAGATTCTGATTCCGCTTAATATTGCTAAGTTAGGCCGCATATTGCCATGCCATGCATCATATCATGAACATGCTGGATCTTTCGTCGTAGTTTTAAATATTGCATCAGTTGCTCTTTCTAGTTCTTTGCTTCTTCACCGGATAGGACAATTAGTCGATGCGAGATACGACAAGCCTTCGGTCACCGACTTTGTTTCTCAGGCAAGCATTCTCCCCCTTCTACCTATTTTGCATTTATAGTCTTTACTTCCTTCTGTTGATCTATTGCTATCCTTATTGTCGATGCTTTAGTACCGTTCCCTTATTTTACCTGCTTTACTATATTTCCTTGGATATCCTATTGCCTTTGTTTGAATAGCTAGACTTGTCCTTGCGAGTCATAGCGCATGCTTAGGTCTGCTACCCGCTCTCATATAGGTGAACCGTCATATATGGTTATGGTTGATAACATGATAAATTAAATTGGTGATGTTGGTTATGGTTATGGTTTCACCTAATGATAAGGCCCCGGCAGGGACCACCTTTGGGAACTGCTTGAGCCAACCTAGGACCCGTTCGTTCTATGATACTAGTTCTGAGTTAATCATGCTAACCAAACGCGGGGGCCGCTGGGATCCCCCTCAACTACTGGTGCTATTCGTTTATCCAAAGGGTCACAAATTGGTTTTCCATTTGGTGCATACGCATAATATGTCCTCGGAAATGGTGACTATAATATGTCTTCGGACATAGTGATGATATGATAGTTGGTGGACAGCAGCTGCATTCATACATAAACACAGTATGGCCGGGAGGACATCTTCCATAGTGGACCTCCGATCCTTCCCGACCGTAGACGCAAATGTTGTACCTCCCTTGAGAATCGGCGTGCCTCCTGGTTGGGTCAATAGAGTAGGTGATACCTCTGGATAGTTATGGGACAGTTCTTGTTGTGAGATTAGGAAGGCACACTTATTATGTTGCCTGAAGGGTTGAACACACGTTTGGGTACAGTAATGCACCCCTGTAGGGTAAATCTTTTCGAGAAGCCATGTGTACACGGTTATGGACGCCTTAGGAGTACAATTTCATGATCATAGACAATGCCACTAATGCTTTTCCTCTAATAATATGACTGGTAATTAGCCTTATCAACTAAACACCGGCTTAACTAAAATTGCCACCACGTGTGTTGTGCAAGGGGACTTCTCGACTGGTCTTCGAGGGGGAAATATTCGGATGGGTTATGATTGGTGTTATATTATAGATACCATATAGCGATCTCTTATCTCGCTCTAACAATTGAAGTTGTAGCATGTCTCTATTAGTTAGATAGTGCAAGCTTTGTTGCCACTAAGCCCACCATACCTATGTAGGCCAGGACCACCGAATTCTAGACTCGCGGTGTACTGGCCTCAGTACCGATTGCTCTCTTTTTTCTTTGCCCTTTGTCGGCACCCCTTTGACTTTGACAGGTATGTGATTGACGATGTTATCAAGGTTACCCTTCCGGCTTGGCCTGGGCAGGGTTATGGACACCGCTTGGTTATTCTTCAGGACTCTTAGTCCAATTTGGATCTTGTCCATAGTTAGATACTATTTGGCTTTCTTCATGATTTGTATCTTTGTATTCTTGACTCGTGGATTCGTTGATGTATATATAAGTTCTTGTGGATTCTATTGTAAACTATTGTGATGTACTAATTGTAATAAAAACTCACCCACATGAAAGTGTCCGGTGGGCGTCTTTGAATCGCTTCTATGCGCATTTTAGCGGGAAATGCTGAGATCCGCATTGACTCGATTCGGGGGCGTTACAAATACAACCTTTATATATTTATCACCTGCAGGAGTTGTTCTAGTTGGACCGTTAAGTAAGTTATTTGCTTCGGAAATGCGATTGGAGGGTGAATGGGAAGGGGGATCACAACTTTCAATCCTGCCTTCCGAGGACTCCTGCTTGGTTTTAACTGTAGCCTGCTAAAATATGGTGAAAGAGGTTAAAACAAAGAACAAGGGAAATAAGTATTATTATATAAAGTAGAGATCATTTAAAGTAAGTATGAACTTACAATAGTGAAGGGAATATGCCCGAGAGGCAATAATAAAGTGGTTATTATCTTATTCCATATTTATGATAAATGTTTATTTTGCATGCTATAATTGTATTAATTGGAAACGTTAATACATCTGTGTTTAATAAACAAAATACAAAGTTCCTAGTAATGCCTCTCATATAAACTAGCTTGTTGATTAACAATATGATCAAGGTTTCCTGATCATGGACATTGGATGTTGTTAATAACGAGGTCACAGCATTGCTAGAACGATGTGATGAACATTCATCCGAAGTATAGCATTACGATCAAAGTCATTATGTTTATATTGCTATAACATCATACGAAGTAATCTTAGTCCTTAGACCATGAGATCATGTTAATTGCTAACACCGGAAGAGTATCTTGATAACATCAAACGTCACACTGTTATGTTGAGGCTCATGAATCAAGAGTGGGATTTGTCCATCCCGATGACGGATAGATATACTCTGGGCCCTCTCGGTGATATCACATTAAGATAGCTTGCAAGCAAGTGATGTGATCACTAGAATGTTATATCACGGGAACAACAAAAAGAGTGCATGTCAGCAACGAGATCAAACTAGGTATGGAGATACCGATGATCGAATCTCGGACATGTAATATATCATGAGACAAAGGGATTTAGTTACTAGCGTTAAAGGTTCTCACGATCACATAAGTCATCGTTGAATGTGTAGGAGTCAGTATGGATCTCTAGGCCCCGCTTCTGATTATTGATATGAGAGGGGTCTCGATCATGTCTGCATTATTTGCGAACCGTAGGGTGACACACTTAAGGGATACCGACACCATTTGGAGCAAATATGTTTCATATAAAGATTTAAGAAAGCGCTAGAATTATTTCAATAGACACTGAAACTGTTTTGGGTGAAATTGCTGAAATTGGTTCTGCATGTAATATTAAAATGTTGCAGGGGGTTTTATGTGAATGTTTGTTAATTAAAGTAATTAACAAAATTCTGAATAAAATTAATAAAATAGTTTTATTAAATGAGAGAGCATTAAAATTGGAGAAATTTAATGCATTTAAAGTGGAGACTTTAAAAGAGAATGTGAAGGGGCAAATTTATGTGGAGGGAGTTACCACCACATGAATGATAAGGTTAGGGGTCACCCCTTGGGGTGTCGGCCATGGGGAGGGGTACCCTCCCCTCCTCCTATAAAAGGCCCCCTCTCACACCTTCATACTCACACCTCCTCGTGAAGGATCTCTCTCCCCCTCTAGTATTATTCCCCCATGGTCTTGGATTAGCGAGATACATGTTCCCGGTGGCTTTATCTGGAAAAGAGTTGCTCCTTCCGCTGCTTTGCTGGAGCGAGGGACGGAGGTTGTCAGGGTACCGGACATGTGTGCGATCACGGATGCACCGCTGCTTTGCGGTGCTAGACTTGGTGGTGATGGACTTGCTGGAGCTGGATCTGATGGACGTGTTGGAGCCGGACCTACTGGACTTCATCACGATCTTGAGATCGGCAAGTGTACAACTACATCATCCACGAGTTCCATCTCATTAACAAAGCTTTGTTGTATTCGAGGGTAAGTTCTCTATGGATGTATATCCACCCGTTGCTTGTATCTAGTAGATAGGTCTTGGCGTATAGTTCCCATCGTAGGAAATTTTTTGTTTTCTATGTTGCGAACCCCAACAAGTAGTACGTTTAGGCTGACAGTAAATCCTTCTCAAGTGGGTGCAACTCCTGGTCAATATGCCAGACGAATCTGAGCCGAGCAGCTAGAACTCTAGTCCTTGTACTCCATTGTCATTTCTCTGCATTAAGGCACGACATTTAAACCCAGTTAGCTGGTTTGGAAGGATGAAAACTCTTGAAAAACACTAAAACCATAACATTAAAAATTACTAGATGTATGATTCAAAGTAGATAGCTAGTTTGGAAGGATGAAAGCAAGTGAAAACACCAAAAAGATAGCATTAAAATTAACCAGATATATGATTCAAACTATATGGACATTTTCTGAATTAAGTATTTGCAGATAGAAACATAACATAACATGAATGAAAATGTCATGGCAAGGTTTTAGGTAGAATTACTTATTAACTTATTAGGCATGCATGTTATATAACTTATTAACATGACAAGAAATTGGCCTAATAAGTAACACAAGGAAACCTTGCACTTCAGCCTTGTTTGGCGTTAGATTGTCTATGTTGGATCCTCTATGAGATAGTGTTGTAGGATTATACTAATAGCGTGAGAATGTAAGAAAGGGAATAAAAGTGAGAAGCTAATGATGTGGATAGGACCTACCAAATGTGGGTGGAAATGAAATGGCAATAGCATGCAGGATATTGAGCAACATTATAATGATCTTGTAGTTTATGAGTAAACAAATAGCAAACAGGCAAGAGAAGTTACCGCTGTGCAGCGAGGATGGGTGGGACGGGTAAGAGGGCGGTGGGGGTGACGGCTAGGCATTTCGGAGTCAACAACGAGTGATTCGGTGAAGCACCCCCATAGGGTAGACGATGACGTTGGTGAAGGAGATGCATTGCAGCGAGGGAGTCAGTGAAATAGTTCTGATGTCCACGACGCGGGAGTCGGTGGATGAGGGTGGGGAGAGGTGGATCCGGTGTGTAGGGTAGTGAAGAAGCTCCGATGTGGAAGAGAGCGCCGACAGTGAAGGAGCTTCGGTATGGAAGAGAGGGCTAGCGGTGAAGCAACTAGAGAAAGGTCGAGGTTAGAGGGGTGTGGGAGGGGAAGAGGCAATGGGGGAATATAGGTGGGATGACGCGCATTTACCACCTATACCCCTCTAATATTGCAGTACTCCTCTAGTCCTTGCTTCCGGACTAGGGTAGAAGAGGAGTTTTGCATTTGCAAAAAGCGGGGCGGGATATTTGAGTAGATGCGCGGGATATTTGAATAGATGTGCGGGATGTTTCGGTGATCTGCCGAAATTTTGAGGTTGAGAAGCTTCCAACATACGCTACTCCGACGCGACCGCTCTCACGTGTTGGCCCTTTCTAGACCCACACGCCAACGACAGTATGCTTACCAACATTTAAATGAATTTCCACACATTTATTGAAATTGATAAACATTATATTTTGAAGGCTTTCATTCAAGATGACCAAGGTCACGACCATATCTCTACTATAGTTTATGACAGCGTCTCCATATCTGGTAGATCGCTGGATCTTGGCATTTCAAAAGAAGATTCTGGATTTGATGGATAATGTCCTACTTTCATGAATTTCCAAGCTTCCTAGATAAATCTATGCAATAAAATGACTTTTTGACAATCTAAAGTAAGTATGTCTAATTTCGAACTACAAAGTGTGTGATATAGCTTGCTCTTGACTTTTTAAAAATAATTCAAAGGTACCAAGTAGTCAAATATTGGAGAACCACCGAGAGTTTCGCAAGATTCAATTTTTTATATGAATGGTAATGACACCAAATTTCAGCCAATTTTCAAAAAAATATAAAATGAAATACAACCATTATATTCTCTCTTGGTGTCTCGCTATGCACACTAGCTAAGTTTCCATGCAAAAATATAATCTTAAAATTTGGTACATTTTGAAAAAAACTTGTTTCACAATATATGGAGTACCATGTATGAATATGCATGGCTTTCAAACAGATAACCAAGGTCATGGCCATATCTTTTCTATAGTTTATAATAACTTGCCCATATTTGGTAGTAGGTGGGTACTGGAATTTAAAATTTTATTTACAAATGAAGCTTTAAAATTCAAAGTTATTTCAATTTTATAATAAGGCACAACAATGGATTTTGAAATGAAGCAACTACAAAATATAGCTCAAAATCCCACTTCCCTAGTTTTCACATAAAGTATATATATAGCTTATGGTTTAGGGTTCGGGGTTTATTTTTGGTTAAGGGTTTAGGGGTTCAGGGTTTAGGGTTTTTGATTTTAGGCTTTAGGGTTTAGGGGTTTAGGGTTCATCATTTAGGGTTTGTGGTTCATGATTTAGGGTTTAGGGTTATTCAGGGTTTATGATTTTTTAGGATTTAGGGTTTAGGGAATTTTCAATAATAATGTCAAGCTTTATATATATGCTTATATTCGTGGAATAGAATGGCATTATCGCCATTTAATGAAAGTATTTCGAATTTATATCTATAAGTGCATTATACCTGCTTGGCAAGGATTTAGGGTTTAGGGTTCTAGGGTTAGTAGGTTAGGGTTTAGGTTTAATGGTCTAGGGTGCTAGGGTTAGGAGGTTAGTATTTAGGTTTAAGGGTTTTTGATTTTCATGTTCAACCTTTATGCACTTATATTCGTGGAATAGAATGGTGCTACCACAATTTAATGAAAGTATCTCAATTTTTTATCTATAAGTGCACGGTACCCTGCTTGGTTAGGGTTTATGGGTCGAGGTTTTAGGGTTTAGCGAATTTTTAATAATGCTCAAGCTTTATTTTTATATTCATTGAATAGAATGGTGTTAGCTAATTTAATGAAAGTATCTCAATTTTTGATCTATAGTGCATGATACCTTCTTAGTTAGGGTTTAAGGTTTGAGGGGTTGATTAGGGTTTAGGGTTCAGGTAATTTTTGATAATGCTCAAGATTTATGCTTATATTTGTCGTCAAATAGAATGGCGTTACCCAATTTAACGGAAGTATCTCAAATTTTGATCTATAAGTTCACGATACCTTCTTGGTCAAGGTTTAGGGGTTTAGAGTTTAAAGTTTAGGATTTCGGGAAATTTCAGTAATATTTTGAAACTTTATGGTTATATTCGTGGAATGGAATGGTGTTACTAGAATTTAATGAAAGTATCTCAAAATTTGATCTATAAGTCGATGGTACCTGCTTGGTCATATTTTTTGTTAAATTCAATTGAAGGTACCCAAGTACTAAAACAAGGGAGAAACACCAAGACTTCCGCGAGATTTAGGCACCGTTTGGTTGGGCTCAAATTCTGGCTTTTGATTTTTGGCTTATAATCCACGAAGGTGTTTTTGGGTTTAGTTTTTTTAGCTTTTACTCTAACATAGTTGAATGATGGTATAAGCCAAAATCCAAAATCAATAGTGTCTTATAAAAAAAATCTAAAATCGATAGATAAGCTTAACCAAACAACCCCTCAACTTTTTGATATGAATGCTAATGCAACCAAATTTGGGACCTTTTGAAAGAAAAATCAAAATAGCAAAAATATAAATTGAAGCAATGTTTTTCTTTTGCAGAGTATCTTGTTATGTGCACTGCCTAGTTTCCATGAAAAGTATGCTAAACCTTGACAACTTTCGAAGAAACTTGTTTCACAATATGGCGTACCATGTATGAACATTCATGGCTTTCAAACGAGATGACCATGGTCGTGGAAATATGTTTGCCATAGTTTATGATAAGGTGTCGATGTTTGGTAGATCGGTGCATAACTACATATTGGCATTTCAAACAATGTTTACAAAGGGTGCATCCAAATTTGAAGTTATTTTAAATTGTGCAAGTGATAACAATGGCTTCCGTTGTGAAGCAACTACAAAGACCATGTGTGGTTCAAAATCTGACCGCCCCAATTTCTCATAAAGTATAAAAATTTGACGGATAATGCTTAAGTTTCATGAATTTTCAAGCTTCCGAGCCAAGTTCACCGATTTTAATGATTTTATCTCGGTTTAGCGAAAAATGTTCGAATTTTGAACAACAAACGATGGGAATCTCTACTTCCTATAATTCTGGTTCATTGACATGTGGGTCACTTGCATGGTGGGTCCAAAAAGTCAATGTAGGTCAGAGTGGGTGGATAGGTAAATATTGAAGAAGGGTAGGGAAACATCGATGGGGTGATGCACGTGGGAGAACGCAAATTTACCATCTATATCCCTCTATTATTGTAGTGCTCCTCGGGTTCTTGTTTCCGGAGCAGGGATAGAAGAGGAATTTTGCATTCTAAAAAAGGTGAAGTATGTTTGAATGGATGCGCGGGATATTTGAATGGATGGGTGCGATGTTTGGGCACCGTACCAAAATTTTGAGGTCGAAGCTTCTAGCATTTGCTACTCCAATGCCGGGCCGCTCAGATGCGCTATCACCGTCTAGACCCACATGCCAGCAAGAGTTGCTTTCCAACATTTAAATGAGTTTCTAGTCATTTGCTGAAATCTTTGAACAATTCAAGGCTTTCAAGGAGATGACCATCATCCAAAAAAAGTTAACCAAGATCATGGCCATAGTTTATGATGGCGTGTCCGCATTTGGTAGGTCGGTGCATCATGGCAAATCAACCAATTTGTCTGGTTCCAAATTTGAAGTTTGCTTTCAAATTTCTAAGTGACAACAATGTGTTCTGTTGTGGAGCAACTAAAAAGATGATGGCTCAAAATGCCATCGCCCCCATTTTTCACACAATGTATAACGCCCTTTCAATCTTCCAGGCTAAATTTGTGTGCAATAAAATAATTTTTGGGGATGGATGTTTGAATGGATGGGCGAGATGTTTGAATGGATGAGCGGGATATTTTGGCGCTCTACCGAAATTTTGAAGTTGAAGCTTCTAAGGTACGCTACTCCCACTTGGGGATGTTGTCCCATCAGATATACCCACATGCCTGTATGCTTTCTAGCATTTAATGAGTTTATAGACATCTGCCAAAATTAATGAACATTAATTCAAGGATTTCAAACAAGATGACCAAGGTCACAACCATAGTTTCTGATACCGTGTCCATGTTTTGTACTACTCCGTACATTGATGCATCTTCGCCAATCAAGACTTGCTTAGAAACATGTCCATATTTGGTATCAGTGCATCTTGGCATTTCAAGCAATGTTTAGAAAGGAGATTCCAGATTTGATGGATAATGCCCTACTTTCATGAATTTCCAAGCTTCCTAGCTAAATCCATGCAATAAAATGAATTTTTGAAAATTTAAAGTAAGTATGTCTAATTTAGAACTACAAAGTGTGTTTGATATAACTTTCTCTTGACTTTTTAAATTAATTTAAAGGTACCGAATTACTTTGAGGCAGCACCCTATGATTCACACACAACCGACAGGGGCAATGTACTTTTGAGTTGTCAGAATAAGCTCTAACAAACTCCATAAATTATAGAACACTAAGGATATGTTTAGCGTTGCCTAATGGAGCAACCTCTATCCAAAATCTATCCATATGTTTAATTATGACATACAAGATTGGTTCTTATTAAAAGAAAAGCAGAAAACATATAGATGGAGTACAAAAACTATAAATGCCTTTGCATTTTAGCAAACATATTGATACCAAAAATTGGTGAAGGTATATAAAAGACAGATCAAGCGCAGAATCAACTATGACCATGCATATTGAGGACAAATTTAAATACGTATTTGAGGAGGCAGTTCAGGTGAAAGGGAAATAAAATGCCAACTAGATCAAGCTAGAGATAGAAGGACTACCATGGTATCAACGTGCCTACCGGTGCATCTCAACAATACCAACGGGTAGGGAAAGCTTCTTCACGCATGGTGGTGATGAGGAGCGGTGGTGAGCACATTTGTTTTGTGGGCAAGGGGGTGAGGGTCTAGGCGGCAGAGGGTGGAAGTTATTACACAGCGCGAAGGGGTGGGGAGGGATATCTTTGGAAATTCTGACCTACCCTGCTTTGGGAACCACCATATACATGGCCCACCTACCAATCACGATAGATCAAAATTAATCCAAAAGTTGTCAACCACATTTGCATGTCCACCTCGCCTGGGCCCTCATTCCCTTGCTCCTTGTGTCCTCTCCCTGTAGAGCCGCCGCCAAAAACGTCGAGCCCCACGGCCCCGAGCGCCTCCGCTTGCTATGCATCGTGCTGCCTCCTTGTGGTGCCCCGTGCTCACCACCCGAGCTCGCCTGCTCCATTCCCAACACATCTCGGCGCCGCCCCTCACCTGCTAGCTAACGGCCACACGTGTTCATGTTCACTATCCATCTGCATGAATACCTGATGGATGTGAGCCTGTATGTTGTTAGCTAGCTTGATGATAGCCCTCCGTATCTGTAAGTGCAAGTTTGTCCGAGGAGGTCATTTGTTTGCACGCTTGATGACCTCGGTCGCCTCTTGGATCTGTAGCTTGAATAACCCAAGATCCATCAAAGGAATCTCCGGTGCCAAGAGAGGATCCACACCATTGATGGAAGACATCCCAAAGACTGTACTCGCGACAAACCCGAGTTTGACATTGGCATATGAAGACAAACCGGAGGATCGTGGCGAGCATGATGTCACTCCATGAGCCTCGACGCATTCCAAGTTCGCCATCGACCACAAGTCCACCTTCACGGGTCCAAGGAACTCATAGGTCTTTGAAAAGGACGAAAGACCCTCGATCACGGAATCTGAAGGACGTTGCCCTGAAGACCGATCACGACGAACCCCAAGACCCTCGGTTCCGGACCCTAGTGTGCAACCCTTTCCGATGCCTTATCTTGATAAATATAATATAACTTGTGCATACCAAATCATTCATGCTTGCATACATGTTATTGTTGATGGTATTAAATAGCTGATTCATATAAATTAAATACGGAGACTGCATGCGGGCTATTCTTGCCTTATATCGACTCCATTTAAATTTGAGTAGTGAATTGTTGCCTTGTTAATTCAACATTTAATTGCAGGGTAGATAAACATCTTGAACCATAATATTTATATGTCGGGATCCCGATTTCGCTTAATATTGCTAAGTTAGGCCGCACATTGCCATGCCATGCATCATATCATGAACATGGCGGGTCTTCTGCCGTAGTATTAAATATTGCATCCGATGTTTATTTCTAGTGCTTTGCATCTTCACTGGATAGAAAGATGAGTCAATGTGAGATACGACAAGCCTTCGGTCACCAACTTTGTTTCTCAGGCGAGCATTCTCCCTCTTTCTACCTATTTATTTATAGTCGTTACTTCCTTCCTTTGATCTACTGCTATCCTTATTGTCGATGCTTTAGTACCGTTCCTTTATTTACCTACTCCACTATATTACCTTGGTTATCCTATTGCCTTGTTTGATTAGCTAGCTTTGCCCTTGAGAGTCGTAGGCATGCTTAGTACCGCTCTCATACATGTGAACAGTGATATCTGGATATGGTTTATACCATGATAATTAAATTGGTGATGTTGATTATGGTTATGGATATGGTTTCACCTAATGATAAGGCCCCGACAAGGACCACCTTTGGGAACTGCTTGAGCCAACCTAGAACCCGTTTGTTCTATGATACTAGTTCTGAGTCAATCGCGCTAACCAAACGCGGGGGCCTCTGGGATCCTCCCCTCAACTACCGGTGCTATTCATTTATCCATAGGGTCAGAAAATTGGTTTTCCATTTGCTGCATACACATAATATGTCCTTGGACATGGTGACTATAATATGTCTTCGGACATGGTGATGATATAATATTTTGGTGGACAACAACTGTGTTGCATACATAAATGCGGTATGGCTGAGAGGTCATATTCCATAGCGGAGCTCCGATACTTCTCGATTGTAGGCGCAGACGTTGTACCTCCCTTGAGAATCATCGTGCCTCCTGGTTGGGTCAATACAGTAGGTGATACCTATGGATATGCGTGTAGTTATGGGACAGTTCTTGTTGTGAGATTAGAACGACACGCGTAATATGTTGCATGAAGGGTTGAATGCGTTTGGGTACAATAGTGCACCCATGTAGGGTAAATCTTTTCGAGAAGCCATGTGGCCACGGTTATGGACACCTCAGGAGTACAATGTCATGATCATAGACAATGCCACTAATGTTTTTTCCTCTAATAATATAAGTAATAATTAGCCTTATCAACTAAACACCTGCTTAACTAAAATTGCCACCGTTTGTGTTCCGCAAGAGGACTTCCTCGACTGGTCTTCGAGGGGGAAATCTTCGGATGGGTTATGTTTGGTGTTATACTCCTTTTACCAGATAGTGCTCTCTTCTCTCGCTCTAATAGCCAAAGTTGTAGCATGTCTCTATAAGTAGATAGTGCAAGCTTTGCTGCTGCTGATCCCACCATACATATGTAGGAGAGGACCGCAAAATTCTAGACTCGTCGTGTACTGGCCTCAGTACTGACCTCTCTCTTTCTATTTTACTTTGCCCTTTACCGGCACCCATTGGTTTTGACAGGTAGGTATTCGACGATGTTAGCAAGGTTAACCTTCTAGCTTGGCCTGGACAGGGTTTATGGATGCCGCTTGGTTATTCTTCAGGACTCTTAGTCCCATTTGGTTCTTATCCGTACTCGATATTATTTTGCTTTCTTCTTGTATTGTATCATTTGTATCATTGACTCATTGAGTCATTGTTGTATATATGAGTTTCTGCAGGATCTTGTTGTCAACTACTGTGATGTAAGTACTTGTAAGAAAATCCACCCACACGAAAGTGTTTGGTGGGCGTCTTTGAATCGCTTCTATGCGGATTTTGGCGGGAAATGCTGAGATCTGCATAGACCCGATTCGGGGGCATTACAATCCCTTGGTGTCATTGCCTGTGTTCTTTCCCAAAACCACATTGATGTACATGACCACACACACTCTAGTGGATTTTGTGATGAAACCTCTATCACAGTGGTGCAACATGCAACTTGGAAGCTGCTTTCCTATGTGTTATTGGGCTCTGTGACCATGGTTTGTGACATGGGTATGATTACTCGGGTCCCTATGATTTGCTACCTAGGGCTGCGGGAAATCTTACAGCCCATGAAGAGTCAAGAAGAAGATCCAAAAGAGCAACCGACAGAGATTATAGTTTTATTAGGAAAGAGGAACTGAGACCGACATCGAGTTGGTATTGTAATCATGTAACCTATTCGCATACAAATTTGAGACCCGACCTATTATATATAGGGCTGGAGAAGCCTAGGAAGACTACCGAACAATCCCCAAGCTATTTGTAACAAAGCAACCCCTCGTAATAGTCATGCGACTTTGATCTCATTGTTTCTTGACTTCCGACAAAATTCCCAATGTTCTATTTTCCGCAAAACCCTAAGTCCTTCTTCATGGACATTGTTGAGATCTCCCCTCGTCAATTGGTGCCATCTGTGGGAAACTTGAGTTCTGGAACCATGGATTCGGCGGAATTCCTTTCGCTAAACAACAACCCCACAAAAGCAGATCCACACCCGCCCACGCCTATGACAGTACCCGCCGATTTCAACGGCGGATCTGATTTGATCATCGGAAGCTTCCACTTCCAAGTGGAAGACCCTCAAGAGCCTAGCCCTTCGGCCCTAATTGCATCAGAACCGTCGGTGGGGCAAACTACACTTAAAGCGATTCTAGCATCATCTGTCAAATCTTCCATGGATGCCACAGCGAAAATCGAAGCACCCGACGAAAGCAAGCAAGATGAGACGGATCTGGGGGACTTGATGGCTTTACGATAATATCTCCTTCGGATCAGATTCCCCACCAACTCCACCACACGGAACAAGTCCAACAAACTACGAACCCGAAGAAAGCAGCGAAAGCATCGACTTTGGAATAAGGATGGCAAAAATATATACCTGGAGCAGAAATTTATGGACTTCGCTGATCCACCCGACAGTTTCTCCCCCAACTCAGATGACGACGCCACACGTCCATATAGTACCCAGCACGAAGTATGCGTGACCATCGGTGATGCATCAGCCCAACAAGACTCCAACAATAATCCTATTTTTAACCCTGCTGATATCCTATCAAGCGGTAATGCAGGAAACAACAAAAACAAAGGGAGTCGCGGAAATAGGGAAGACCTAGTAAACAACCGTGTAACCCCGGGAGGAGGAGAGCCACATAGAGGCGAAAGGCAAACTCTTTGACTGCCAGCCGAAGCATGGGAAAAAGCAAGAGCAGCAATTTCGGGCGCAATTTCCATGACAGCTGACGCTACGAGCGAAGATCTACTGGCATACCAATATTTTCTCCATCACAAAAAGGGACCTGCTTAGGATGCAGAGGCAGCTTGACGAAAGAAAGAGGCTTGCCGACGAATCCAGCCTATGATGGGCCAAACTAAGCTCTACCCAAGGATCAGGAAGCATGACAGGAGGTGAACCGCCAAGAAAGGGAATATCTCGACTACAGAACATCCCCGAAGGAGACAGAAGTGAACTGATCTGAGATCTGGATCTTTCTTTCATGTCAATAGATCAAGCAGGAAATATCAAGGAAAAAACAGCTCAAGCGGCAATCGTGGCCGCACAAACATACCTGATAACAACTCAACCTGCACCCGACAATCCTCGTGCAGCCCTCCTCCGCTCTGCCCTGATGAACCTCGGCATGGTGGGAGCATCTCTTACGCAGGAAGAGCAAGGAACCATACGGCAGCCCGACAGATCCCTGCACAGTCGCAGTAGCCCTCGGCAAATAGGTCACACCCGATGATCACGATCGCCACATCGGTCCACTTCCTGGGATCAGAACCGCAAAACAATACAAGACACGACATTACAAAGGGAAGGATCGATCGATCCGGGGAAGAGCGTAGCAGCTGAAGGCATTATGCCGGCGAAATCGAGGAAGTGAAAGAGCTATGCGGAGCCAGTTACTTTACCCGATGGGTTCGCAGGACTCCAGTGCCAAAAGATTTCAAACTACCTCACGATTGTCATAAATATGACGGCCTCCAAGATCCCGGAGCTTGGTTGACAGATTATCTGGCCACAGTCAAACTACAAGGCGGCTCCAAGGCCACCGCGATGCAAATCTTGCAACTACAGTTAATTGGCGCGGCTCGCTCTTGGTTAAGTCAATTACCCAAAGACTCTATTAGCAACTGGAACAACCTAGAGGATAAATTTATCAGAAATTTCAATTCCGCCTTCAAGCGACCCGCATCTCTAGAACAACTACGAGCATGTAAACAAAAGCCAGGAGAATTAATACAAGCTTACATCCAACGCTGGAGCATTATCAAAAACTCGGCTAAGACGATATCTGATGACAGCGAAATTGACACTTTCACTGACGGACTTAGTCGACAAGAGTTCATTGAAGAATTAGGACGAATCAAACTAAAGAAAATTTCACAGCTGATGGAAATAGCCAATCGTTGGGCCGATGGAGAAGATGCATTACACAACAAAAGAGCCCGCTCACCCGAAGAAGATAGGGAGCGGCACAACAACAATAGAAGGCGGCGAAACAACGATGGGTATAGCACACCAAGTTATGTGGCAGTCGGTTTTTCTGGAGGGGACAACCGACAAAGCGATGACTACAATAGCGGGTACCGTAGCAACAGGGACGACGCCGGAGGAAGCCAGCCACATCAACGGTACCAGCCAACAAATCAAGACCCACCTATGTCAACAGGACAAATGTTAGAAGGGCCATGCAATATGCACTTCTACATAGACTCGACAGGGAAAAGAATATCCAATCACCTCCTAAAGGACTGCCGAGCATTCTTAAAAATGCAAGAGCTATGCAACACAAGGGCAACTGAAGCAGCAAACCGGGGCTACACCACTACACCTGGCACTTTTGCTATCGGGGCGCCACCACCACCAGGTTACCCGCCAGTGGGACAACCACAAAACACAACAAACCAAGAAGATGAGTACCTCATGTCAAAAGGAGCTATGTCGATTATCCATAAGGGAAACCATCCAATAGAACACATAAGCCGATCACTAGGCAAGTAAACATGGTAGAAACAGCGCCACCTCCTACACCGGAGTATCTCCATTGGTCAGAATAAGAAATAACCTTCAGTAGAGCTAACCACCCACTTCGGGTCCCACAATGTAGCATCCCAATTGTTTAACAATTGTAATGCTACTTAGCTAGTTTATATATTTCTACTTCCTACATATAATTATTGCATCATCATTAAATTATGCTCATATCACCATGCCACATTGCATTTGAGCATCATATAAAACCCCTCTATTTGGTTCTTATTCCATATGCATTATATATTGTAGCACTTGCATTTACCTCTTGATATATTGTATTTGGTTCTTCATATATTGCATGATTCCCAAGTTGAGTTGGGGGAATATATTTTCATACTCCACCACCTTTCTTTGGCTCTATCTAAATTCCACCATCCTAATTAATATGAGCAATGGAAATTCTCTTTGGCATTTTAATTCTAGCTCATATGTGTTGGGGTGGATCTCATTCTATTCTACATGCTTCCATACTTGTTTCCTTGTTGTTTTCACAATATGGAATGTGAGAGGTACATGGCTACCTTTGCATGGACATCTTTTCTCTGTGTATGGTTTACTTCAATTTGTGGGTTTGCTTGAATATATATTGGCCATGTGGAATTAATAGTGGAACACACACACTATATTTGCCATAGACATATTCCTGCATGCCTCTAAATTTTTTGTGAGCCTATACGAGTAGAATAGGTGTCTTGTATATGAAGGGGTCTATTCAATTTTGAATGCTAGGAAAAAGGCCATGAGAATTCTAGTTGTTTTCCCAACTAGAAGGGTGTATTAAATGATCATGCATGGCCCATGCAAATATAGGTACATATTTTATTTTCCCTATTCCTCTTTTCTTTTGATTATTTGTGTTGATTTTGAAATCTTGTAGAAAACTTGCAAATTCTACAAGAGGCCTCTTGTGCTAAACCTTTCTAAATCTACAACCTACCCATATGTATTCAAAACATACACACACCACATATTTCTAATCTATCTGATCATGGGCATACACACACCCTAGCTAATCAAAAGACCCACCCGAATAGCACATGTTAGACATAAAATCAATTGTAATACATAGGCCTTTATTCCCCTCTATTTTGTTTCCTTTATTTGAGACTCCACGCATGGTGTTAGACACCACCATTGGACTCTCCTTGTAATCAGCCACTGATGGGGCTTTTCCATCAACTATTTAACACGTAACCGACGCCCTCAACAGGGTCGATCGCTTCTACCAACATGGTATCAGACCGGACTCTTCCCTGACGTCCACCATCGCACAACTAGAGAAAAAAATCTCGCATCACGAAACCCCACCCTCCTCCCACGATGGCCATGTCGCTGGCTGCTGCTCTTGGCACACCACCAACGGACAAATTAACCCTCAAAAACTACCTCTACTGCAAGGCTCAAGTTCTTCCAGCCATGCGAGGCGTGCAGGTCATGGCGCTGCTCAACGCCACCAACCCCGCGCCCCCAAAAACCTTGGAGGAAGAAGACTCGGAGAAGAACAAGATCACAATCCCAAATCTAGCCTATGGGGTCTGGATCGCAAGGGATCAACAACTCGTCAGCTACCTCGTCCAATCCATCTCGCCGGAGCTCCTCGGTGAGATTCTCGGTCTTGTGCACGCGGCCGAGATCTGGGCTACCATCACCAACAAATTTGTAGCTCAGATCACGGTTCGGGTTGGCTCCCTTACTCAAACCCTCATTAGCACCAAAAAACGCGAGCTCACCACCAACGCCTACATCACCAAGAAAAAGGGGTTCATCTCCGAACTTGCGTATGCGGGCCGCATCGTCTCTGATGCCGAGTTCAAGGAATACCTCCTTGTTGGTCTTCCTGGTGAGTACAATGGTCTAGTTGCTACTGTTAATGCAAACCCCGCTAGCACCTCCGCAGATGTCTGCAATCAACTACTAGCCTACGATCATCGTCAAATCATGCTGGATGAATATGAAGAAACCGCTGCCACCTTCTCCTCTTCGGCCAATGTGGCTACTCGCCGTGGTGGTGGTGGCGGTGGCTATTACCCTGGCCATGGCGGGGGTAGTGGCTATCCGTCCCATCATGGAGGGGGTCGCGTAGGACATGGTGGCGGTGGTGATGGATATCAATATCATCATCCACAAGGCCGCCCACCTCGCCATGATCAAGGCCGACGTCCCCAAGGCAAAGGAGGTCGTGTCCGTGGGTGTGGAAATTGTGTTCCCTCCCCCGTCCAAGATGTCACATGCCAGATTTGCAAGAAATATGGGCACCCCGCTAGTGAGTGCTGGTGGCGCTATCGGCTATTATGATGATTCACATCGTGAAGATAAACGTTCTCATATTGCCTCTTATGGAGTGGACACAAACTGGTATGTGGACTCAGGCTCTATGACTCATGTCACAAGCGAGTTGAGCAAGCTATCAACCCATGAGCCATACAAGGGACATGATAAAATCCACACGGCTAATGGTCAAGGTATGGCAATTAAACATGTCGGTCATTCGATTATTCATACTCCTCATGATTCCATTCATCTTTGTAATATTCTTCATGTCCCTGATGCCTCTAAAAGCTTACTATCTGCTCATAAAATTTGCCTAGACAACAATGCTTTCATTGAAATTCACCTTTTTTTCTTTATGATTAAGTATCGGGCCACGAAGGAAATCATGTTTAGAGGTCCTTGTCATGGTGACCTATACCCCCTTGTGCCTCCTTCAACGGACTCCACCAATCTAGCCCTCGTCACAGTCATGCCTTCATCATCCATGTGGCATCGTCGTCTAGGCCATCCCTCCCAATTTATCGTGCAACAAGTTCTTCGGAAAAATAACATTAGTCATTCCCCTGAAATAAATCCTTATGTATGTGATCCATGTCAATAGGCAGAGAGCAAACAACTGCCATATCCTATTTCCACTAGTGTTTCCACTGTACCTTTAGAACAAATGTTCTCGGATGTTTGGGGACCTACCCCTCCTTTAGTTGGAAAACACTAATATTTGTAAGCTTTATTGATGATTTCACCAAGTTTACTTGGATCACTTTACTTAAGAAATGCTCCGATGTTTATCAAGCCTTTCTAAATTTCCAGCAACTTGTTGAATGAAAATTTAGCCGAAAAATAATTACAATGCAAATGGGTTGGGGCGGTGAATATGAAAAACTCAATTCCTTCTCCCAAAAAGTTGGTATCACACATCATGTATCATGCCCACACGCTCACCAAAAAAATGGCTCTGCAGAAAGAAAGCATCGTCACATAGTCGAAGTTGGCCTCTCCCTTCTTGCCAATGCCTCCATGCCCCTAAAATTTTGGGATGAAGCCTTCTTGACCGCCACATATCTAATCAACATGCTTGCTAGTAAAACCCACAAATTTGATACACCCATGGAAAAACTCCTCAATGTTAAGCCTATTTATGATTATCTACGCATTTTTAGTTGCGCCCGTTGGCCGAATCTCCGTCCCTATAACAAGTGCAAACTATCTTTTCGAACCAAACAATGTGTCTTTATTGGCTATAGTCCCCTACACAAAGGAGTAAAATGCCTAGATGTCTGTACTGGGCGAGTTAATATCTCTCGTGACGTTGTATTTGACGAAAATGTTTTCCCGTTTGCCTCGCTACACCCAAATGCTGGTTCTCTCCTTCGTCAAGATCTTCTCATTCCTTCACACGCTACCACAACCACATCAAATATTGAGGATATGTCTAATCATGACCACATGAATTTTGTACCTGCCACTAACCATACTCAGGTACCAGAAGATAGTGGAGTAGACTCAATCTCGAACCAGCAGTCTCATGCTGAAGAAATCAGCCCAAACGGTACAGAAATCACATCAAATGGTGCAGATATGTCTCCTACCAAAAATGCAAGCAGTGGCACAGTCTCCGGAGCGGATGCTTCCGCCCTGCCGTCCGGATCCGCCTCGGATCGTGCGGAGCGATCCTCTCCGGGAATTATGCCCACCAGTCCCACGCCAGGAGAACCTGCCCCGGGTCGCCTCACCCACCGTGCCAATCGCACCACACCACGTAAACGACTGCGTCGCCTCTCGCCTCAAGACCCGCGCCGCGCCAACTGTTTCCTCCCGGGAACAACGCGCCGCGCCACGGACTCTGCGGGGCCAGCCGGGGACTGTAGCCCCGGATCTTCTATGACGTCGCCTGTTAATGACGTGGCCACAGGCTCGGCCAGTAGATCTCCTGCGCTGATCGCCGGGGACCGCTCCTCTGGATCTTCTGCGACACCCGCATCTTCTCCAACGGCCATAGGAACGGTCACTAGATCTGATGCACCAATTTTTCGTGAAAATGGCGTTGTTCCCCCCGACACTTTGGCAACTCCTGTGTCTTCTTCACCCGCTCCAACAAACGAAGCTTCTGCACCGCAAATTTTACCTGAAGGCCGGGCACGACTTCAAAAAGGTATTCGACAACCGAAAATTTACACTGATGGCACTATTCGCTATGGCATGTTCACATCTACAGGTGAACCGAGCATTCATCTGAAGCAATAGGTGATGTCAAGTGGAAACTGAAGGGAATATGCCCGAGAGGCAATAATAAAGTGGTTATTATCTTATTCCATGTTTATGATAAAAGTTTATTTTGCATGCTATAATTGTATTGATAGGAAACGTCAATACATGTGTGTTTAATAAACAAAAAGGGTTCCTAGTTATGCCTCTCTTATAGACTAGCTTGTTGATTAACAAGATGATCAAGGTTTCCTGATCATGGACATTGGATGTTGTTAGTAACAAGGTCACACCATTAGTTGAATGATGTGATGAACATTCATCCGAAGTATAGCATTACAATAAAAGTCATTATGTTTATATTGCTATAACATCATACGAAGTAATCTTTATCCTTAGACCATGAGATCATGTTAATTGCTAACACCGGAAGAGTATCTTGATAACATCAAACGTCACACCGTAACAGCGTGACTATAAAGATGGGTTCAGTGCTACGAAGGTGTTATGTTGAGGCTCATGGATCAAGAGTGGAATTTGTCAATCCCGATGACGGATAGATATACTCAGGGCCCTCTCAGTGATATCACATTAAGATAGCTTGCAAGCAAGTGATGTGATCACTAGAATGTTATATCACGGGAACAAGAAAAGAGTGCATGTCGGCAACGAGATCAAACTAGGTATGGAGATACCGATGATCGAATCTCAGACATGTAATATATCGCGAGACAAAGGGATATAGTTACTAGCGTTAAAGGTTCTCACGATCACAGAAGTCATCGTTGAATGTGTAGGAATCAGTATGGATCTCCAGGTCCCGCTTCTGATTATTGATCGGAGAGGAGTCTCAATCATGTCTGCATTATTCCCGAACCGTAGGTGACACACTTAAGAGTTGCCGGACACCATTTTGGAGCACATATGTTTCAGACGAAAGAATTGCAAAGCGCATGAATTGTTTCGATAGAAACCGGAAATTGTTTTGGCTGAAATTGCAGAAAGTGGTTCTGCATGTGGCATTGAAATATTCAAGGGGTTATATGTGAATGTTTGTTAATTAAAGTAATTAACAAAATTCTGAATAAATTTGAGAGCATTAAACTTGTAGAATTTTAATGCATTTAAAGTGGGGACTTTAAAAGGGAATGTGAAGAGGAATTTTAATGTGGAGGGGTTACCACCACATGAATGGGGGAGATGAGGAGTCACCCCCCATGCGCCGGCCATGAAGGAGGGGCACCCCCTCCTCCTATAAAAGGCCACCCTCTCCCTCCTTCTTCTACACACCTCCTTGTGAAGGATCTCTCTCCTCCTCTACAATTATTCCCCCATGGTCTCGGATTAGCGAGATACATGTTCCCGGTGGCATTTCGTCTGGAAGGAGTTGCTGCTTCCGCTGGATCGCTGGAGCGAGGAGGTAGTGGTTGTCCGGTGGCTTGAACGTGTGTGCGAGTGTGGATGCGCTGCTGAGTTGCGGCGCTCGGACTTCCTCACGATCTTGAGATCGGCAACTGTACGACTACATCAACCACGAGTTCCTACTCGTTAACAAAACTTGTTGTCTTCGAGGGTAAGTTCTCGTTCGATGTATGTCCACCCGTTGCTCTGTACCTAGTAGATAGATCTTGGCGTGTAGTTCTCATCGTAGGATTTTTTTTGTTTTCTATGCTGCGGACCCAATAGTGGTATCAGAGCCTGATCTATGCGTAGGTGCTTTGCACGGGTGGTACACATATGTTTATATGTGGGCGATGATGATCATGTTATTGCATCTTCTATGTATTTTGGATATTGGTGGCATAGTGGGATGTAGCAGACCGGACCAACCTTACATGTCATCGTACATGAGACCGGTTCCACGACTAACATGCAACTAGTTTTGCATAAGTGGCTGGCGGGTGTCTGTCTCTCCTACTATAGTCAATATCTGATTTACAAAGAGTTGCTAATAACTTGGTTATCCTCGTTGTGGTTCATGTTCGTAGGTAAGAACGATTCTATCTCCGAAAGCCCTAAGCCACGTAAAACTTGCAATTGATAAATTAGAGGCGTCTAGTTTAGATCGTTGCTGGGCTAGTGTATTGATATGGTATTATTGTAAGTAGATGTATGATAGATACTCTTACAACACATTCAACGTGTAAGTTCCATAGACCTTGTCCTTACACACAAAGGAATGATAGTACCACGATGCAAATGATAGAGATCAAATGCATGGACCATATCATCTCACTTTACACATTAGATGTTAGCATCTTATACTGCTAGTTTGGTGCTTTCTGTAGCATTGTAAGATGATCCCTCATTTAGATATCAAGATAAAAATGTGTTCTTCCTTGAGTATGCACCGTTCTGTGGATTGTGTTTCGAGACATCACGTGATGATCGGGTGTACTCGACTCTACGCTTTCATAAGAACGGGTGTAAGACACATTTACACACGCGAATACTAAGGTTCTTACTTGGCGAGCCTAGCATGTATAGACATGGCCTCGGAACACGGACCGAATGGTTAAGCATGAGTCATATAGTTGATATGATGCCCATATAGATGCTCTCCTTTGAAGCTACATCAACACACATGATGATCAGACTTGGTGTAGTGGATTTGGTTCATGTGATCACCAAAAAGGCACGAGGGATGTCGTTTTTGAGTGGGAGTTCATTTCTAATTTGGATTAGTCGAACTAAATTTGTCATAAACTAAATCAAAGGGAATTTGCATAGTTTGTTGTAGTCATTGGCATCTGTTCACTACCTTATGCTTAGTTTTAATTGAGATAATAGAACTATAAAATTCTAGATATTTACTTTACGAACTGGTATCGTATTGTTTTGAATGTCAATTAAAAGTTTAGAAGTCCTAGTGCAAACTTTTAGCAAACTCTATTTACTCCATGAAGTTTAATAGGTAGTATTAAATCAAGAGTAAGAATTCCAATGTTAGTATCTAAAGTATCATGTTTGCCTCCAAGATTATTGATATTCAAAAGTTGTTTTAATATCAAGATTATGTAGGAGCTGAAAATTGTTTCAGAAACCATCATGTGTGAAAGATATTGTGATATCTGAAATAATGTTTTTGGTTGCATTATGATAGAGTATAATTAGCAAAATACATGTTCTCATATTGTATGAGAATTTGTGAAGGATGGAGATGCTAGGCATCCGAATCTCCCAAAAGGTTTCGGGAACTAAAATTATACTCGTCATTCTTGCTTATAGGCTATAGTAGCTTGATCATGAAAGTTGTCATGATGAGGATGAATAGAAGATTTAAGTAAAATGTTACTACACTAATAGATTACTAAAGAATGGATTTTTGAAAGAATACCAAACATTTGATTATGGTGATCCACTTCAAAGTGCAAGTCCGAAGGTATTAGTATTTGACTATATACACTTTGTACTATGTGTCATGTGAATGACACCACTATTGATGTTGATAGATTCTTTTAAAAGGAAAAGGAATCGCTGAAAGAGAATCTATAAAATATTTGGCAGAAAACAAAGAGTTGGAGATGTCCAACTTAGGTATATAGAAGATATACATGTTATGGCTGTATTCCTTGCTTGTTAAACAATGTGGTTTTGACGTATTGGATACCGGTATTGGATACCGAATTGGTTGGTATGAAGTGTCATGCAGGACAACACAATTTATGAACTGCAATGGCCTAAGTAACTAGCAAGAGAATAAGTGATGATGTTCATCGAAAACAAATAAAGTATTATTGTGTTCTTCGTTGTCGTCAAACCAAGCCTTCAAGATTTGTTTTAACAATTGTTATTTTGTTTCTGTATTACGAAAACAATGGTTGTTCAAATAATTACCGTATTCCATAAAGGATGGATGAACTTTTACAAGTCTAGTGGGAGAAATCACATCCATAATTACTATTGCTAAAATGTCGCAAGACAAATGATTGAAAGATCACTTATGAAGTGACATCACTATTTAAATTATATTGGAAAGAGAACATGAAGAAACTCCATGTTGATGGATTTTTAGAGTATCTTGATAACATCAAACGTCACGCCGTAACAGGGTGACTATAAAGATGGGTCCATGTTCCGAGTGGCATGGATATACAATCAAAATCTCGTATAACACATATAACCTTTTTGACGAGTATAAAGAAAAACTATACAACATTGGTACAAAAGTTACATTATAGATGCAGAAACAGTCAGATAGCAAAGTCCATAAAAAACTCCTCGTCTACCTCCAGGCACTTTCGAACAATTCTAATTGCAGGTCTACGGGTAACAGCATAGTAAGGCGCCATAGAGATAAGACTACCATCAGCAGGAGTAGGAAGCCCCGATGATATGACGTCCAGATCTAGTCTCCGATGATGCACATGCACCCAAGACAACACAAGCTTGGCACCCGCCACAAGTTGAAGCTTTATGAAATGATGAATCCTCTCACCCTGCCGAAACTTCGCCATTAAATCAAATAAAGTCTGAGGCAGGGGATCGCGAGGAAACATGGCATTATAAATAATGGCCAGGGATCTGCGATAGCACTCGACAAACTGCTCCACCTCGGATACACGATCCTGAAGCAAGGCCACGCGTAAGCGCGACGATGATCAATCCAGAATTCCATCCGGGAATCTTGAGAAGAAGCCACAAGAGCTTGCATTTGGTTGCGCAGACTGAAAGGACATAGATGTCGCTTAGAGGGGGGTGAATAGGCGGTTTAAAACTTTTACGAGATGGGCTTAACAAAGGAAGAATAAAACTAGCGTTTACTTTGTCAAGCACAAAACCTATATATACTATGGTTCACCTATGTGCACCAACAACTTATGCTAAGCAAGACAAGAAACTATGTGATAGCAAGATATAGACTTCAAGCATGAAGGCTATCACAAAGTAAGGTGCATAAGTAAAAGCTCGGGTAACCAAGGCACGCGAAGACGACGATGTTTTACCTAGTTCCTCCCAACAATGGAGTACATATCGTTTGGAGAGGGGGTGGTATCAAACCACGAATGCCACAAAAGGCCTCCCTTGTTCTCCTATGAATCTCACTCCAATGGGATCGATCCAGACTTCCACTATCGGTGCACTTGTCGGTGGCAATCCAGAACCTCTCACAAGATTGGGGCACTTCTCCACAACTCAATTGGAGGCTCCCAACTAACAAGCTTGGGGACAGCTCCACAACTTAATTGGAGGCCCCAAGTAATCCTCAAACCTGTAATACAACCAAACTGTCTAGGGTTCCAAGCACCCAAGAGTAAAAAGCTTCTCACCTTTCACCCAATCGAATCCTCAGCGAGAACTCAAACCAATGCACCAAATGCAATGGAAAGAACACACGAAGTGCTCAAGTCCTTCTCTCCCAAATTCCACCAAAGCTACAAAAGCTTATGGGGGAATAAGAGAGGAAGAATAATGGAGAAAATCCACAAAAGACTCCAAGATCTAGATCCCAAGATGTTCCCGTCACATAGAGGAGAGATTGATTGGTGGGATTCTAGATCTAGATCTCCTCTTTCAAATCCCTCAAGAGTATGCAAGAATCAATAGAAGGGTTGAGGGATTGCAAGCTCAAGAAGGTCAATACACTACAAGAAAGTTGGCTTTTACAACGGATGATTTTCATGGTTGAAGGCCCGTTTTTCATGGCTAAAAATTCTTCTATGACAGATGGCCATCGTGATAAAAGCCCCATCACAAAAGAATCTACCATAGTTTTTTCCTGACCGTGGCGGATCGCAACCTTCAGCCACAAAAACTTGTTCTATCGTAGATCGGTTAGCCAGCTGCGTTGACTGCTGACGTCATGCAAACTACCACGTGGCAGCCACCGTTAGCGGCCAGTTACCACCGTTAACGACCATAGAAATCATGGAAGAAGCCAGGACCAGCCAAGGCCTGCTAAATTCTAATTGCGCCGACCCATTAAGGGGGCCCAATAAGAAGATGGCCCCTTACTGTTTTGTCCTGCACTGTTTGAAATGGGCCCAAAGTTGCAGCCAGCAGCGACCCACGAACATTCAGGCCCAATACTATTTCGGCCTAAAGAAGGCCCATGATTGTCCAACACTCTGCGGCCCATTAGCAGCCTGCGCCAAATCGGTCCTGTACATTTAAGGCCTGCAGGCGGCCCATCACTGTTTACCACAGCACATCGTAGGCGGCCTACTAACGGCCCTTGTATGAGATGGCTCATTACTATTCAAGCATGTTACTGTCCTGGCCTTTCACTATTCCGGGCTTTACCTGTTCAGGCCCACAAGCGGCCCTTTACTGTTCTAGTCTGGTAAATGTGTCGGCCTGTTACTGCCCTAGCCTGGAAATTTCTCGGGCCGTTACTGTTCTGGCTTGTCACTTTCTGGCCTTTCACTGTTGCGGCCCATTACTGTTGCGGCCGGCTACTCTTTTGGCCTATTACTATTCTGGGATTTCACGGTTTCTTGCCTGTTACAGCGATGGATTGTTTTTGTTACGGTCTGCTACTATTAAGGCATGTTATTGTTAAGGCCTATTACTGTTATGGCCTGTTACAGTTATGACCTATTACTCTTATGGCCTGTTACTATTATGTCTAGTTACAACTTGTAGTTCGCCCCATTATGTTTACGGCCTTTTACAGTTTCGGCCTTTTCTGAAGCCCATGCCAATATCATAAAACGTTTATATAATCCAACATTTTTTACTGTTCATCGGCCGAATACACGATGGACCAATAACAAAGCACGGTACTATTCCCTAATCGACCTGCTTGGCGTAGTTACCGTAACGACTACCGCATATGTGGACGGCATCAACTAAATGCATACATGGCCTACGCGAGTTATCTAGATATTACATTAGCTGCAAACTTCTTAAAATTATTACATATTATCAAATCAAGGGAAAGAAAAATCGGCATTTCAGTTGAGAATCAAGTTGATAGCAGAGTCCTCAATTGATCACCTGCTTCTTCCTTTGAGTGTGACAGCTATATTGGAGGAGACATGATCTTGCATCCCCCTCTTTGATGGTGATAGCAATAATTGCACCCTAAAACTAAGTAATAACAAGTTAATACATCAAACAAGACAAACTACTCATTTGACTGATATGACATGAGCTATGATCTGGAGTTTACAACTGATCAATGGTTCAATTATTGACCAACACATCAAACAAACAGGACATGCAAGCATGCATTAAACAAGTGTGTCTACCATGAAACGAGCAATTAAAAAATGTGTGTGTGTATCTTAGAATTTCAGCAAAAATAAACTAGCCAGGTTATTGCAACAAATATATATGGAAGCAGTTCTATACCCTAAAATGCAAGAAACGTCGGGTGACTCGGAATTTGTGCTGAGACACAGTTACTGTCATAGCAAAGAATGAACCAGATAGAAATTATAACCGCATCATACGAGAACTTGTAGAGCAGGAATGCAAACCACGAATGAACTATATATTGTAGAGGATAGTTATGTCATGACATAGGACGAACCAGACCCAGAACCAGAGGCAAGATATAATGCCGTCACTCGTGAACCTGTAGAGCAAGACAAACAAGCATTAGACAAATGTGCCTAGAATGAAATGACCAATCAAACAAAGTGTTTCTTAGAACTTCAGCAAATATAAACAAGCGAGGTCATTTCAGCAAATATATATGGAAGCAGTGGCATCTCCTGGAATTCATAGTCGTTGGGTGACTCAGAATTTGCGGTGAGCTACACAATGGCATGTAGTTACTGTCAAAGCTAAGAATCAACTAGATAGAAATTATAATGGCATCATAAGAGAACGTCTAGAGAAGGAATGCAAAACATGAGTGAATTACATAGTAGAGGACAGATATGCCGTTGTCAGGACGAACCAGCACTAGATAAGGAATTAATGGCATCCCTTGTGAACCAGTAGAATAGGCTATGCAAACCAACATGTTCATTGTTCCATTTTGAGCTATATGAAAAAAAGGAAATAGTTAGTGATGTAGCTTTTGAAAAAGTAGATGGCAAGAACAAAATTATAATCGAATTAGTACGAAGAGTTTAAACGGCTACTACAGGATAGCAGAACGATGCCAAGGAGGAAATAATAGCAGGAACTGATCTCACGACAAAACAGATAGATTTAGCAACTGAAGGGCAGGGAATCCACACTAATATTTTTCGTTGACTTCAGATTTTGCAAGAATTACACGGTAGCAGGCAATTAGTGTTGTATGGAGTAGCTAAGAACATGTGTATGACAAAATAACAGACATGTCCATGACTTGAAATTTGTAGAGCAGCGCATGCAAACCAACATGTCTAATGACCTTGTATATACTAGAACGAAGAACAGGCATGCCCACTGACTTGTATATATGAGCACGATGACAAAAATGCAGTTCACTGCGACAGGCTTGAACCTGCTATACTGCTGACAAAACAAAAACGGGTTGCAGATTTGGTTAACCTTGGTCGAAGAGGCGTCTAAGCATCATCGGTACGGTGCCGGTGATGTCCAGGTCACCGAGGGTGCTGCGGTTGTGGTGGCTGTTGGCGTCAGGGAAGCAGATCTTGGGTGGTCGATGCCGGCTTGAGCGCGGTGGATGAGAGCGTCACTGAGGCAGATCCACTGCAATGAATGGCGACGACCAAGAAGCTGGTCTAGAGCAGTGGATATGGAACTCCCGGAACTAGATCACGTCTGGTGTACACCGGTGAAGCGGATCCGGTACGGTTGGGTAGCTTTTGGCGGCCAGGATGCAGACCTTGGGCGGTCGATGACGCCATCAGCGTGGTGAACCACACCGCAGCTCCGGTGCATTGGCAGAGAGACCCGCTGAACCAGATCCGGTGGGTGAGCATCGGTGAAGCGGCTCCACGGTGGTGCAAGAGACCGCCGCTCAAGCGGGTCCGGCCGCCGTGGAATTGCCGCCGGCCGGTGCACGTCGTGGAGGTGAGGGCGTGGGAGAGAGGGGCTGGGATTTTTGGAAGGACCAGCGGGAAATTTTGGGTGAATCTGGACTAAGGAGGTGAACAAAGATATAAATTACAATCATGCGTCCAAGATACCGACTTTAGCTTGCCGATAGGTGTCATGGAAATGGCCACGGCAGTCGCTGCCACGAGCAGCGATTGATAGAATCGGGGGCGAGAGCTAGCGGCCATCTGTGGTGCGAGATGGGGGCGGATGCACATGGATTTATCCAGGTTCGGCCCCCCGGAGGGTAAAGACCTACTCCTGCTAGATTAGATTGATGGAGAGCGAGTTACAGGGGTGGCGAGCTCGGCGTCTAAACAGCGAGTCGCTTGAAGGGGTGTATGATGGAATGTAAGTCCCCAGAGTACCCTAGGGAGGCTTATATAGGAGGCACCTCGCTAGGGTTTACAGTTTACAACCAAATAAGATATGGATTCAGAGGCTTTGACCTAATCCGACTAGGCTTCAAGTACGCTTCTGGGCCTCGAGTCTCCAATCGCTAGGCCTTCTCTTCAGTCGCATTCCAGTCGCCATCCTGCAGGCCCACTCGCTAGGCCATTGGCCTGATCGGAACGTCCTGCTGGGCATACCCCATTCAGCCTATCCCCATCAGTAGTCCCCGAGGCCATCATTGATTCAAACGCACGTGTTCATTTGGCAGTTAGAGTAGGCGAGTCCAATTTGGACGCCTAGTCGAATTAGCGATGGACTCTGCCAAGAACCGAGGAAATTTTCCACCGGGTTTCCAGTCGCAGCTTTGGCGAATGCAATCACTACCGAGTCGCTGCTCCCATCGACCGGACATGGTATAGCTACAGGTGAGTCGAGTGGAAGGAGTTGGATCGTCAGCTTGGTCAAACTATCCGTTGGGTAGTCCAATGGTAACTTCGGCACGATTACCGCGGGTAACGGCTATCCCGAGATTGGCGGGTAAGGCTTCTTTATAAGAGGAGTGACGGATACTTCATGTAGACCCTTCCCTGCATTCCTCATCTTGCGCATCCATTCTCTCTGTCTCCCCTCGATCTAGATTCTCCAGACCAAGCGACCTTGCTTCTTTCGTGATGGCGCCTCCAAAAGGTCTGTGGGGGAAATCCAAGTGCACTGCGGCCAAGCTCAAATCATTTGAGGACACGGGGGTCCTCAGTAAGGGGAATTGGCGGATCCCCGCATCTTCCGAGGTCGAGCCGAAGCCACGCGCCGGCGAGTTCATATACTTCCCAAGCCATTTGGAGAGGGGCTTAGGATTCCCCACCTCGGTATTCTTCCAGCGATTTTGTGCGTACTACGCGATCAAGCCATCCGAGCTCGGCCCGCACAGCTTCGAGCAACTGGCAATCTTTGTCGCCTTCTATGAATGCTACCTCGGCTGCATGCCGTACTTACTGTTGTGGTTCGAGCTGTTGCATGGCCACTTCGGGCGCGAGGGGTCCGGCGGCCCGATCTTGGCGGCAAGGGGCGTTACGTTCCAGTTGAAGCTGAAGGCCAATTTTTTCAAGCTCCTGCTGCTGAAGAAGGACGCGAGCGAGTGGAAGAGGAGTTGGTTCTATGTGAAAGAATCCAGTTCCTCCGGCGAGGTGGCGCTCCCCGAGTTCGTCACAGAAAGAAGCGAGCCCCACTGGTTAACAGCAGACAAGCTTCCCAACGATCAAAGGATGGCCATCACGGAAATGATGGACCAGATCCAGGAGCTGAAGGAAAAGGGATTCTCCACAATTAATCTGTACAATTGCTGGCTCGGGCGGCGCTTGGTCCCATTGGCGACCTGGCCCCATTGGATGTATGAGTACACCGGGAAGAATGACCCTTCCCGAACTAGCAAGGAGTCATGGGATGCTGCGGATTACAAGGCCGCCCTGAAGAAGATCACCGACACGGAATTCACCACCACATCGCCCGGGCTCGCTCCGTATGTGCTCGAGAAGAATGAAGCTCCCACGGTAGGCCACTCTCGTCAAATTTACTCGTAGCCATTCTCTTTAATTATGATGCTCACTTGTGGCCGTTATCAGCTATTTTAGGTCCTCGAGGGCTGGCTTCCCCCGCTTGATGACGAGGTCCCCAAGGAGCTCGAGGAGGGGACCGAAGGAGAGTCCTCTGAAAGTGAAGAGGAAGAGAGGGAGGTCCCTCCCCCAGCGCCCCTGGCTCGCAAGACTCGCATGCAGAAGCAACGCGAGATCGAGGCGAGTCGTAGTCTTGAAGAGCGTGACGAAGACGATGAGATTTTGCAAGAGCACAACTCACGGCAAACGGCTACACCAGCGAAACCTGCATGCAAACCGAAGTCGCCCGCAAAGAAGCCGGCTCCGAAGCCGACGTCGATGCTGTTGTTTGATTCGGACGATGAATCTGACGGCGATGTGACCAAAACCTCTCATGAGATATCGGAGGGTGCGACTCCAACGATGGGATTGGAGCCTGCGGGCGCTTCAGTGGTGGTGGATGTTCCGCTCGCGGCGATCGCGCCGACAACTTCGGCCACATCAGAGCGGGAGGCTGCTGAAGCTGCGGCGTCAAAGTCGCCACAACCTTCGGGGACGACCGCGTCGTCTGGGCCAGAGATTCCCACGACCACGGCTTCATCATTGAAGAAGCCCGCGGTGTCATGGGCTTCAGATGTTTACGAGAAGGGTCTCACGCGCAAGCTAGGCCCGGAGTTAGACAAACCCGCCCACATCAGCACGGGGTTACGTGTTCTTCCTGTCGCCAAGTGAGTCACAAGTTTCCTTTCAATTCTTGGGTGACTTCTTGTATGATTTCTTTGCTGACTTTGGTGGTTTTGCAGGTCTGACGCTAAGAAAATAAGGTGCCCTTCAGTGGCTAAGATTCTGCCGGTCGTCACCACGGGGGAAGGCGATCCCCCAGGAAGAGGAAGCCTACTGCAGACATCACGCCTGGTAAGGGCGCAAAGAACCAGAGGCGTGATGCCGACGATGCTGCGGCAGAAGACATCACCAAGGGGAGTGACCCTGCCGCCGGTGCCGAGGAGGTGGCGACCACTCAATCGTAGCCAGCTAAGGGGGCTCCAACGACAAAACCGCTGGCCCAACAGCTAGTGCCCCGGCGAGGGTGTCTATGTCGTTTCCGCGCTTCATGGCAAAGGGTTTTCCGATCATGGCGGAAAACCAGTCTCTGTAGATGCCAACGATCGTTGATGAGGACGTTCGACCTCGTCACGGGCGCACCTCCTTCGTGGTACCTTCAACGGAATCCAGTGGGCTTCATAGCATGCTTGGTGCCGCCATTTAGGTAAGTCCAGTCCCTGAGTGTCTAGTCGCTGAATTTTAGCGGCTAGGTACTGAGTTTCTTCTAGTCGCTAGTCCCCGAGTGTCTAGTCGCTGAATTTCAGTGGCTAGGCACTGAATTTCTTCTAGTCGCTAGTCTCCGAGTGTCTAGTTGCTAAATTTCAGCGGCTAGGCACTAAAATTGTGTTTTTTTTCAGTTGCTGATTGTGCATGCTACTTGCAGGGGTTGCAGAGGGAATCGGCTGATCGACAAGCCGCGAAGGAGCGCCTTGAGCATGACTTGCGCGTGGCGCAGGAGGCTAACCGGCGACTCCAGCAGACTGCTAGTGAGTAATTGTTTTACTTGGCTATCGCTAGCTGCTAGTTTTTGGGGGAGGCTGACTGTTGTTGCTGTTCCTTTTAGATGGTCTTCTTGCTATCATTGCCAAGGCTCGGGAGAGGTATGTCCCGGCTGCTGAAATGGACATAGCAAGGAGCGAATCGACTCGTTGGAGAAGGAACTAGGGGAAGCGAAGGCGTCGATGGTCTCCTCTAAGGAGAGAGCCAAGGCCGCAGTCGCCACGGCGGAGGAGGAGCGGAAGGCTGCTGATTCAATCATCCTTGGGCTACAGGGCGACCTTGCTGCCCTTGAGAAGCATGTGGCGGAGAACTGTCGAAAACTCCTTGGTGAGTGGTTGCTTTCCTCTTTGATGTATGCGGTGAGTCCCCGAGTGGGTGAGTCCGTAGTGACACTAGGTGTCTGACATTCCAGTTGTGATAGGGTAAGGCGATCCGGTGGTGCAGACCTTTGACGCCTCACAATGCGTGACCGCGGTGGTGAACACGGCCACCACCTCGGCATTGTGCGTCCAGCCGGTGCTTCAAGGGATGTCCCCCACCGAGGTTATACCTAGGAGACTGATTGAAGTATGGCACTAGCTGGAAGAGGCACCCGCCTTTGTAGAATGGATGGTGCATTCGTATTTCAGGCGCGGGGCCACCACGATGTTGAGCCTGGGGCTCGCGCATTTCCCTGACGACTTCGGCCTCGACGATGTCACCAGCGGCTACCCTTCGGCGACTGGCTCAGTGGAGATGTCGGAGGTGTTGAGGCTGATCGCCAAGGCTGCTCCCTTCGCAGATTGGGTGCTGGCGATGGGAGATTTGCTGCCGTACCAGGAGACGGTGGTGGCGCTGGGCGAGCCCGAGCCGGAGCATCACGACCTGAAGTCAGAGCAACCCTTCCAGTCAGCGCTATCGAGGTCACTGATGACGTACCCGATGAATCCGTGGGAGCCATACGTTCGTGTCAAGGGCAGTGGTGGCGCTTCTTCGTCGGGGCCTACAAAATAGATAGCTACCCTGGGGGCCTTTGTAAATTATGCCTGATGGCCATTTTGTGATATGAACAATGTGTATGTATGAAAGTAAGGGGAGTCAATCGACTCACAATGCATGGTTGGTCATGTGATATGTTTGACTTTTGTTTGAGCGAGTCCCCGAGCGCTTCCGCCCTTTAGTGGGGTATAACTCGTTTGTGTACATGTGCGTTTGCTTTTGATTTTTGTATTGGTTGTGATTGATTTGCCGTGCTGTGTGGGGCTAGTCGCCTTGCGAATCCGAAGGGGCAAGTCCCCGAGTGCGAGTGAGGTCGGTTTAGCCGAGTCCCCGAGCGTGGTACTTAGCCGTCTTGGGCGTGTGCCTATTGTAAGGTCTGGTGCGTTGTTTGTGACGCGTCTCTTCCCCTGGCTCAGAGAGCCAGTCGCGTGGCGAGTCCAAGGCAGCTCTCTTACTTGGTGTGTTCCCGAGCCACGTGAGGGTTTCTTGTTGCGAGGTCTCATGCGTGGTACTTAACCGTTCGAGTCGCTTTAAGCGAGGATGGGAAGGACAGGTTGCTGTGGGAAGTGTTTGTCGGTCGTCTTGGCCAGGTGGGCCTGTCGAGCGGGGCGACTCCGATGGTGGCTCCGGGTTGGCGTGTTCGTGGACGACACAAAGCCCAAATATCTTTGGTGCCCTTGGGTCGCACTACTTAGCCGTGCCGGTCGCTCGACCAATGGTTGACTTCCGTAGGTAGCATATTGCTAAATGTACGAGTGCGAGTGGCACAAGAGTATGGCGAGTAGACACAATTTGTGCGATCCAAATGAATTTCATTATATATCATCTGGGTACAAGTTTGAGTTCTATGTATAGAACTTTCGGAGGAGGTTTACATTCCATGTCCTCCTGACCTCGAACTAGCCATTGCCTCGTATGTCGATGAGGTAGTAGGCGTCGTTACCAAGGACGCGCCCTATGGCGAATGGACCTTCCCATGGGGGGGGAGGGAAGCTTGTGCATGCCCTTCTTTTCCTGGGCAATTCGTAGGACCAAGTCGCCTTCCTGGAAGGTGCGGGTCCGAACTCGGTGGCTGTGGTAGCGGTGGAGTCCCTACTGGTAGATGGCGGTGGAGGAGCGAGCCAGGTGGCGTGCCTCATCGAGCTGGTCGATGCTGTCTTGGCGGGCAATCTTGTTTGTAGCCTCGACGTAGTTGGCGACTCGAGGTGAGTCGTGCTCTAGGTCGGTTGGCATTATGGCTTCGGGACCGTACACCATGAAGAAGGGCGTGAACCCCGTGGAGGTGAGGTCAAGTCGTATGCTATGCTCTTCATAGAATTCTGCCATGGCGCCCTTGGCAAAGTTGGTGACGTTGTCTGTTATGATGCTGTGCGGGTTGCTGTACAGGTATATGAGCTCGCGGAAAACTTGGTGGCCGTCTTACCGTCACAATTTTTGATCGACTTGGCTTCAACCCACTTGGTGAACTTCTCGACCGCGACCAGGAGGTGGGTGAAGCCGGATGGGGCCTTCTTGAACGGGCCAACCATGTCCATTCCCCATACGATGAATGGCCAGGTGATGGGGATGGTCTTGAGTGCCGAACTAGGGAGATGCGTCTGGTTGGCGTACTTCTGGCACCCGACGAATCGTTGGACGATGTCGGTCACGTCGGCGTGCGCGGTGAGCCAATAGAAGCCATGTCGCATGGCCTTGGCGACCTGTGACTTGGCGCCGGCGTTATTTCCGCAGTCGCCGACGTGGATGTCCTGGAGGATCTTGTGTCCTTCTTCTGGTTGTACGTAGCGCTGGAACACGCTGGTTACGCTACGTTTGTGGAGCTTGTTGTTGATGATGACGAAGGATTTGCTATGGTGCACGATCATTCGCGCTTCCGTCTCATTACTTGGGAGGATCTTGTGCTCGAGGAAGGCGACGTATGGTGCAGTCCAGTCACTAGGCTCTATGATCATGACGACGAGGGCAGGCTCAGGCTGCAGTCGTATCCCGATATCAATCTCCTTTGGCGGGGAGACCGAAGGCTTGTGGATGATGTCGAGGAAGACTCCGGTGGGTGGCGTTTGCCTGGTCGACCCGATTCGGGACAGGGTGTCTGCCTGCTCGTGCTTTCTCCTATCGATCCACTCAACTGAGTAGCCGACAAAGTACCCTCCGAGCTGATCGACGGCTTGGCGGTACGCTATCATCGTCGGAGAGACTTGGCTGACGACTAGGTCGGAGTCGCCGTAGCATCGTAGGCGATTGACATTCATCTCCTTGGTGGCCCGCATGCCGTGAAGGAGGGCCTCGTACTCGGCCATGTTGTTGGTGCAGGGTGTGAAGTCGAGGTGGAGCACGTAGCGCAGCTTGCTTTCTTGGGTGAGGTCAGTATTACCTCGGCCCCTGCGCCGTCGGCGTTCTTGGAACCGTCGAAGTGGAGCGACCAGTAGTGGAGGTATGGTAGCTTCTCCGACTGCTGTGCTTCTTCCCAGTCGGCGAGGAAGTCGGCCAGGGCTTGCGACTTGATCGCTTTCCGTGGCTCGTACTTGATGTTGTGGATGCCGATTTCGACGGCCCACTTGGCCACTCGCCTAGTTGCCTCGCGATTGCGGATGATATCCTGTAGTGGCACGGAGGAGATGACCGTGATTGGGTGCTCCTGGAAGTAGTGCAGGAGTCGCCGCTGGGCTAGGAATACCGCGTATACCAGGTTCTGGTACTGCGGGTAGCGCTCCCTTGAATCTGTTAGGACCTTGCTGATGTAGTCGACATGGCGTTGTACTGGGCGCTCCTTGCGCTCTTCTGGTCGTTCTATGACCATCACAGCGCTAACGACTCGAGTGGTAGCTGCCACGTAAACGAGCATTGGCTCTTTGTCGACTGGGGCGGCGAGTAGTGGAGCCGCGAGTAGCACTTCCTTGAGTGCTTTGAGCACGTTGTCTACTTCTGCGTCCCATTGGAACGTAGGGTTCTTGCGCATCAGGCGGTAGAGGGGCATTGCCTTCTCGCCGAGCCGGGGAATGAAGCGACTGAGAGCCGCGACTCTCCCGACCAACTTATGGACGTTGCACAGGCACTCGGGTTTCCCGAGCCGCGCGATGGTGTCGATCTTGGTGGGGTTCACCTCGATGCCCCGCTTGGAGACCACATATCCCAAGAGTTGTCCGGTGGGGACGTCGAAGGTGCACTTCCCTGGGTTTTAGCTTGATGTTGTACTTCCGCAGATTTGCGAAGGTCTCGGCCAGGTGGGCGAGCAGGTCGTCCTGGCGGGTGGATTTAACCACCACGTCGTCGATGTAGACATGGATGTTGCGGCCAATTTGGTTCACGAGGCACTCCTGCATGCACCTTTGATACGTGGCGCCGACGTTCTTGAGGCCAAATGTCATGGCCGTGTAGCAGAAGGCCCCAAATGGCATGATGAACGCCTTCTTCTCCTTGTCCTCGAGCGCCATCTTGATCTGGTTGTAGCCAGAATACACGTCGAGGAAGCATAGCGACTCCGATCCCACGGTCGAATCGATGATCTGGTCGATGCGTGGTAGGACGAACTCCTCCTTCGAGCAAGTTTCCCTCAGTTATGAAACCAAGGTTATCGAACCAGTAGGAGCAAGGAAACAACTCCAAGGTGTTGTTTCCAACTTGGAATCCTGTACAACACATCCACAGAACTTTGCCCCCAACTTACAGTGAGGTTGTTAATCTCACCGGTTTTGCTGAAAACAAAGGATTAAACGTATTGTGTGGAAGATAGTAATAGCATGTAGAAAGTAAACAGAAAACAGTAAACATCTTGTGGATTGATAGTAAAAGAAAGGACTAGGGTCCATAGTTCACTAGTGGTGATTCTCCTTAAGATAGATGACATGTTGGGTGAACAAATTACAGCGGGGCAATTGACAAACATCGAGAAAGCATACATGCATATACTAATCATCTTGACTCCTATGAGATTTTATTGGTCATTACAACGTTATACATAGACAGTAATCCAACTGCATCTATGACTAATAATCCACCTTCAGGTTATCATCCGAACCCCCTCCAGTATTAAGTTGCAAGCAACAGATAATTGCATTAAGCATTGCGTGTAAAGTAAACAATACGATTGTTCTATGAACAAAGGATTGTTGTTTTCTCCCTAGTAGGAACAACACATCTAGTACCTTAGATATTTATGTTACTTCCCCAGATTACTAGAGGCATGAACCCACTATCGAGCATAAATACTCCCTCTTGGAGTTGCTAGCATCTACTCAGCCAAGATATGATAGAATCAATAATCAATCTAAAATAGCATCTCAATATCCATCGGATCCCCGCAAACACAACATGTAGGATTACAAATAGATGATCTTGATCATGAACGGAGCTCACAAGATCTAGACATGGTAGCACTAAGGAGAAGAACCAACCATCTAGCTACTATATGGACCCATAGTCTAAGGATGAACTACTCACGCATCACACTGGAGGCTTGCATGGTGATGAAGAAGGCCTCTAGGGTGAATTCTCCCCACCGGCAGGGTGCCAGGAAGAGCTTCAGATCCCTCCGATCTAGGAATGGAGATGACGGCGTCTACAGACTCTTTCGTGGAATTTTGATCGGATACTTAGGGTTTCTGTATCAGAGACATCTTATAGGCGAAAGAGGAGGCCGAGGGGGTGCCCTAGGCGGCCACACCACCCCCTGGCGCGCGCCAGGCCTAGCCGTGCGGCCAGGTAGTGTGGCCGGCCTCTAGCCCCTCTCCGTCTCGTCTTCTGGCTCCGTGTGCCCCTTAGTGAAATATTGACTTTGGCTTTTGTCCCGTCCAATTCCGAGAATATTCATTTTCTGACTTTCCTGGAACCAAAAACAACAGAAAACAGGCAGCTGGCACTGTGGTATCTTGTTAATAGGTTAGTCAAAGAAAGTGTATAAAAATACTCCAAAGTGTGGACAAAACATAAGAACGTGTATATAAAACAAGCATGGAACATCAAAAATTATAGATACGTTAGCAACGTATCAGTGCGCCCCGATCGTGACTGTCTGGCTGAAGTCGGCCGGGACGAGCTCGACGGTGCGTGTGTGCGTGGTTGCCTCGAACGTGGAGCTCGCGGCGGTTGGCTTCTTTAGAATGGTGGGGTCATCCTTGTCGATGTTGTTGACGTACTTCGCGAGCTCGTCTGCGTGGTTTATTTCCGCGGTGATGACGGCATCGGCGAGCTCAACGCCTTTGTCTTCGCACTGCACGGCCATGTCGGGGTCACTGTGGATGCTGATGATGCCGCTTGGCCCTAGGAGCTTCATCATGTTGTAGGCATAATGCGGGGTCCCCATGAACTTGGCGAACGCCTGGCGCCCTAGGATGTAGTGGTATGGGCTGCTAAAGTTCACCAGCTAAAAGATGATCCACTCGGTGCAGAAATTTGCTGGTGTGCCGAAGGTCACTGGCAGCGTCCCCTTGCCGATCGAATACGCCTTCCGACCGGGGACAATGCCATGGAAGGTGGTGAGTGTTGACTCGATCGCCAACTCCGGGAGGCGCAGCCTCTTGAATGTGTCCAAGTACATGATGTTGATGGAGCTTCCGCCATCCATCGGCGTCTTGGGTAGCCAGTAGTCGGCCACTTCGGGCCTGACCACCAGGGCGACTCACCCTAGATATTCGATCCTGGGCATGTGATCTTGGCGACTCTAGGTGATGCTTTGCTCTGACTAGTTGAGGAAGCAAGGGATGTCAACTTGGGTCACCGCATTAACGGCGACCGTGCGGGTGAGCACCTTCTTCTCATGTTTGGTGCCGAGCCCGGTGAAGGTGTGTAGCGAGCCGACGGTGTTTCTGAACCCGCCAGCATTGTCGTTGTCCCTTGGTGGGTTGTTGTTGGGGTTTTCCCTTGCCCGCCTTGCCTTTTAGATCTCCTTTGGGGAATGGCAGTCCGTGGTGGTGTGGGTGGCGGGTTTTCCCTCCCTGCTATGGTAGACACAGGGCTGGTCGAGCAGGCGGCAGGGTCAAATTTCGGCCTCACTGCATTGTTGGCGCGGTAATTTCCGCTGTCACGGTAGTTTCCTCTGTCGCGGCAGAAGTTCTTTGGGTCGCGCTGGTCGTAACTGGCATTAGCAACGAAGTCGACTCGCCCGTCATTGCGGTGCTTGCTGGTGAGGCAGGTGTTGCTATAGCGCATGTCGTGTTGTCACCCATTGTCGTGGCTGCTAATGCGGCGTCTTCCTCCCGACTTGTCATCGGAGTCTTGGTTGGGGTCCTCTTCCGCGTAACTCTTGGTGATCTCGAGGAGGTCAGGGATGTTGTCGAGCATCCGATAGACCCTCTTGATCTTAGCGATCAGGGGTTCGTACCGGCACACGTTCTTGAAGCAGTGGATCGTCGTGTCCGGGTGGATGCTGGAGGCGTTGATCCACAGTTGCTGACACCTCTGGATCCAGTGGCGGGTCGACTCACGTTGTCCCTGGATGCATCGTTCCAGGTCCTCAATGGTGGTGGCGCGGGTGTAGGAGCCCTCAAAGTGCCTGAAAAAGGCATCCTGCATCTCTTCCCACGAGTCAATGCTGTCTGCGGGGAGGGTGTTGATCCATTGCCGGGTCACACCTTCCATCATCAGGGGGAGGTAGTGAGCGGCTAGCAGGTCGGTGTGGCCGGCGATTCCCATCGCCATGAGGTATGTGTCTAGCCAGACCACTCGGTCGTATGTTGGGTCGTACTTTTCGATCTCCTTGGGCACCTTGAAGTTGGCGGGGTACTTCTTGCCTCGGATCATAGGTCCGAAGCACTGGGGGCCGACTCGGCTGCACGAGCCTCTGGGTTCGGGGTCGCCGAGGTTGGTGAGGGTGTACCTCCAGTCGTTGGGCTGGCACGAACGCCAAGCCTGGTTGTTGACGATGTGCGTTCGGGCATCGATGGGTTGCCCGTTGGCGGGGACAGTGTTGTTCACTGGTCGCGGCTCGTTGGTGGAGAGTGCAGGGTTGGCGGCTCGTGGCTGATGCGCCAGGGGCTGGGGTGGTGGGCAGGTCACGGCTTTGGCGACGGTTGGAGGGCTGCTTGAGGCTGCCCTGCTTGCCGATGAGCAGGAATACATCCGCCCCCGCAGTTCGACTTCCGCGGCTTGCTGCTCGACGACCTTGGCGAGTAGGGCCTTGGTGTATTGGATCTGCAGCGCGCCCTCTCCTTGGACGTCGAGGTGGGCGACTGCGGCGTCGTCTGCTATGACGTTGTCCATTGGAGTGGAGTACCATGGGAGCCTGTTGGCGTTGCGGGCTTGTGGCGAGATTATGATCTGCGGCTGGTCCGGTGGGGGCGCGCGATCGATGGGTTGTAGTGGGTGGTAGTCGGTTGCTGCCACCTGGTGGCACGTTCTCGCAGTATTCGCGCTCAGCCGCGCGTGTCGGGTCGCTTTCGTCATTGAACTTTAGGACGCGGCCCTAGACATTGGAGTTCAGGAGGTTCCTGATGCGGCGCTGGTGGTAGAGTGACAACTCCTACGCCGTTGCCCGCTCGAGGCGGAATTTCTCGTGCTCGACTAGCTCCCTGCGATGTGCCTCCTCCAGTCGCAGGAGGGCTTCCTCCACCTCCGTGGCCGTGGCGGTTGGATGGATCGGTGTAGAGAATGGATCTGGTGGGGCGACCGTGCTGCCCGCCATGTAGATCATAGTGAAGCGATTGGATCTGGCACGGAAGTCCTCGCGGGATTCCGAGCCGGAGTCGGAATCGAAGATCCCAAGGATGGAGGAAGCCTCGAAGTCCTCAGGGTTGGAGACCCGCGTGATGGAGTCCTCCCGTGATGCGGTGATGGATCCGTCGACCGAGGCAGGCGTCGCGGAGTCGGCGTCATCGTGGAGGGCCATGTCGTCTACGGAGGCGTTGGTCTCGACCGCATTGCTGGCGGCTGAGTCATATGCGGTGGCGAGACGGCTGATGAAGCGGACCTGCTCCTCCGAGAGAGGATCACAGCGTGGTGGTGATCCACCAACGATCATCATTGCTGCCGGGTCGACTACTTCGGTGAAGCCGACGAACAGGTTGATGGTGCCGACCGGCATTATCGCGCTGTGGGTGATCGGGTGTGACGCCGGGATGTAGCTTCTGGGAAGGATCTATAAGATCCCGCCGGTGGCGATCATGCAGACAGTGGCAATCGGCCGATTGATCGGCGAGTAGGGTCTCGCCACAGAACTCAGGCAACTCCAACTAGGCCCCACGATGGGCGCCACTTTCATGGAAATGGCCATGGCAGTCGCTGCCATGGGCAGCGATTGATAGAATCGGGGGTGAGAGCTGGCGGCCATCTGCGGTGCGACATGGGGGAGGATGCACATTGATTTATCCAGGTTCGATCCCCGGAGGGTGAAGACCTACTCCTGCTAGATTAGATTGATGGAGAGCGAGTTATAGGGTGGCGAGCTCGGCGTCTAAGCAGCGAGTCGCCTGAAGGGGTGTATGATGGAACGTAAGTCCTCAGAGTACCCTAGGAAGGCTTATATAGGAGGCACCTTGCTAGGGTTTACAGTTTACAACCGAACAAGATATGGATTCGGAGGCTTTGACCTAATCCAACTAGGCTTGAAGTACGCTTCTGAGCCTCCAGCCTCCAATCGCCAGGCCTTCTCTTTAATCGCATTCCAATCGCTGTCCTACAGGCCCACTCGCTAGGCCTTTGCCTCGATCGGAACATCCTGCTGGGCATATTCCATTCGGCATATCCCCATCAATAAGGCATCAGAACAATGGGTAGAATCGGAATTTTGAAGTCAAAAGTTTTTGAAAATGACGGGCGGGAAATGCTTCAAGATTGGTGTGTGATTTTGCCGCTTGATTGAGATGTTGAATTTGGTGACCGTCCATCTAATAATAATTTAAAAATGGTACTGCCTCGGTGGGATATTTTGCCTCAAAGTTTTTGAAACTGAGGGGCGGGAAATGCTTCAAAGTCAGTGTATGGTTTAGCCGCTCGATTATGATTTTGAATTTGACAAGCACCCATCTGATAATAATACAAAAATGGTATAGCCCCGGCGGGAGATTTTGCCTCAAAGTTTTTGAAAAAGAGGGGTGGGAAATGCTTCAAAGTCGGTGTGCGGTTTTGCCGCTCGATTGAGATTTTGAATTTGACAAGCGCCCATCTAATAAGAATAATAATAATATAAAAATGGTACTCCCTAGGTGGGAGATTTTGGCTCAGAGTTTTTGAAATGGTTAGGCGGGAAATGCTTCGAAGTCGGTGTGTATGATTTTGCCGCTCGATTGAGATTTTGAATTTTGCTAGCGTCCATGTACTACTACTACTACTAGTAGTAGTAAAGGTGGTAGAGCATACGGCTATATGGTCAGGAATTCATGGCCGAGAGTCACATCAACTGATCATCCATATAACAACACTTGAGGTACTCCCTGATGACCCACAAGTATAGGGGGTGTATCGCAGTATGTTCGATAAGTAAGAGTGTCAAACCCAACGAGGAGCAGAAGGTGTTGGCTAGTGGTATGCATCAGGAATTAGCTACAAATACTTAGCAAACAAATTTTTAGGGGTTTTCAATAAAGCAAGTAAATAAAGTACGAGTAAATAAAAGACAGTAGGAATAAATGCAGCAAGTGGCCCAATACTTTATGCAGCAAAGGACAAGCCGGTTGTATTACTTAAGATGACCAAACGTTCTCGAGGACACATGAGAATACTGTCAAGTGCTTTCGCTTCATAAAGTTGATTAATCTTCTTTAGCTTGCTAAGTGTTGTGGGTGAACCTGTGCTAATGTACCGACCTTCCTAGGACTAATACATACTTGGGATTATACCCCTTGCAAACATCCGTAAGTACAAGAAAGTAATTAAGGTAGTAACCTAACCACAGATTTAAACTCTAAGACCCTTACGTCTCTTGTGCAATGGTTTCCTAACGGGGGTTCAGGTTTCTGTCACGCTGGCAACCCCTACGATTAGTATCCAAATACACAATGCATTCCCCTAGGCCCATAAAGGTGAAGTGTCATGTAGTTGACGTTCACATGACACCACTAGAAGAAGTACACCACAACTTAAATATCAAACTATTGAATCTTTCTCAACATAACTCCACTACTAACAACATGACTTCTCCCATGTCCCCAAGAACAAAACGAACTACTCACAAGACATCATATGGATCATGATCAGAGATGGAATAATGATGTATAACAATCTGAACATAAACAATAATTCAATGGTTCACTCAATAGCATCAACTACAAGGAGTAATCAACACCGGGAAAGTTTCCCCTAAGAACTAATGCAAGGTTCAACGCAATTGTTACAACAATATGGAGATGGTGGTGATGGTGCTGATGATGACGATGATGATCACGATGAAGTCCAGCTTGATGGTGGTGTTGATGGCAACGATCTCCCCTCTCCGGGAAGGAATTCCCCCGGCAGAAATCTGTCTGCCGGAGAGATCTTTCTCTCTCGGTGTTTTCCGCCCCGCAGAGGCGGCGGAATCTTTCTGTGGTCGCTCCTAGAGTCTTAGGGTTTCGGGAGGAATATATACGTCAGAGGGGAGTGCCAGGGGTGGACCAGGGTGGCCACACCACCTGGTGGCGCGGCCTAGGCTGGCCCACGCCAGGGGGTGGTGTGGGCCCCCTGTGGCCCATCTCTAGCCCCCTTCTGGCTTCCTTCGTCTTATGGAAAAATAGGATTTTTCGTATATTTTCCCTGATTTTCTGATCCTCGCGAATTTTGCCTCCAAACAGCACCTTTTCCATCAGAATCCTGACTGCAGCGGTCCATGCTCCAAAAGTCATCAACCATGCAAAAACAGATAAAATAACATAAGTATCACCTCTCAGTACGAAATATATCAATGAATAATAGTGAATTATGACATAGAATAGTGATGCAAAATGGACGTATCAATCCCCCCCCCAAGCTTAGACTTCGCTTGTCCCCAAGCGAAACTGAGCTCAATAAACACGACCTCAGGTTTATGGAGTGAAGAGTCGATAAAAGAATACGGACAAGAAGCATCACATTCATCAATACATAGATCATAATAGAAGACAACTCACTGTTATATAACTCAACTTGCAAAGAGTAAAGGAAACACAATAAAAATACATAAAGTAAATCATAATTGGTAATGGCAAACTTAGCTGTTGGTCGAAGAATAGTTTGATAATCTGCTGGGGTTCACAAATAACTTGTTTTCAATGATATCTTTCAAAGAAGTAATCATCAAGATAAGAACAATGTGCAAAACAAGGAACATAAGAAACATGATTGAATAAATCATCATATGAATGAATGAAACACAACAATTCAAAATACTTGCTGAGATGGAAGGGAGTAGGTTTCTTGACTCAACTAAGAAGTAATAAGAAAGAAAGGCCCTTCGCAGAAGGAAGCAGGGATTGCAAGTCTCATAAAGAGATCCCAAAAATTATGATACTTACTAGCTTTCAGCTCTCATTGCCCCTATCATAGGCATCTTTTGGTGATTAAGGTTAAAGTGACACAACTAAGAGGATATGCTTGACAAGTTATAAGTTGAAATCTCATGCCCCTTACTTATGAGTACTGAACCTCATGCTACTCAACTTCAGTCACGAGTAAGCTCTTGTCATTGTAAATACATGTGTATCATTGAGAACCGCCATCGGGGTACCCCTTGCACATGACACATGAGCTATCCCATAATCAAAATGACAAGGCAAGCATACAGTGAGCATCTTAGCGATCTTTTTATTTGCTATTTGCATATGTTTTTTATTGAGGATGCTTCATAGAATGCTCACTATAGTTATGCTGCAAGTTTCCACCATGATTAGGCATGGCTTAAGCTAGCGGCCTAGGCGTTTCTCTAACACACATATAAACTCCATGATCTTACAAGTTCCACTTTTATTTCACACTGCCGGGATCCATAAGCAAAAGAACATGATATCAACTAGGTACAAAGTACCAGTGCAATGTTGAAAGCGTTCCCCATGATGCATGGTTCTGCTAACTTCAAATCATAAAGCGCAAGCATATACGCAACAAAGAAGGACCCAATGGTTCAGGTTTATTAAGTGCAAGAAAAGTAAGGTGTGCCATCAAGTTCGTGAGAGCTTTAATCACTAATTTTCACATAACAAGTTTAATTTGGAAGGTAGATAAAAGAAGAATTTACTTGGAATAGCAATAATGCTAATAGGTAGGTATGGTGGACACAAATGGCAAAGGTTTTGGTTTTAAGGAGTGGATGCATGAGAAGAATTCCCTCTCAGTACAGGTTTTTGGCTAGCAAGGTTGGGTAGCAAGTACAAGAGTTGAAGGAAAGAAACAAACATACAAGTGATAAAAACAAATATGCAATCTTCCTTGGAAGCATAAAAGATCTTAACTAGAGAATACTAGACTTATGAGAAAATCAAGAAAGAAAGATGATGAAATAATTTTTCTTTAGAGTACTTTTATCTTTTCTTTCAACTCTCAAAATAGTGTTGCTACTGACCGAGCCAGGTTTGCCAAAACCAACTAAATCAACTCAATGATCCCAAAAGTGATACCAATACTAACAACAAGATCAATCATATAACCTCGAATTGAAAACTAATATAAGCTATGCAAAAGAGTAAGTGATAGAACTTCTCATTAATATTCCATAGCGGAAACTCACACCAAGGGATACATATCTAACGAGAGAGGGGACACTTCCATAATGCAAACCATCCTACATAATAACTTCTCTATTCATGATATGACTCTACTAATAAGGTAAAATGATAGAAGATAGTGATGTGATACCGCGGCACTCCCCCAAGCTTGGAACAAACCAAGGGGATGCCAAACCTGATGACGAATTATTCCTTTGGTGGTGGTGGTATCCCCTCAATGAGCTTCTTGATCAATTTCCCCAAGTCCTCAATCTCTAAGGTGAGAGTACGAATCAACTCCGAGTTGTGCTCGATGCGGTGCATGATCATGTCAGATTGTGGAGCCCAGCTCTTGTGATTCCTTTTCCATGCTTCCTTCTTGGAGTCTTCTTTCCCTACATGGCGTGGAGCTAAACAGTGATGCGGAGGTTTCCCTCCAGTTGACGTCCGTGTAGTCCTTCTGATCCTGGAAGGGTTCGCCACCACTCCATTGCTTGCAATGGTGGTGCCAGTGTGCTTTGCCTCCTCTTCACCTTTGCTCTTGATCTCCTTCTCCTGCCCGGGGTCTTGGAGATCTTCCTCCATAGGCTCCTTTCCTTTATCCTTGGAGGACATCATTGTGCTTCTAAACCTTCAAAGAGTATGTCCTGGAGGAAACAGATCGAAACAAAAACACGACAAAAACATGATATACGAACCTCAGGGGATCCGGGGGATTATATATTACGAAGTTTCAAAACAAAAGGAAGGTACTGGGAGAAAATGAGTCGGAGGCAGAGTCTGGGGTGGACTCACCACCTGGTGGCGCGGCCAGGGGAGGGCAGGCGCCACAGGGTGGTGTGAGCCACCCTGGTTCCGTTTCCGTCCTTCTTTCGCTTCGTAGCTTTCCTTATTGTCTAAAAACTGCAAAAGTATAGTTGGATAGTATTTTCGCGGAACTTTTCTTACGAGAACTGTTACCTATTTGAAAACGGACTCTGCAGGTCTCTGAATTTGGTATTTAGTAGATTCTTCTGGAGTCACCACTTGAATAACATCGATATCTTCTTCTTTATACACTTATTACTTGAGTCATAAAACCCTTCTCTTCCTTATTACACCATTATCTCCACTTCCTGAAAATTTCTTTCACACAAAACTTCACACAGTTCTCATTAGCAACATTAGTATAAGTGAAGTGATAAAACCTTTTGAGTCCAACTTCAATTGAAAACCATCACAACATAAACTAATGTAGCAACTCCTTCTGAAAACCCAAAAAGAATTCAAAAAGGAAATCGAATTAAGAAGCAAATGCAAGAGTGGCAAAATCTGTCAAAACAGACCAGCAGGTAAAGATCAATTTTTTTCAAAAATCTTCTGTTGCTCAAATCAAAAATTGCAAAACTAAAGAAAGTTAAATAACAACCGGGGGCATAAGCACAAAAAATTACAGCTCAATCTGACTTACATAGATCTCTCACGATTTATTACGGTGCAACACAAAAATCTGTTTCGGGACAGCAACTTCCCCAAATATTACTTCTCTCTCATTAGAAGTTGATCTTGACACAAAAACCAAACAAAAAGGATAAGGAGCGGTTATTACTGTAGTAATAACTTCCAAGACTCAAAGAAACAAAAACAGACTGAAAGCAAAAACAAATTGGGTTGTCTCCCATCAAACTCTTTCTTTATAGCCATTAAGATGGGCATGATAATTTTGAAGATGCTCACTCAGGAATATGAATTGAAGTGAAAGAGAGCATTAAGAAGCAAAAATACACACATTTAAGTCTAACCCACTTCCTATGCAAGGGAATTTTGTAAACAAACAAGTTGTTGAAACCATAGGCTACTTGCATAGGAAGGCAAAAGAAGTGCAACATAAAAACTTTCAGCATAAAACGAGGAAACTTGATATTATTGAGATGCATAAGAACACTTTTCCCTCTCTCATAGTAACTTTCAGTATCATGCATAAACTTAACAATATAACTATCACAAGGGCCATCATAGCAATGATCACTTATTCTAACAGAAAACACAGGAATAATAGCTCCCATAACACTACTTTGTGAAATAATATTAAAGGTATCCTTACAAAGGATAGTGTGTCCCTCTTTTTCTTATTTAGTAACAAAGTCTGTCACATTTGCTATTATAGGTTCATCACCCATTTGTTTATCAGGTTCAAAAGATTTGATTATACTTTCATTAGACATACTAGCCATCATAGCATGTTCCTTTATCTTAACTGGGAAAGGCATTTTCTCAATGTAAGGTTTAGGTAAGACATGATTAGCAGTATAAATTTTAGTATTTCTTGCAGGAACACTCTTAGCAGCATCTTTATAAGGTTCATGATACTTATTCCACTTCTTTTCAGGCACTTCAATATAGGAAGCAAAAGCCTTAAAATAAGAAGCAATAGCTTGAGAGTCTAGACCATAAGCATTTTTAATATTTTGAAAGTCATCAGTTCCCAAAAAATATTCAATGCATTCATAATCATAATTTATACCTGACTTTCTACCTTTGTCATTCTCCCATGCTTTAGCATTATCTTGAATACAGTCCAGAAGATCCCATTTAGCTTCTTCTTCCATGCGAGTGAATGATCCAGCACAAGAAGCATCCAATAAATCTTTATCATGAAGAGAAAGCCTTGCATAAAAGTTATTGATAATAATATTGTTGGGGAGCTCATGAATGGGACATTTGAGCATTAGTAACTTCAATCTCCCCCAAGCTTGAGCTGTACTCTCTCCATCAAGAGGCCAAAAGTTGTATATTCGATTCCGATCTTTATGAATCTCACTAGGAGGATAAAATTTTGAATAAAAGAGAGGCACTATTTCCTCCCATTCCAGAGCTTGACCATTCTTCAACAGCTTATACCATTCCTCAGCTCTTCCTTTCAGTGATAATGAGAATAAATTCTTCTTAACTTGATCTGTAGTAATACCTGCACACTGGAACAACCTGCATAATTCGTGTATAAAGAGTAAATGATCACCGAGATGGACAGTTCCATCCCCAACATAATAGTTATCCATAACACGATCAATAATTCTTGTAGGTATTTTGAAAACATCATTCTCAGCAGGTGGTGGCTTATCTACTACCTTAGCAGTGGTAGTCGCATTACCAAATAAGAAACTCAGCGAATTATCCATAACGAAAATAAAGCAACTAGCAGAAGTAAACAATACTCACAGTAGAAGTTTCCTTTACCAGTTCTAGTCTCCAATAGCGCTTCACTACCCAAAAATGGCGCTAGAAAATAGTCTTGATGACCCACAAGTGTAGGGGGTGTATCGCAGTATTTTTGATAAGTAAGAGTGTCGAACCCAACAAGGAGCAGAAGGTGTTGACTAGTGGTATGGATCAGGAATTCTCTGCAAATACTTAGCAAACAAATTTTTAGGGTTTTTTGATAAAGCAAGTAAACAAAGTACGAGTAAATAAAAGACAGTAGGAATAAATGCAGCAAGTGGCCCAATCCTTTATGCAGCAAAGGACAAGCCGGTTGTATTATTTAAGATGACCAAACGTTCTTGAGGACACATGGGAAGACTGTCAAGTGCTTTTGCTTCATAAAGTTGATTAATCTTCTTTAGCTTGCTAAGTGTTGTGTGGGTGAACCTGTATTAATGTACCGACCTTCCTAGCACTAATACATACTTGTGATTATACCCGTTGCAAACATCCGTAAGTACAAGAAAGTAATTAAGGTAGAAACCTAACCACAGCTTTAAACTCTAAGACCCTTACGTCCATTGTGCAATGGTTTCCTAACGGAGGTTCAGGTTTCTGTCACTCCGGCAACCCCTACGATTAGTAGCCAAATACATAATGCATTCCCCTAGGCCCATATAGGAGAAGTCTCAACATAACTCCACTACTAACAACATGACTTCTCCCATGTCCTCGAGAACAAAACGAACTACTCACAAGACATCATATGGATCATGATCAGAGATGGAATAATGATGTATAACAATCTGAACATAAACAATAATTCAATGGTTCACTCAATAGCATCAACTACAAAGAGTAATCAACACCGGGAAAGTTTCCCCTAAGAACTAATGCAAGGTTCAGCGCAATTGTTACAGCAATATGGAGATGGTGGTGATGGTGCTGATGGTGATGATGGTGGTGATGATGATCCCGATGAAGTCCAGCTTGATGGTGGTGTTGGTGGCGATGATCTCCCCTCTCCGGGAAGGAATTCCCCCGGCAGAAATCTGTTTGCAGGAGAGATCTTTCTCTCTCGGTGTTTTCTGCCCTGGAGAGGCGGCGAAATCTTTCTGTGGTCACTCCCCAAGTCTTAGGGTTTCGGGAGGAATATATATGCCAGAGGGGAGTGCCAGGGGTGGACCAGGGCGGCCACACCACCCGGTGGCGCGACGTAGGCTGGCCCGCGCCAGGGGGTGGTGTGGGCCCCCTATGGCCCATCTCCAGCCCCCCTTCTGGCTTCCTTCGTCTTCTGGAAAAATAGGATTTTCCGTATATTTTACCGGATTTTCTGATCCTCGCGAATTTTGCCTCCAAACAACACCTTTTCCATCAGAATCCTGACTACAGCGGTCCATGCTCCAAAAGTCATCAACCATGCAAAAACAGATAAAATAACATAAGTATCACCTCTTAGTACAAATATATCAATGAATAACAGTGAATTATGACATAGAATAGTGATGCAAAATGGACGTATCACTCTCTGTGTTCGGTATTACTAGGCCGGAGTAGTACTAGTTCGGAGAATTAACTTCACCTACTCACTTTATAGCTAGTTATTGCATGTAGTAGTAATCCTAAAATCCAGGCAATGCTCGTGGCCACCGCATCTAATTGAAACATGCAAGCCAATGGATGCACTCCCATTTTAATAACATGATCGGCCAGGAGCATTACATGACGTGGTGGTTCATATTTTACGGTCAACTAGAGGAGTAATTGAGCAAAACTAGGAGCATTAATTGGTCCTCCGGCCTAGCAATTGAGGCTGTAAAATAATTAAGAGGTATATACACCTTTAGTCCCACATCTTGCACCGCGAGAGCATTTTAGTCCCACATATTGAAAAATGAGCAATACTAGTTCCTCAACTTATATCTCGAGAGCATTTTAGTCCAATTTAATGGAATTTCAGTGAATTTGACTTAATTTGTCCACAAATGATGTTGATTTTTTAAAAATGACCCCTCTATATTTTTTATATCATTTGTGTCCCTATGCGGACTGATAAGTGGGCCACTTGTTAGTAGCTGTACAAATAAAATAGTTAAATCCCTAAGAGGAGAATGGATTCGAACTTAACACTTTTATACAACGACACACACACACCCACAAGCCACTATGCCTGTAGATGCCCACGACTTCTCATGTGGGACGAGGAGTACTTGGGAGGAAGTAATTATTTATACAATAAAAAACCACATACGAACACAAAAAATTCTCATGTCTATGTTGGCACAGTCCATAATATCAATTGTATAGCTTTGTTGTTAACCTAGTAGCTAGCTGCAGTGTCTAGAATAAACTTGAGTTTTTTCTTATTCGCAAAAATGAAAAGGAATAAAGTTGAGTTGTTATTGTACCCTAGAACACATATTTTTGAATATCCAAAATAAAGAGCACATCAGCCAGAGTGCTCTTCAGTTAATCACTTATGTGTGCATGTTGTAGTGGCAAGGTTCATTTCTTCAGTAGCGCAGGTAATCAGTTCGATACCCTATAATGCATTGGTAGTTTTTCTTATTTGTTTTCTTATTCAGATCCTCATGTCAAGTCGTACCAAGGTCACAACTGGCAGGCAGAAAATACACAGGGGTAATTTTGCAAAAAATATGATGCCACATGTCACTTCCAGAATTAGTTACGATGAATTCGGACAAAATCACAGAAATTTGATTGAATTGGACTAAAATGTTCCTGGTTAGTACAAGTTTGTGGGGCTAGTGTTGCTCACTTTGCAAGATGTGGGACTAAAACGCTCCCATGGTGCAAGTTTTGGGTCTAAAACATATATGCCTCAATAATTAAAGACTGTGCTATTGAGAGAACATCAGATTTTAGCTCCATGGAGCATACACCCCATCCGACCACATGGTGAGCATCCAAGGGCACATCAAAAAAGTGAAATTGAAAAATGGAAAATTCCATGCAAAAAATTAATAATGCCTTGCGTTTGCGTGTGCCTGAGGACCAGGGAGCGCAGGTTTTCTTCTTAGATTTTGTGATAATTAAATACAATGAGGTTATGATACTACTACTACTACTAGTATCATCCTACACCTACACACTCGCGTGCTCCCAGGAGTCCTAAAGCTGGTGTGCGCACGAGCGTTGTATCGTAGTTACTGCGTGTGTGCATGTGCGTGCGCATGCCAGTTTAATGAAACGCGCTTGCAGTTGCTGTGTGCATGCCGTCGTCTTGTTTCCACACGATTCACTTGGATTTCCCAGGCCTTTGTTTAAATGTGTGTCTCTGGAACCGCTTCCTAAGCCAGTCCGTGGGACCGAGACCACACGAACACCATCATCCATGGCCAGCAAGAAGCAGGAGGACTCACCATGGGCTGGTCTCCATGAGGGACTCGTCTAGAAGATAGGTGACATCTTCCTTTCGACGAACGACTTCGACTACTATGCTGCCTTTCGGGCAGTCTGCAGTGCCTGGCGCGGCGTCACGGAGGAGCGCTTTATTCCATCCAACTGGATTGTTCTAGAGCACTAGTTGTCGGAGGAGTATCGAGTAGAAGATGCCACCATCAAGTTGCTGAACGTGAGAACTGGCCTCCACCTTGAGAAGAAGATTAGCCAGGTTATTCGTTGGTGCTTGCTTTATATTCATATATATATATGCGATCCATATTTTGCATTCACATCCTATACTATCTGTTTTTCAAGTTCTGTTTCTTCGTCCACTAATTGCCCAGGGTTTTTCTCCATGGTTTACCTTGATTGAATTTTAGTATGTTTACCTTGACTGAATCTCTGTTTCTCCTCCCTCTATCTCTGGAAGGTAATTTTATGTCGGTAGCACAATCGGCAGCCTCCATGTGCTTGGATAGAGGGTGCAACCATACAAGACCCGTTTGTACAACCCCTTCTCGGCTGCTATCAAGCGCCTGAGGGCGGAGATACTGACCGAGCGGGTGGCTTCTATCGCTATGAGGATGTTCCCGTCGTTGATGGTGTTTACATCAAACAATCAGAACACCACCATTCGGTGGGGGGATGAGAGCACGGAGGAAGGGAGTCGCCCGCTCTTTGGTGAAGGGTGGTACTCGCCGTATGACTTTGTGGAACTCCGGAGCATGACTTCTTATGCCAGTGATGTTTTTGTCATAGACAGATACGGGTCTGTCCTCTCGACTATGTTTGATGCTGCTCATGGAGATGTACAGCTGCAGTGCTCCACACGAACCCGGGAGGTGCATCCCACCGTTGCAGGCCCTATTCCGGGCTGCCAGTTCCTAGAGAATCGTTTTTGCCTCGTCGATTCCTCCGGGGATTTGCTGTTCGTTGTGAGTGGACCGGTCTACGGCGGTAGGCCGGTTGTTTACCGGGTTGATACCCAAAATCGTGTCCTTCAGTCGGTTAGAGGCATCGGAAGTCATGCTCTCTTCGTTGCTGACAATCGGTGCGTCTGCCTCGACAACACCAGGGTACCCACGCTGCAGGCCAGCAGCATATACTATGCGGATCTATCCGAGATTAGATCTTACAACTTTCAGGCTCTTGCGTGGGAAGAGCATACAAGCGTTGTATGTGGGTATGGAGTAGGAGGATTATGGAATGACCATCCTTTCGAACTCGATCGATTGCTGGCGGAGTATTGCAGAATCATCGAGCATTCTGAGCTGCAGATGGTGCGGCCATATGGCGAGGATGGTACCACCCACTACGATTACTATGACGGCTATCCATCAGATTGAGGATTGTGTGGGTCTGATCCTGATGTATTCTCTTCAGGTCAGCTCTTTATGTGTTCACTTTGTTGAATGAACGTCTATGAATTTTGCAAGTTCTATGGTGCCCGTGTAATACAATGGACGTTCTCCCTGTTCTGGTAGATCGTGTGTTGTACCTCTTACAATTTCACTGTTTTTTCATGTGTGTGTAGTAATTCTGATAGATGTTAGTTTTGCAACAATCCTCAGAAAACTTACAACTTTAAATTACAGTAGATTATTACAATCCTTAGTAAATTTTATAGTAATAAAATGAAGCATGTTTTATAGTAATAAAATGAAGCAAAGTCTAGAAAACTAAAAAAACACCATAACTGGTGTTATAGAAAAGGTCTCTATGGAGCTTGCATCCCGAGACATGTAACAACTGGCTTCCCATGAGAGTTGCAGATGAGATTATTAAGTATGTTCTACGTTAAGGCTGCCTATTTTTCAGCTCATATAAGTCTTTGCGTGCTGTGGTGATTACTGAATCTATTTTGTTGGCTTCTTGCTCAACAATATCACGGGCATCTTGGAGGTCATCCTCAAATAATCTTTCGGTTGAAAAACGATGATCAGTCGAAGCGGTGTGCCATGAGCAATAGGTATTGTCACTACTGCTGTGTGAAACAAAATCTAAACATGGAGAAGCGGGTCTTTGTTCAGCATTCAGAGGGTCATTTGCAGCCTGAAATAACACAAAACAAGTTATAACAGCATTACCATGCAATGACACCACCATGAATTTTAAATGTGTCAACGCGGTAATATATAAGGAAGGAAGCAATTAATAGTGGTGGCTCGTACATCTATTTCTTCTTGAATAAGTGAACCAGCTGGCGCCATGGAGCGATGCGAGCATGTTCTGCTCTATGAAATGACTGCTCTACTTGAAGATGGTTGGGACCAAGACAAAACAAGTTACTTAAACAACAGACTTCAGAAACAAACTACAAGTTTATTTTGAATAACAATGCGAGCAATCAACCAAAGTACCTGATGCAGACTACTCAAACTAGAATGTGCATAACATGAATAAAATGAATATTAAAACTAAGCCATTATGTTTCTCATATATAAACTAGCTAGAAACTACACAACACAATCTGCCACTGATTTAATCATAGACAAAAAAAGAGTAACTCAGCCAATAAAAACATGTCAATTATGAGCCTCAAATATGCTAGCCAGATAATTTCAGACAAACAATGAATCAAGCATTCATACATTGAATTATTCATGAATAGCCAGATAATTTCAATGCTTCGGTGGACTGAGAACAACAAACTGAACCATCAACTTTCTCGCATTAAAATAGCCAGTTCGTATTAAAATAGCCAGTTCTTGTATTAAAATAGCCAGTTCATGAATAGCGGAGAGTTTCTTATGATACATATGTGGATCTTATCGCTAGTGTGGCCTTGTTCTTATTATCAGACAACTCAGATGCAATACACTCGGCCTCCCCATATTAAGGAAATTGAACTAAGGACATGGAACAAAAGAAGACCACAGTGGGGCTAAAATGTTTGACGCTAATTTTTGGCAAAAAAATATGAAAACAAGAAAGACAACTGGTAAATTTAAGCAAACAAAAAATGTGGCAAGGACCAACCTTCGGGTGGGGGGCCTTATGGTAGGTGTTACACGAGATCTATAGCGGCTCGTGTGGACAGGCGGAGTTTGTACTCCATTGTTGCTCCTCTGCATAAAGGCAAGGCCAACTGTAAATACAAACAGGTTCCAACATGATATACATTGTCATGAAGTGAAACAAAAGTGATGGGGTCTTACGAGATTATATGAGCCATTCACTCTATGATATTGTGTGCAAACTGAGGCTGCTCTTTGCATAATAATAGCAAACAGTTTGAGCCACAAGTTAAGAGGATCAAATCGACAGTACATAATGGTCAAATAGTATGACGTGTGTAAACGTGTAGTATAGGATAGCAGGAGAATAGCACGATGGAAATACTCGTAAATCGGCGAATGAGAGAGATATTATATAATCATATCTCATGTGGACAGGTACAACAGAGAATGCAAACACATATGTTAAGTGACTAATAATTCACAAAGAAATAGTAAAATACATAAAAACAGTTCAATGTGTGGAGTTTAAGCGTAACCACAATGGGTTAATTTAGTACTCGCTCCGTTTCAAAATATAGGATGTTTTAGCTTTGTGAAAAGAGTGCATCTAGACCTCTTTTAGTGTGTAGGTTTATCTAGGTTTGGAGTGAACCTACACACTAAAATGAGTCTAGATACACTTCTTTCACAAAGCTAAAGCATCTTATATTAACAGAGGGAGTACTTAACATGCGTATATCAAGTAAAGAACCTGTTAGTTAGGAAATTTAGCACGAATATAGTACATTGCGAACAAACAAATCACGTAGGGAGATCTGGTTTTACCTCGGTCGGGGCGGTATCTAGGCCTCCTTGATGTCTACGCACTTCTATTCTTGTAGACAGTTGTTGGGCCTCCAAGTGCAGAGGTTTGTAGAACAGCAGCAAGTTTTCTCTTAAGTGGATCACCGAAGGTTTATCGAACTCAGGGAGGAAGTGGTCAAAGGTATTCCCTCTCAAGCAACCCTACAATCAAGATACAAGAAGTCTCTTGTGTCCCCAACACACCCAATACACTTGTCAGGTGTATAGGTGCACTAGTTCAGTGAAGAGATAGTGAAATACAAGTGGTATGGATAATTATAAGTGGTAACGGTGATAGAAGATAGCTTGATGGCGTGGAAGAGACTAAAAGCAAACTGAAATAAAGATGGCAGCAAGCAAACATGTAATAGATCTAGTAGAAAACGGTGTTTCAATGCTTAGAAACAAGGCCTAGGGATCATACTTTCACTAGTGAACACTCTCATATAAATATATTCTTCTTTATGATACTACTCTTAACTACTCTCCGGTTGAACACTCTAATCGATGGTAGGGCTATAACAACACACCTCAAAGTAAGCCTTTCCCATCTAGAAAACCCCACACTGTCACCTTGAGTACTAGATGAGTCCAACAAATACCACAATTTCATAAAGACATCCAACTCCAAATATAACTCATAACAAGTATTTATAATCTCTAGCCTAAGTGCCACCATGGTGTGCACGCTGTCACTTTCACACACATGGGGAGAGCAGAGATCTATTAAAGCATTTGAGTAGCAAGGTATATCTAATTGATTACAAAGCTTATGATCACAATATGATCATGCATAGAGAGAGAGATGAACACATGGCTACCGGTAGAACCCTTAGCCTCGAGAGAGAACTACTCCCTCATCATCATGGGAATCAGCAACTGTGATGGAGATGGTGGTGGAGATCGATGGGGATGGCTTCGGGGGCACTTCCCTGTCCCGGCAGGGTGCCAGAACAGATACTTTCTGTCCCCCGAATCTCCCCTTCGGTGGTGGTGGCGCTGCGGAACTTTTCGTGGCTGGAGGCTTGATTATTTAGGGTTTTGGTATCGAGAGGCTCTTATAGGCGAAGGAGGCAAGGTCGGTGGCCAGCCAGGGGGCCCACACCATGCCCTGGCATGGCCTGGGGGTACCCGTGCCTAGGGGGGTGTGGCCAGGCCCTGGCCCTCCTCCGGCTCGTATTCTGGCTCCGTGACTCTTCCGGTAAAATAGGTACTTTGGCTTTTGTCCCGTCCAATTCCGAGAATATTCATTTTCTGACTTTCCTAGAACCAAAAACAATAGAAAACAGGCAACTGGCACTGTGGCATCTTGTTAATAGGTTAGTCCAAGAAAGTCTATGAAAAGTACTCCAAAGTTGGAACAAAACATAAGAAACTAGATACATCCAAACATGGAACATCAAAAATTATAGATATATTCGCAATGTATCACTCCTCCGCATCCTCACATGTCACATCGAGGTCGCCGAAGGTGCTACGGTCGTAGTGGGTGTCGACGACGGGGAAGCGGTCTTGGGCGGGTGAGGATACGAGCAGAATGCTAGACCACGGCATCCGTGGAGCAGATCCTAGGCGGTCGATGATGTGATCAGCGTGCCGGAGAAGAGGGTTCATTGAGTAGATCAGGTGTGCGGGTACGCCAGCTAAAGTGCAGCGGGGATGTTCCGCCCTATGATGTATTCCTGGAGGAGAGAGAGGGGAGGGGGGTTGGGTTTAGGTACTGCTAGCACTATACTGGGAAAATTACGAGTGAAGCCCCCCACCTACCGAATTTAATAGGGGTCGAATGGGAATTTCGAAGTATCTGAAATTTTGGGGCACGACTATGTCCGGATGCGCGGGATCGTTTTCAAAAGGTGTTCAAAATTTTCATGATGCAAAGTCTTAGCTAGAAGTCGAACCACTCGTCAAAACTCTCTGTAGTTTCTGATATATTAATTAACCGCTCAATGGGTACCTCCAAAAGCTTTTCTCATAAAACTTTCAAAGCAACCAACAATTTATTACTTGTAGTTCAAGTTTGACCTAATTTCATTAAATTCAAGAGCAATCTATCGCACTTATTTGTAGCTCAAGTTTGACCTAATTTCATTAAACTGTCAAGATGCAAAATCTTAGCAAGAAGATGAACCTATCGTCAGAATTCTCTTTTGGTTCCTGGTAGTATATTAATTGCCCCCCACGTGCCCCCTCCGATGGGTACCTCTAAGAGCTTTTCTGTAAAACTTTCAAAGCAACCTACACGGTTTACTTGTAGTAGTTCAAATTTTACCTATTATATTTTTTCCGCTTTTCCTATTATAATTTTATATAGTGATGATATGCCAGATGTCTATTATCTGATTCTCACGTGCAGGGCACCTACGATTTACTAGTACTTGTAGTTTCAAATTTGACCTAATTTTGATAAATCGACATAAAGTTATTCTAATGGGCAGAGTTAGCTAGGAAGTTTGAAAACTCATAAAACATGGGAATCATTGGTACAACATGTTGGTCCAATATATATGTATGTAAACTTGGCTTGTGGCATTCATATCTAATATTCTTCGGACTTTTCTTTAGGAAAAAGAACAACCTCGCTCGTATTCTTCACTCGAAAAATGTAGAATTGAATGTTCTTTCTAGATAGTTGGAAACTCACACAGACGACACTACTTACTACAAGAAGATGCACCTATGATCTACCTATGAAAAGACATTTAATTCAAGAGCAATCTATGGCGTTTACTTGTAGCTAGCTCAAGTTTGACCTAATTTCATTAAATTACCAATATGCAAAGTCTTAGCAAGAAGTTGAACCTATCGTCGAAACTCTCGCTATTTTCTGGTATATTAATTTTGAACCCTCGATGGGTACGTCCAAAAGCTTTTTCGTAAATCTATCAAAGCAAAACCTTCAATTTACTTGTACTTTCAAATTACCTAATTCCGAGATATCGACATAAAGTTATTCAAATGTGCGCGGTTAGCTATAGGAAGCTTCAAAACCCATAGAACATGGGAATCACAAGTACAACTTGTTGTCGATCCACTATATATATATGTCAGCTTGGCTTGTGGCATCCACATCCTATATTCTTTGGACTTTTCTTTATGGAAAAGAACAACTAACCTCGTTCATCTTCACTAGGAAAACGTAGAATTCAATGTTCTTTCCTGGTATTTGGACACTCACACCCACGACACTGCTTACTACTAGAAAATGCACCCATCTACCTCTGAAATGACATTTAATTCAAGAGCTATCTATCGCGCTTACTTGTTGCTCAAGTTTGACCTAATTAATTTCGTTAAATTGTCAAGATGTAAAATCTTAGTAGGAAATTGAACCTATCGTCAAAACTCTTGTTGTTCTCAGATATATTATTTGTGACTCCTCGATGTGTACCTCCAAATTAAAAGCTTTTTCGTAAAAGTTAAAAAGCAGAACCTACAATTTACTTGTAGTTTCAAATTTGACCTAATTTCGATAAATCGACTTAAAGTCATTAAAATAGGCAGAGTTAGCTAGGAAGTTTGAAAGCTCATAAAACATGGGAATCGCAAGTACAACATGTTGTCGATCGACTATATATGTTTGTCAATTTGGCTTGTGGCATCCACATCCAATATTCGTTGGACTTCTCTTTATGAAAAATAACAACTAGTAGCCTCGCTCGTCTTCACTCGGGAAATGTAGAATTGAATGTTCTTTCCTGATAGTTGGAAACTCACACTGACGGCATTGTTTGCTACAACAAGGTACATCAATCTACATCTGAAAATACATTTAATTCAAGAATAATCTATCGCGCTTACTTGTAGCTCAAGTTTGACCTAATTTCGTTAAATTGTCAAGATGCAAAATCTTAGCAAGAAGTTGAACATATCGTCAAAACTCTCGGTGTTTTGTGATATATTAATTGTGACCCCTCGTTGCGTACCTCGAAAAGATTTTTCATAAAACTTTCAAAGCAACCTACAATATAGTTATAGTTCAAGTTTGACCTAATTTCGATAAATCGACATGTAGTCATTCAAGTGGGCGGGGTTAATTAGCTAGGGAGTTTGAAAACTCAAAAAACACATGGGAATCATAAGTAAAACATGTTGGTCCACTTAATATGTCTAGAAACTTGGCTTATGGCATTGAGATCCATATTCTGCTTCGAGCTTTCTTTATGGAAAATAACCATCTCGTCATCACTCGGAAAACTGAGAATTTTATTTCCTGATAGTTGGAAACTCACACTGACGACATTGTTTACTACAAGAATATGCACCCATCTACCTCCAAAAATACATTTAATTCATGAGCAATATATCGCGCTTACTTGTAGCTCAAGTTTGACCTAATTTCGTTAATCGAGAAGAAGTCACTGAAGTGTGCGAAGTTGGCTAGGAAGCTTGAAAAATCCTAGTACTAAAAACTTGGGTATATCGTATAAGAAACTGTGGTCCAGTTTGTTTGATAATTGGGGCAGTTGCATTTTCTTTTAACCGTGGTAGGTCTCGTAGGAGCAAGGTGCTTGAGAGTTAACACGGTTGGTGGAAGTACAAGTTACATCAAGGACCTCATAAAAATGAAAATTGCACCCAAGTCCATGCATTTAGCACAAGGACCCTGAAACTGAGCAATGAAGTGTGTGTTTTGAGGTTTGCGCATACTAGCGTTCATCGTGCTAAAGACTATCAGTAGAATCTTTGTAGATGCTAAGAATGGAAAAGAAGATCCAGCGGTTAGCAATGTTTGGATTTGCCAGTCTTGATCCAACGGTCAATGTTCGAAGTTATCCGTACACTATATAGTGGTATGGTATGGTATTGTAAGAGATAAGAAAAGATAAAGATAAGATAAGAAGTACTGCGAATGGCCGATCTTTTGAGTAACCTTCCCTCCCGATGTTTGGGAAGAAAGTGAAAATTTTGAAAACAAGAAAAGTTTGAATTTTTTTGCTGCCAAGTTCCAAAGTGGTTTCCTTCCTATGTACTCCTCGTCCCTACTCCACACCAACGCGGCTGCCGAACATGCCAGAGACATAGAGCCGCCGTACCAAGGCACACATGCGCAACACCACGCTGTGGACGAGGGAGAGATCAGCCGGGCCAGTGCGCGAGGGGGAAGGGTAGGAGAGAGTGAGGATGGATGGTGAGAGGCAACGAAGAAGAGAGAAAACACACAATTTGTTTTGCGTGCATAGGTCCTAAAATTTACTAGTACTAGCATAGTGTAGTACACTGTAAGGCCACAGGAGTACCTCATGTCAAAAACCCATCATAACTTTGCTCTGACATGGAACCGCCTTCAACTTCTCTTCGCTGCTGCCCTCTTCCCCTGCCAACGTTTTATTCTCTTAGCATGTACAGCGCGTGGATAGAGGTGACCATATGTATAAGCAAAGAAATATACTACTTCCACATCGTGTAAAAAACCACATTTTAATATGGCCTACTACCCGTTCAAAAAACGGCCTACTATGTGGCATCCGCTAAGGTTCACCTTATACATAGTGAAAAAAATAAAGTTATCTTTAAGCCTAAGGTGCACCTCAAGCTTGTGGATTGCCCATAGAGAATAGAAATATAATCCCCCCTCTCTCCCTATTTCATGTGATTGTTTTCAAAAGGTGTTCAAAATTTTCATGATGCAAAATCTTAGCTAGAAGTCGAACCACTCGTCAAAACTCTTTGTGGTTTCTGATATATTAATTAACCGCTCGATGGTTACCTCCAAAAGATTTTTTCATAAAACTTTCAAAGCAACATAAAATTTATTACATGTAGTTCAAGTTTGACCTAATTTCATTAAATTCAAGAGCAATCTATTGCACTTAGTTGTAGCTAAAGTTTGACCTAATTTCATTAAACTGTGAAGACGCAAAATCTTAGCATGAAGATGAACCTGTCGTCAGAACTCTGTTTTGGTTCCTGATAGTATATTAATTGCCCCACACCCCCTCCCCCCCCCCCCCGCGCGCGCCCCCTCTGATGGGTACCTCTAAGAGCTTTTCCATAAAACTTTCAAAGCAACCAACACGGTTTATTTGTAGTAGTTCAAATTTTTCCTATTATATTTTTTGCGCTTTGCCTATTATAATTTTATATAGTGATGATATGCTAGATGTCTATTATTCTAGTCTCACGTGCAGGGCACGTGCAATTTACTAGTACTTGTAGTTTCAAATTTGACCTAATTTCGATAAATTGACATAAAGTCATTCCAATGGGCATAGTTAGCTAGGAAGTTTGAAAACTCATAAAACATGGGAATTGTTGGTACAAAATGTTGGTCCAATATATATGTATATAAAGTTGGCTTGTGGCATTCAAATCCAATATTCTTTGGACTTTTCTTTAGGAAAAAGACCAACCTCGCTCGTATTCTTCACTCGGAAATTGTAGAATTGAATGTTCTTTCTTGATAGTTGGAAACTCACACCGACGACATTGTTTACTGCAAGAAGATGCACCGATGATCTACCTATGAAAATACATTTAATTCAAGAGAAATCTATGGCGTTTACTTGTAGCTAGCTCAAGTTTGACCTAATTTCGTTAAATTACCAATATGCAAAGTCTTAGCAAGAAGTTGAACCTATCGTCGAAACTCTCACTGGTTTCTGGTATATTACTTTTTGACCCTCGATGGGTACATCGAAAAGCTTTTTCGTAAATCTATCAAAGCAAAACCTACAATTTACTTGTAATTTCAAATTTGACCTAATTCCGAGATATCGACATAAAGTTATTCAAATGTGCGGGGTTAGCTATAGGAAGCTTCAAAACCCATAAAACATGGGAATCGCAAGTACGACATGTTGTCGATCCACTATATATATATATATATGTGTGTGTCTGTCAACTTGGCTTGTGCCATCCACATCCAATATTCTTTAGACTTTTCTTTTCGGAAAAAAACAACTAACCTCGTTCGTCTTCACTCGGAAAACATAGAATTCAATGTTCTTTCCTGGTAGTTGGACACTCAGACCCACAACACTGCTTACTACTAGAAAATGCACCCATCTACCTCTGAAATAACATTTAATTCAAGAGCTATCTATCGCGCTTACTTGTAGCTCAAGTTTGACCTAATTAATTTCGTTTAATTGTCAAAATGCAAAATCTTAGCAGGAAGTTGAACCTATCGTCAAAACTCTTGTTGTTTTCAGATATATTAATTATGACCCCTCGATGGGTACCTCCAAATTAAAAGCTTTTTCGTAAAAGTTAAAAAGAAAAATCTACAATTTACTTGTAGGTTCAAATTTGACCTAATTTTGATAAATCGACATAAAGACATTAAAATGGGCAGAGTTAGCTAGGAAGTTTGAAAGCTCATAAAACATGGGAATCGCAAGTACAACATGTTGTCGATCGACTATATATGTCTATCAACTTGGCTTGTGGCATCCACATCCAATATTGTTTGGACTTCTCTTTACGAAAAGTAACAACTAGTAGCCTCGCTCGTCTTCACTCAGGAAATGTAGAATTGAATGTTCTGATAGTTGGAAACTCAAAGTGATGGTATTGTTTACTACAACAAGGTGCATCGATTTACCTCTGAAAATACATTAATTCAAGAGCAATCTATCGCGCTTACTTGTACAGAACAAGAAAAGTTTCCTTCCGCAACGAATTGGCCCGACGGTCGTCGTAGAAGGCGCGTCTTCCATGACGAAATTCTCGACTCGGCTGTGGCCGATGGAAAATATTTTTTAGGGTTTCGCAGCCCTCTACTATGATAGATCTGCTAAAAATATGGAGGAAGCTCGGCTGGCGCGTGGCAGAAGAAAGATTTTCATTTCCTCGCGCGATGCTGACTCGCCGAAGTCTTTTGAGGCGTGTGGGTCCCGAACAACAGCGTCGCTAGCGGACCATACTTTTCGGTCATGCCTCCCTGATTTGAACTTGATAACGTAGCTCGAGGCGTCTGTCGTTTAGGCAGTCTGCTTGGTCTGACATGTCAGACTCTCATTAGAAGGATCGTGTGTATGACGGAATTTTTCCTTCGCTCGCGCTACCCTGTTCTGAAGTTGATAGCGCTGCTCGATGCATCTACTGTCTAATCAACCTCCTGGGATGCACATGTCATCCTCTCATTAGAAGAAACGTATGTATGATGGAATTTTTTCCTTCGCTGGAGCTACCCCGTTCCGAGTTGATAGCGCTGCTCGACGCATCTACCATCTAACCAACCTCCTGAGCCCCACATGTCATCCTCTTATTAGAAGAAACGTGTGTATGATGGAATTTTTTCCTTCACTCGCGCTACCCTGTTCCGAACTTGATAGCTTTGTTCGATGCATCTACCGTTTAATCACAACGCTGGGCCCCACATGTCATCCTCTCATTAGAAGAAACGTGTGTATGATGGATTTTTTACCCTGTGTCGCGCCTTCGTGTTCCGAACTTGATAGCGTTGCTCGCTGCTTCAGCCGTTTATATAGGCTGGTGGGCCCGACATGTCAGCCTCACATTAGAAGAATGGTGGGTACGATGGAATTTTTTATATTCTCTAGCGCTACCTTGTTCCGAACTAGATAGCGTTGCTCGACCAATCTGCCATTTGCTCACCCTGATGGGTCCCCCATTTCAGCCTCTCATTAAAAGAAACGTGTACATGCTGAACTTTTTTCTCGCTCGCGCCTCCCTGTTTCGAACTGGCTATGTTGCTCGATGCAGCATCTGTATAAGGTCGCACTGCTAGGTCCCACATATCAGCCTCTGTGTAAATGAAATGTGCGTATGATGGACTTTTTTTGGCCATGTCCGATGTTTTGACCTTGGGAACTTTCTAGGTCCCAGATGTCAACCACCTCTATGTAGGAAACGTGTCTATGTTCGGTCCCAGCTACAGCCTCTATTTGAAAGAAACGTGTGTATGTTGGACTGTTTTTTCGGGTCCCAGATGTCAGCCTCAGAGTACAAAAATGCTCATAAAGGCCGAATTAAAAAGATTCTGGGCTAAACTCGGGGCGGATGCCCTATTCGTCATGGCTTATATTCCATGTGCTCACTCCTAAGTTGAATGGGCTATGGTCGGTGGCCACAAGACCATGAAAAGGCCGAATTAGAAGGTATTGGGCTATGCTTGGGGCTGATAGGCTAATTTCATGGGCTATGCTTGGGCCTGCTAGGTCCGACATGTCAGCTTCTCTGTAAGTGCAACATGTGTATGATGGAATTTTTTTCGGCCGCGTCCGCTGTTTTCACCGTGGCAACCGTGTATAGTCTTACTACTAGGGCCCTTATGTCAGCCTCTCTGGCATGTTCTGGCTTGTGGGTCCCTGATGCAGCCTTGTATGTTCTGTCTAGTGGGTTCCTGATGCGAGCCTCTCTGTACAAGTATTTAAACTTTTGTTTCGAACCCACCCTCAAAACAAACTCTAGGGATGCTGCATGCTGCTGGGTCCGTGATGTCAGCTGATACGTTCCAAATGTATCTATAATTTTTTATGTTCCATGCTTGTTTTATATCTACTTTCTTATGTTTTGTCTACACTTTAGAGTATTTTTATACACTTTCTTGGACTAACCTATTAACAAGATGCCACAATGCCAGCTGCCTGTTTTCTGCTATTTTTGGTTCCACGAAAGTTAGAAAATGCATATTCTCAGAATTGGATGGGATAAAGGCCAAAGTCAATATTTCACCGAGGGGGACATGGAGACAGAATACGATACAGATAGGGTCCAGGGGCCGACCACACCACCTGGCCACGCGGCCAGGCCTGGCCCGTGCCAGGGGGTGGTGTGGCCGCCTAGGGCACCCCCTCGGCCTCCCCTTTCACCTATATATTTCCTCCGATACATAAACCATAAGTACTCGATCAAAAAAATCCACGAAAGAGTCTGTAGCCGCCGACATCTCCATCCCTAGATCGGGAGGGATCTGAAGCTCTTCCCGGCACCCTGCCGGAGGGGAAAATTCACCCTGGAGGCCTTCTTCATCACCATGCAAGCTTCCCGTGTGATGTGTCAGTAGTTCATCCTTGGACTACGGGTCCATGTAGTAGCTAGATGGTTGGTTCTCCTCCTTTGTGCTACCATGGATAGATCTTGTGAGCTCCGTTCATGATCAAGATCATCTATTTGTAATCATACATGTTGTGTTTGCAGGGATCTGATGGATATTGAGATGCTATTTCAGATTGATTATTGATTCTATTATGTCTTTATTATTTATGATCTTGCATGCTCTCTGTCTTTATTATTTGTTAGTAGCTATCTTGGCCGAGTAGATGCTAGAAACTCCAAGAGGGAGTATTTATGCTCGATAGTGGGTTCATGCCTCTAGTAATCTGGGGAAGTGACAGAAATATCTAAGGTACTAGATGTGTTGTTCCTACTAGGGAGAAAACAACAATCCTTTGTTCATAGAACAATCGTATTGTTTACTTTACACGCAATGCTTAATGCAATTATCTGTTGCTTGCAACTTAATACTAGAGGGGGTTCGGATGATAACCTGAAGGTGGATTATTAGTCATAGATGCAGTTGGATTACTGTCTATGTATAACGTTGTAATGACCAATAAAATCTCATAGGAGTCAAGATGATTAGTATATGCATGTATGCTTTCTTGATGTTTGTCAATTGCCCCGCTGTAATTTGTTCACCCAACATGTCATCTATCTTAAGGAGAATCACCACTAGTGAACTATGGACCCTGGTCCTTTCTTTTACCATCAATCTACAACTGTTTACTATTTTCTGTTTTCTTTTTGCAATATATTGCTTTATTCCACACAATATGTTTACTCCTTTGTTTTCAGCAAAACCGGTGAGATTGACAACCTCACGGTAAGTTGGGGACAAAGTTATGTGGTTGTGTTGTGCAGGATTCCAAGTTGGAAACAACACCTTGGAGGTGTTTCCTTGCTCCTACTGGTTCGATAACCTTGGTTTCATAACTGAGGGAAAACTTACTACTGTGCTCATCATGCCTTCCTCTTGAGGTTCCCCAACGAGCTCGATATCAACCACGAGCCAGCAAGTATTTTTCTGGCACCGTTGCGAAGGAGTCAAGGAAATCTTCACAAGGGGAGTTCCTCATAACCAATCTCTTTACTTTGTTGTTTTTGTTTTTCTTAGTTTATTTCTTCTTTGTTTGCTTCTTTCTTTATGAAAAACACACACAAAATTAGTTCCGACTTCAAGTTGTTTTTATGTCTAGTTCTGATCAAATCATTATTCCTTATGGATAGCCCACTCGGTTTCCTATTTGGGAAAACTACTATCACTTCTAAGGTAGTAGATGAACCACCGCCTGCTAGAACCTCCATGGAAGGTTTTATAAGGTATAGAGAATATTATAAGGGTAAAGTCATGAGAGCCATATTAAAAAGGTTGGATGTAATTGCTAAAATTTTGCTTAAATGCCTTGATGTAAATTGTTGCTCCGAACTGGATACTAAACATCTTAAATTCCAATGTGGCTTTAGTGAAGAATTTGTAATTATCAACTATCATTGGAATAACTATACTCATCTTGGATTTGAAGAAGTAGAACAATTCCTTTTGTTTATGGGAGCTTCTGAAATAGAATCCTTCATGTCTAAAAACTATGAAACCTGTGTTACCTGTAAAGATCTTAAAGATATGGTCTCTTCTATCCTTGATCATTGCATAGAAAATTTCAGCAATAATTGTTATATCATTGATTATAAAGAGAGACTCAGGTATGTACAAGAATGTGTCTACAATTTGTAGGAGCCTATGGAAGAAGAAATTGCTGAACCTGAAAGCTCATTAGATGAAAAATAGGAGGAGAGTGATGGAAAAAAGGAGGAAGAATGGATTAGCTACCCATGCCTACCTTCTAATGAGAGTAACTCTTTATCTCTTACATTATTTGATTGTTCCCCATGCTTACCAAGGGAGGATGAATGTTATGTTCTTGTGGATTCACTTGAAAAATCTACTATGGGTAAAACTTGTGATAATAATTATGCTCCTGTTATCTATGATAATCCTTTATTAGTGCCTAACTTCAAAATGCATGGTACTAAAGAGCGTTGCTTAGAAAATGTTTATGATAAGGCTCTAGATGATGGTCAAATATTGGTTGATAATATTAATTGTACTACTATTAAAAGTGATATTGGAGGGGTCTTGACCTTATCTTGGAACCCCATACCTCTTGAGAATGAACAGTCACCTTCTTATAAAATTGTTAAAAGTGGGTATGAAGGTTTTAATCCCATTATTTTTGAGTTTGATAAAAAATATGTGTTTGTAGATCATGAAAAGCATGCTTTATATGATAGTTATATTGTTGAGTTTATTCATGAGGCTAATATGAGAGAGGAAAATATGGTTGTAGAAGTTTTCATGGTACTGAAACACCTCTCTATGTGCTGAAAGTTTTGAAGATACTCTTGTTTTATCTTCCTATGCCTATCACATTGTTCTTTGTGAATTTATTTGCATACTAGATTCCTATGCATAGGAACAGGTTTAGGCTTAAATGTGTTTTGAATTTGCTTCGTGATGCTCTCTTTTACTTCAGTTCATATTTCTTATGTGAGCATCATCTCAAACTATCATGCCTAACTTAAAGGCATTAAATAAAAGTACTTATTGGGAGATAAACCAAAAGTTTTAGATGAGTCTTGGAAGTTATTACCTCTGTAATAACCACTCCTTATCCTTTTTATTTGCTTTTTGTGCCAAGAGTAACCTCTAATGAGAGAGAAGTAATGCTTGGGAAAGTTGTTGTCCCGAAACAGATTTTTGTGCTTCATTGTAAAACTTCGTGTAAAATTGCTGTACGTCGGTTTGAGCTGTGATTTCTTGTGCTTCTGCCCCAGGTTGTTATCTAACTTTTGTTAGTTCAACATATTTCGATTTGATCAATAGAAGGTCTTCGAAAAAATTGGTTTTTACCTGCTGGTTTGTTTTGACAGATTTCTGCCATTATTTGCATTTGCTTCTTGTTGATTCCTTTTTGGGTTATTTTTGGGGAATTGAGTTTTTTAAGGGAAGTGCTACAGTAGTTTATGTTTTAATTGATGTTTTATTGGTGTTGAAACTGAACCCAAATACTTATTATCTTGAGTGCACTAATGTTGCTAATAAAGATTGTGTGAAGTTTTGTATGAAGGAAAAATTTCAGGTCTATGGAAAGAATGATGTAATGAGATGAAAAATGGACTAAATCTCAATCTTGGGGATGCCACCTGTGTCACCCCAAGAAATATCCAAGAATTACAAGCATCAAAGCTTGGGGATGCCCAAGGCATCCCCTTCTTCATCAATAAAAATCTCAGGTTTCTTCCAAATACTTCATTTTTATTGTTTCATGCATAGTTGTGTTGTTCTTGGAGCATCTTTTTTTTTGTTTTTGGTTTTTGTTTACTTGGTTTGCTTAGTTTTCTTGAATAAATTGGTTGGACCCCCTCTTTCATACATTAGTTTTCAAATAAGTTGGTTTGGATTGGAAAAGAGTAGGAAAAGTTCATGCTTAAGTGGTAAGAGGAGCTTGTTTTTGACTGTGGCCTATGCTTTGTCATGTCATGCTTGATATTGTTTTGACTTTATGCTTAGTGATTTATTGCTGTAGCATGAAATGTTATAAACAATTGAGATTCTTAATGTGCCTTGAAAGAATCATGCATTGTTTTAGCATATTAAAGCATAGTATTGTGGTATTCTCCTTTGATGCTTTATTTGGGTTGACTTGGCGCATGCTCACACCATGTTATGACTATCCCAAGTCACCGTAGCCTCTATGATCCTTTAGTTTTGAACTCGTAATATCACTTTATGCTTTAATTAATGATGTTTTGTTGCTTTGCATGATTATGGCCATTATTGCTCTCTTAGTTGGTCGCTCCCATTCTTTTGCTAGCCTCCATAACCAAGTGTGAGTTCCACTCATGCATCCAACTCCAAATAAAACCAAGTTATTCCAAAGTTTCCACCATAACTACCTATTAGCACTTGCTATTCTAAGTATATTCATGTTTTTATCTAACTTCCGAATTGAACTTGTTATGAGAAAACTAGTGATTAAAGCTCTCACGAACTTGATGGCACACTTTACTTTTCTTGCCCCTAAGAAACTTGAACCATTGCGTCATCTATGTTGTATATGCTTGCATTTATATGTTGGGATTAGTAGAACCATGCTGTCATGGGGAACGCTTTCAACATTGCATGATATCATGCTCTTTTGTCTATGGATGTCGTCGGTGTGAAATGAAAGTGGAGCTTGTAAGTCCATGGAGTTATGTATGTGTGTTAGAGAAACGCTTGGGCTGCTGGTCTAATCCATGCCTAATCATGGTGGAAACCTGCAGCGTAACCATAATGAGCAATCTATGAAGCATTCTTCTTATAAGAAAAAGAGACAGAGATTCAGAAAAAAGAAACAAAAGAGATGAGAAAATAGGAAAGAGAGAAAAAAGCACCATTTTCCCACGGTAAATAAGAAGATTGCTGAGATGCTCGTTCTCTGCTTGCCTTGTCATTTTGATATGGGGATTCTTCCGTATCATCGGGCAAGGGGTACCCTGTTGGTGGTTCTCTATGATACACATGTACTTACTATGACAAGAACTTACTGGTGACTAAACTTGAGTAGCATGACGAGTGGACCTCGTATTCAAGAGACATGAGATTTCCAACTTATACTTTGTCAAGCATATACTCCATAGTTTGTTCACTTTAACCTTAATCACTTCAAGATGCTTATGATAGGGGCAATGAGAGCTGAAAGCTAATAAGTACCATAATTTTTGGAAGCTCTTTATTAGACTTGAATCCCTGCTTCCTTCGATGAAGGCCTTTCTTCCACTTTTATACTAAGTCTCCATCTTCTATCTTTATGCACCTATTGAGAGAGCATAGTGGCCATTTTTAGTTTAATGTGCACTGTCCCAAGACTTGTTGATTGATGCATAACTTTGATATTGCTTGTTCTTAAACTATTTGTATCTAGTAACCCTTATGAACTTTGAAGGTGTCCTATGCATTTATGGTTGCTACACTATGAGGGACAAGCTGAATACCATTCTCATTATGTTTTCTTTATGTGAAACAAACAAACGTCTTGCAAAGAATTGTTATTCATGAATCTTTTGTTTGTGCCTTTTCATGTTACAACATAGTTGCTATGTCTTATTGTTATAACTTTATCTTTTATGCTGTGTTGAAGTACTATGATCCCAGCTATCAATGTTTTACAAATACTTTGATCAAGTTTATGATGGTGCATGTCACCTGGAAAATTATTCTTTCTTTTTATCACTTACCTACTCGAGGACGAGCATGAGTTAAGCTTGGGGATGTTGATACGTTGCAAACTTATCTCTAATTTTTTATGTTCCATCCCTGTTTTATATCTACTTTCTTATGTTTTGTCCACACTTGGGAGTATTTTTATACACTTTATTGGACTAACCTATTAACAAGATGCCACAGTGCCAGCTACCTGTTTTCTGCTTTTTTTGGTTCCAGGAAAGTAAGAAAATGAATATTCTCGGAATTGGACGGGAAAAAAGCCAAAGTCAATATTTAACCGAGGGGGACACGGAGCCAGAATATGAGACGGAGAGGGGCCAGGGGCCGGCCACACCACCTGGCCGCGCGGCCAAGCCTGGCCCGCGCCAAGGGTGGTGTGGCCGCTTAGGGCACCCCCTCGGCCTCCCCTTTCGCCTATATATTGCCTCCGATACAGAAACCCGAAGTACCCAATCAGAAAATCCATGAAAGAGTCTATAGCCGCTGTCATCGCCATCCCTAGATCGGGAGGGATCTAAAGCTCTTCCCGGCACCATGCCGGAGGGGAGAATTCACCCTGGAGGCTTTCTTCACCACCATGCAAGCCTCCGGTGTGATACGTCAGTAGTTCATCCTTGGACTACGGGTCCATGTAGTAGCTAGATGGTTGGTTCTCCTCCTTTGTGCTACCATGGTTAGATCTTGTGAGCTCCGTTCATGATCAAGATCTTCTATTTGTAATCATACATGTTGTGTTTGAGGGGATCTGATGGATATTGAGATGCTATTTCAGATTGATTATTGATTCTATTATGTCTTTATTATTTGTGATCTTGCATGCTCTCCGTCTTTATTATTTGTTAGTAGATATCTTGGCCGAGTAGATGCTAGCAACTCCAAGAGGGAGTATTTATGCTCGATAGTGGGTTCATGCCTCTAGTAATCTGGGGAAGTGACAGAAATCTCTAAGGTACTGGATGTGTTGTTGCTACTAGGGAGAAAACAACAATCCTTTGTTCATAGAACAATTGTATTGTTTACTTTACACACAATGCTTAATGCAGTTATCTGTTGCTTGCAACTTAATACTGGAGGGAGTTCGGATGATAACATGAAGGTGGATTATTAGTCATACATGCAGTTGGATTACGGTCTATGTATAATGTTGTAATGCCCAATCAAATCTCATAGGAGTCAAGATGATTAGTATATGCATGTATGCTTTCTCGATGTTTGTCAATTGATCCGCTGTAATTTGTTCACCCAACATGTCATCTATCTTAAGGAGAATCACTACTAGTGAACTATGGACCCTAGTCCTTTCTTTTACCATCAATCTACAACTGTTTACTATTTTCTGTTTACTTTCTGCAATCTATTACTTTATTCCAGACAATATGTTTAATCCTTTGTTTTCAGCAAAACCGGTGAGATTGACAACCTCACTGTAAGTTGGGGACAAAGTTCTGTGGTTGTGTTGTGCAGGATTCCAAGTTGGAAACAACACCTTGGAGGTGTTTCCTTGCTCCTACTGGTTTGATAACCTTGGTTTCATAACTGAGGGAAAACTTACTGAAGTGCTCATCATACCTTCCTCTTGGGGTTCCCCAATGAGCTCGATATCAACCATGAGCCAGCATCAGCCTCTCCGTAATGCGATATTGCTAGAAGAAAAAATTATAAATCCAAGATACGATTCGAACAAAAGACCTTCAAATCAAATAAACGTAAACTGAGTGTGTTGCCACTACAACAAAAATATTTATAGAATAAATATCATTAAACTTTTATTAGTACTACAATTAATGTATTAGTTTTCTTAAAAATATTTTGGGTGTCTATGTTTATTTATTTTAAAATATAAAAGGGCAGCGCTCCTGGCATCTCAATTTATAAAATGCCACATAATGGAGTATTTTCTTAAAAACATGGGTAGGCAGAGTTTTTTTGAGAGGTGGGGGGCAATGCCCAAAAGGATGAATTAAAAAGAGTTTGGCTATTCTACATAGGCTGCTCTACGTGGGTTATACTCCATAGGGCAGGCTCCATGGGCTTCATTCTCAAATTTTAGTGGGTTGTGCTCAGCAGTCTCCTGACCCCTAAAAGGCCGAATTAATATGTTCTCGGCTATGCACCATGGGCTCCTTTCTCAAATTTCACTAGGTTGTGGTCAGCAGTCCCTTGACCTCGGAAAGACAGAATAAAAATGTTCTGGGCTAAAGAGGGGCCGAATGAGCTAAACAGTACTAGATGTCTTCTCCTAGTTAATAAAAATTGCATCGTGTTGTGCTCGGCCGGATTCGAAACAAAGACCTCAGAGAGGGAGGGGGAAAAGCAATAATTCTTTTTGGCAGCTATTCATGTCACAATTCAACAGTATAGAATAAGGTAGAAAAATTATCAACAGATTCAAAGTTCATATTCAGGAGCACTTGACCAATTCAGCAGCATTTCAAAAGTGACCAATTCAGCAAAACAGACAATGAAATACACATAGCAGTACAGAGAGAACCAGTTTTTGTTTCAGCTCTAAAAACCTTGTCGCGCGATCAGTTTGTCATTTTCACCAATAACACTCGACCATTGGAGCAAGCAAAACTGACGATCAAGTCTGCTTTGATTACCTTAATTCTCACATCAATGCCTGTGTGACCCCCATATGCAACCCAAAATGCCCAAGTCTCATCTAGATTGTGACCGGCCATGTACAAGGGCGATGATCACTCTTCTATTTCACATTCAGCAGCACATGAAAGACTCAGCAGCAATTTAAAGTGACTGATTCAACGGTGGCAGAAAATGTCCAAAAGAAATGACAGATTCAGCAATGCCGACATTGAAATTCAATGGATGTACAGTAATGTGGCAAAGCCAAGTTTCAAAAGGAAAGCGTGACCATGCATTTTCTCCACTCGATCTGAATAAGTCCAAGTACATAGGTATTACTACAAAATAGATTTGTAGTAGATGAACTCCATAGAAAATACTTAGTAGAAGTGTAGAACTACAAGCTTACACTAAGCTAGGAACCACTACATGTCCCATCATACGTACTCGAAGAAACGAGAATGCTTCAGCGTGTCAAAGTGCTGCCGGGCTGCACCCTTGATTTGCTGCCTGGGACACGTCTTGTCGGCCTCTAGGTCAGCAACATACATGTAAAATTCATACGACAAACTAGGAAGTTTGGGATCCTTAATTTCGGCAATTCCAATGACGTCCTAATCGTTGTCTCGGGTGACCTCTTTACTACAACCTGATTGAAACTAGCAAACAAGACCAATGACCAAAACCTCACCTTGTACCGCAGCGATTCGCACGCCGCCGACCTGACCGGCCTGACGATCAGGAGCAAGTCCGTGTTATGCCCGTCAATTAGGGCGATGAACATCTTGCCCTCCTTCCCGATGCCGATGACCTCAGCTCTAAGCGAGCCTGGTGCACGAATCGGCACAGACGGGTCCCATTTTTTGGGGATGTATCTGGCACTTTCATCGAGTGGGTAGATATGAGGTGCTCGATGAACACTTTCTTGATGCCGGTGAACTTGCATCCTAGCTCTGAGCAGACACACCGGCGGTAGTTGCACGCGATCTTGTGGTCATAGACGTCCTTCTAGGAGACCAAAGTCCAGCAGATGTCGTTGGGGCATCTACTACCTTTTCCGCCAGCGACTTGGTAGTACAGCTCCTTGGAGCATGCGGCCAGCCGGACGGCACTGGTAGTGTCTAGACGCTTAGCTATTTTGTTGAAGACATCGTCCCCGACATTCCTCCAGACGCTGTTCAGCCAGTTATGCCTCGAATCGAAAGCCATCACGTCCGAATGAATGGGGGCAAGGGCGGATCTATGTATGACTGTTGGGCTTATTTGGAGGAGAGGGGTGGTGGCCTGGAAGGATCGATATAGAGGGTGAGATGGCGAGAAAAATGTGTGAAGTGCGTGCTAGAGAAGATCCAAATGTGGCCTCTCGGAGTTGGGAATGGCTCTTAAGGAGGGGGTTTTACCGTGCTCCTACGACTGTCTTCTGCCGGGCGTACTGCATCGAGCACGCCGGCTAGAGTTATGGAGTAGGGAGTACTACTATAGGTACTCTAGACTGGAACGCTTCCATGGAGTGTTCTCTCATCACATCTCAGTTATTAGAACTAAGAGATGACTTATTTAGTGCTTCCATTTTATACTACTCCCTCCAGTTCGTTATCTAATGGCCTCAACTTTGTCTAGATTCAAATCAGTTAGACCGAGTAGTTGTAAGTTGAGTCACTTACGTTTTTCGGTACTTCATAGTATGTACCAAAATACCAAGATGCTGAACCTCATATGAACTTTCTAGAAAGGTACCCGTTTGCAAAGATTGGCAAGCCTGCTAAAATTGCTGAAACTTCTAGAAAGGCAAGAACCCACGGCCTAAATTGCATCATGATTGGTGAAATAACGACATGTTCCCAGTTCTTATTCAGCAGCATTTCAAAGTGACCGATTCAGCAATATAGACTCTGAAATTCAATAGCAGGACAACGAAATCAATTCTTGTTTCAGCACTAAAAACCTTGGTGCGGGATCAATCGCTTTTCTCCGAACACACTCGATCATCGGAGCAACCAAAACTGACCATCAAGCCTGCTTTTGTGTGCATACTTTCTACTCACATCAATGACTATGTGACCCACATATGCAAACCAAAATGCCCCAAGCCTCATCTAGATTGTGACAAGGCCATGTTTCAAAAGAATAGTAAGACCATCTACTGCCCTTGATCAAAAAAAGTATCAGTACGTCAGTATTAGTTCTACAAGATACTTTAGTACTGTAATAAAAACGATAGAACATTTGACAGATTCACTGCCATTTGAAAGATTCAGCAACACTAAATAAAACAGAACAATATCAATAGATTCCAAACACATAATCAGTGGCACTTGATAGATTCAACAACATTTCATAGTGACCGATTTAGCGGTATAGATAATGACCAAAAGTATTGCCAGATTTAACAATGCAGACACTGAAATCCAATAGATGTAGCAAGGCCATAATTCAAAAGGATAGAGAGAACATATTCTGGCCATGTTCCAAAAGAAGAGCAAGACCATCTAATGGTCTTGATCTAAACAAGTACCAATAACTCACTATTAGTTCTAAAAAATATTTTAGTAATAGCAACAATAAAACGTTCGACAGGTTTAATGGCACTTCAAAGATTCAGCAGTACTGAATAAGATAGAAAAATATCATCAGATTCCAAGTTCATAATAAGCGGCACTTGACAGATTTAACACCATTTCAAAGTGACCGATTTAGCAGTACAGACAATGACCACAGGAATTGACAGATTCAGCAATGCAGATATTTAAATTCGGTAGATGTAGCAAGGCCATGATTCAAAAGGAAAGAGAGACCTTATTCTGCACTAGATCCGTCAGTTTGAACAAGTACTAGTACATAGGTATTATTCCTACTACAAAATAGATTAGCAGTAACAGAACTCCATACAAAATACTCAGAACTACCTTAAGCTAGGAACCACATGTCCCAAAATGGTAAGAAAAATCCGGTTGAGGAGTACATGTGTTCAAGTTAGGATCATCACAAGGAGATAAAGATGGGTTAATCACTAAGAAATAGGGATGCAGAAGTGGAACAAATGGGACAGGCGGGATCCTTAATTTTAGACCCCTAGACTAACTCTAAACTAAGTGGGAGAAGTGGGACAAGCAGGATTTAACAAATCTCACTTATCCCGCTTATTCCAGTTAGTTTAGAGTTAGTTTAGAAGTCTCCCACATATCCCACCTCTGCATCTACGATAATAATCTTGTCGATACGAAGCTTGTATTCCACGTTGAACTCCGATGGACGATTTTTGATGATGAGCGACCATATTAGACCGACAAACCGACAAAGAGCAAGTGGCTTTAGAATTCGCATAGAATACCTTCTCACACAAGACATTTGGATGTGCAGAGCTTAACTTCACCATGAACTGCGACGACATGCACGCCGCCGGCCTGACGCACACGACGAATATCAAGATGACATCGTCGCGCCCGTCGAATAGCACGCAGAACACCGTTTCATCCAACCCGATTAGCCCGATATCTACATTTTGCGAGCTCGGTGCCGGCATCGGCTTAGCCATGTACCTGCCTTTCCTACCATAGTGTAAAATGCGCAACCTCATGGCGTGGGCTTCTCTGAGGTGGGAGTGGAGCACAAATGGAATTGCGGCGAACTCGCAGCCAGGCACCACAAAGTTCCATTGGACTACATCAGCGATCATTGAACATGAAGACATATTTGGCTGGACAGCCATACCAATCTGGTGTGTCACCAACATAAAGTAATTAATTAGTACGACATTACATATATTCATATTAGGATCATCACAAGAAGATTTATATGTGTTAACTCACTCATGGTTGATATTCTTGTAATCCAGGGGGAATTCTGACAACATCTTGATAAGCTCGCAGGTAATGCCTCGGTTTCAACAGGTACGACATGAGCCCTTTCTGCGCGACTTCAGCCAACGAAGGCCTGCTCGTCTACTCAGATGTCGCTGCCATTTCGACCGAATGGAGCTTATTCCATGATGGCAGCGACCATAACATCACCTTGTACCGCGGCGATTCGCACGCCGCCGACCTGACGGATAGGAAGATGTCCATGGTGTACCCTCCAATTAGGGCGGCAAACTCCATGCGCTCTTTCCCGATGCTGATGATCTCTGGTGCGTGCACTTGGTTAGTCGGGTACTAGTACTTGTTGGAGTAGATCACTTGGGGCAAACAGTACATCTTGTGGACAAGTTTCAAGTGGTCAAAGAGATCATGTAAAGTCAATGGCCGGTTGACGAACTCGCATCCTCGCTCCGTACAGGCTGCACACGGGGCGTAGTAGAATTAGATCTTGTGCTCATAGACATCATTGTAGGAGACCAATGAACAACTACGGTCGTTGGGGCACCTGCTACCTTTTCCGTCGGCGACCTGGCGGTATAGCTCCTTGGAGCATGCAGCCAGCCTAACGGTGCTGATAGTGTCCAAATGCATAGTGATTTCATTGAAAAGGTCGTCGTGGACCTTGCTCCACCCGTAGTGCCGTGGGTTGCACCTCAAATCTGCCATACCGTTCGGACAGATTGGGGGCGAGGGTGGATCTATGTAGAGTTGTTGGTGGTTTTTGGAGGAGGGAGATGGTGGCCCGGAGGGAGTGATGCAGCGTGCAAGATAGGGAGTAAAATTGGTGAAGCACGCGCCTGAGATGCGGCCAGGCGGCGTTGGCGAGTGGGGATAAACTAAAAGGAGATGGGGAAGATAGGATGACTCTTTGAAAGAGGTTTTTTCTTTTCTTCTGCTGTAAGAAGCGGCTGCATCAAAGATGCCGGCTAAGCGTGAATGCGTGTAAAATGCGCCCATGTGCAATAAATTAAACATGTCACTTCCTAGCGCAGTACTTTCTTCTCACGTCAGCTTCTATTTTCATACTAGTATTAGGGCATCACCTATGGTGGTAGAATTTGTCTATAACCTGGGAGGTTTTAGGAAAAAGCTTTCGATGTACTACTGAATTCCTGGTTAGCCTAAAAAGTATTTGGAAAATTTTAAGAGCAATCTATCTATCGTTCTTACTTGTAGTTAAAATTTGACACAGTCGGTGGGAGTACGGTTTACATCGAAGACCTCAAAAAAGAGAAAATTACATAGAGGTCCATAAACTTAGCACAAAGGGCCCTAAAGTTAAGCAAGGAAAAGCACTCGGGTCCTTCTCAAGAGAGAAACTGAGCCATACCCTTCGTACTACTATATTTGCTACACACAAACACACAAAACGCTCCTCACAGTTTCAAACCAACATGTTGGGGGTGTGCTTGGTGCTTCCTCTTTGCAGGGTGTGAAATGGAACAACAATGTAGGTCGACGCACGTGGGCAACGCCAATTTGTAGACGAGAGATCAGCGAGCCAGCAGGGTGTGTGTGGATGGTGACGAGGCATGAAAGGAAAGAGAAAACACAATTTGTTTTGCATGCATATATATAGTATAGGTCCCGAAATTTTGACAATAGGTTCAACTTCTTGCTAAGATTCTACATCTTGACAACTTAACGAAATTATATTAGGTCAAACTTGAGATAGAAGTAAGCGTGTGATAGATAGATCTTGGATTATTTGTCTTGTCGAAGGTAGATGGGTGCACCTTCTTTTAGTAAACGATGTTCTAGGTGTGAGTTTCCAACTATTAGGAAAGAACATTCTCAATTTTCCCATGTTTTGCGAATTTTAAAACTTCCTAGCTAACTCTACCGACTTGAATGAGACTCTATGCCAATTTATCGAAATTAGGTCAAATTTGAACTACAAGTAAATTATAGATTGCTTTGGAAGTTTTACGAAAAAGATTTCGGTGGTTTCGATGTACTAAATTCCTGGTTAGAGCTTCAAAAGTTTGTTGGGAAATTTTAAGAGGAATCTATCTATCACGCTTACTAGTAGTTAAAAATTTGATATGGACGGTGGGAGAAAGTATGATTTGCATTGAAGACCTAAAAACATTACATAGAGATCCATAAATTTAGCATAAAGGGCTCTAAAGTTAAGCAAGGAAAAGCAGTCTGGTCATTCTCGAGAGAGCAACTTAGCCATATACCCTTCGTACTAGTGTCTACTTGCTTCACACACACACAAAAATGCTCCTCACACTTTCGAACGAGCGTGCTGGGGTGTGCTTGGTGCTTTCTCTTTGCAGGGAGTGAAATGTAACAACAAGGCAGGTCGACGCACGTGGGCAGCACCACGTTGTGAATGATGGAGAGGTCAGCCAGTCGAGGTGTGTGTGGATGGTGAGGAGGCAGTGTGAAGGAGAGAGAAAATACAACTTGTTTTGCGTGCATACCTTATCTTATCTTACCACTATATAGTATACTAATAACTTTGAATGTTGTCCGTTGGATCAAGACTCTCGAATCCCAGCGTTTCTAGCCATTGGATCTTCTTTTCCATTATAGCTTCTAGAAGAATCTATTGACAGTCTTTGACATAATCAATGCTATGCAAAAACCTCAAAACACACTTCTCCATCATACGAAAACTTCTCCCTTGTTTCTCTAGACCATGTTATAAAAAAATTCATGTGGTAGGTAGCTAAATAATCTTTGATTTCTACATGATGATACAAAGTACAAGGACCAAATATAAACCCATACTTTATAGATGTTGATCAAATTTATATAGTTTTGTGCTTTACCAATTATAATTGTATATAGTGATGATGATATGTCATACGTCTACTATCCGAGTCTTAGATGCAACTTACTAGTAGCTAATAATCGTTGACTTCTACATGATCTTACCAATATATAGTGTACAAAAAACTTTGAATATTGACCGTTGGATCAAGACTCGTGACCCAACATTTCGGCCGTTGGATCGTCTTTTCCATTCTAGCACCTTGAAGATTCTATTGATAGTATTCATTACAAACCACTATATAGTGTACGAATAACTTCGAATGTTGACCGTTGGATCAAGACTCGCGAATCCTAGCTTTTCTAGCCGTTGGATCTTCTTTACCATCCTATCATCTAGAAGATTCTATTGATAGTATTCGGCATAATGAATGCTATGCACAACCTCAAAACACACTTCTCCATCATACTAGAATCTTCTCCCTTGTTTCTCTAGACCATGTTATCAAAAATTTCATGTGTTAGGTAGCTAATAATCTTTTACTTCTACATGATGATACAAAGTACAAGGACCAAATATATACACCCATACTTTATAGATGCTGATCAAATTTATAATTTTTGTGCTTTACCAATTTATAGATGTTGATCAAATTCCTGGTTAACTCCTTTCTAACTAAGATTTTGCATCTTGACAATTTAACGAAAAATTAGCTCGAACTTGAGCAACAAGTAAGCGCGATAGATTTTTCTTTAATTAAATGTCTCTTTGGAGGTGGATGGATGCATGTTCTTGTAGTAATCAGTACCGCCGGTGTGAGTTTCTAACTATCAGGAAAGAACATTCTCAATTTTCTAAGTGATGATGATATTAGTGTACGAATAACTTTGAATGTTGACCGTTGGATCAAGACTCGTGAATCCCAACATTTCTAGCCGTTGGATCTTATTTTCCATTCTTGCATCTAGAAGATTCTATTGATAGTCTTGAACACAATGAATTCACTATGCATAAACCTCTCCAAACACACTTCTCGATCATACTAGAATCTTCTCCCTCGTTTCTCTAGACCATGTTACCAAAAATTTCAAGTGTTAGGTAGCTAATAATTTTGACTTCTACACATGATGATACAAAGTACAAGGACCAAATATACACCCATACTTTATACAATAGATGCTGATCAAATTTATAATTTTTTGTGCTTTACCAATTATAATTTTATATAGTGATGATATGTCATACGATTTACTATCTGAGCCTTATTAAGGTGTGCTTTTTTACACAATGCGGGAGTAGTATATTTATTTGCTTAGACATATGGTCACCTATTTCCACGCGTTGTACATGCTGAGATAATAAAACGTTGGCAGGGGAAGAGGGCAGCAACAAAGAGAAGTTGAAGGCGGTTCCATGTCAAAGCAAAGTTATGATGGGTTTTGACACGAGGTACTCCTACGGCCTTATAGTGTACACTCTACTAGTAGTAAATTTCAGGACCTATGCATGCAAAACAAATCGTGTGTTTTCTCTCTACTTCCCTATACTCCATCTCTCCTCCCCTTTCCCCTCGCGCACCGGTCCGGCTGATCTCTATCCCCACGTCCACAGCATGGCGATGCGCACGTGTGCCTTGGTACGATGGCTATGTGTCTTTGGCATGTTCGGCAGCCACACGTTGGTGTGGAGTAGGTATGAGGAGGAGTACATAGGAAGGAAACCACTTTGGTCCTTGGCGGCACAAAAATTCAAACTTTTCCGGTTTTCGAAATTTTCACTTTCTTCCCAAACATCAGGAGGGAAGGTTATCCAAAAGATCGGCCAAACATCAGGAGGGAAGACAATTTTGAACCAGTTTTGAACATTAATTACATTGAATAAACAAAAAATAAAAAACAAAAGTTTTACTCATGATGTCTTGTGCACCATGTGCCATGAAAACTGTAATCATGGGATTAGATCCGTTTTGGAAAAATAGCTTCACAATATTTTCCTAGCATGTGTATTGACACTATCGGGTTTATTTCAACCCGAACGACCAAGGTCATATACAGGTAAATTGTAGGTCTCTTTGAAAGTTTTACGAAAAAGCTCTTGGAGGTACCCATCAGGGGGGAGGGTAAATTAATATATATTAGAAACCACCGAGAGTTTTGACGACAGGTTCATCTTCTTGCTAAGATTTTGCATCCTAACTATTTAATGAAATTAGGTCATACTTTGCTCACTGTTTCATGAAATTAGGTCAAACTTTGCTAACCGATTAACTTTGAACATTGACCATTGGATCAAGATTAGCAAATCAAAACATTGCCAACCTCTTGATCTTCTTTTCCATTCCTAGCATCTAGAAAGATTCTACTGATATTCTTTAGCACGATGAACACTAGTATGCACAAACCTCAAAACACACAGTACTTTAGTATTACTCGGTCTTGTGCCAAATGCACGGACTTGGATGGAATTTTCATTTTTTATGAGGTCCTTGATGTAACTTGTACTTACACCAACCACTCGAGCACCTTGCTCTTACGAGACATACCATTAGATTGGAAATTTGTAGTACTTCTTATCTTTATCTTGTCTCTTATCTTTTACAATACCATATATACCACCACTACATAGTGTAGGGATTAACTTATTTTGAACATTGACCGTTGGATCTCAAGACTTGCAAATCCAAACATTGCTAACCGTTGGATCTTCTTTTCCATTCTTAGCATCTATAAAGATTCTATTGATAGTCTTTAGGATGATGAACACTAGTATGCGCAAAGCTCAAAACACACAGTACTTCATTACTCGGTTTCAGGGTCCTTGTGATAAATGCATGGACTTGGATGCAATTTTCATTTTTTATGAGGTCCTTGATGTAAATTGTAATTCTACCCACCGTGTTAACTCTCAAGCACCTCGCTCTTACGAGACCTACCATAAGATCGGCCATTCACAGTACTCCTTATCTTATCTTTTATCTTGTCTCATATCTCTTACAATACCATAGCACTACATAGTGTAGGGATTAACTTTGAACATATTAACCGTTGGATCAAGACTAGCGAATCCAAATATTGCTAACAGGTGGATCTTTTTTCCATTCTTAGCATCGAGAAAGATTCGATCTATTGATAGGATTTAGCATGATGAACGCTAGTATGCGCAAACCTAAAAACATACAGTACTTCATTGCTCAGTGTGAGGGTCCTTGTGCTAAAATGCATGGACTTGGATGCAATTTTCATTTTTACGATGTTCTTGATGTAAGTTGTACTTCCACCGACCGTGTTAACTCTCAATAACCTCCCTCCTATGAGACCTACCATTAGATCGGCCATTCGTAGTACTTCTTATCTTACCTTTATGTTGTCTCTTATCTCTTACAATACCATGCATACCACCACTAAATGGTGTAGGGATTAACTTATTTGAACATTGACCTTTGGATCAACACTCGCAAATCCAAACATTGCTATCTGTTGGATATTCTTTTCCATTCTTAGCATCTAGAAGGATTCTACTGATAGTCTTTAGCACGATGAACACTAGTATGCGAAAACCTCAAAACACATAGTACTTCATTACTCCGTTTAAGGGTACTTGTGCTAAATGCATGGACTTGTTGGATGCAATTTTCATTTTTTGTGAGGTCCTTAATGTAACTTGTACTTACACCGACCGTGTTAACTCTCGAGCACCTCGCTCTTACGAGACCTACCATTAGATCGGCCATTCGCATTACTTCTATCTTATCTTTATCTTGTCTCTTATTTCTTACAATATATACCATACCACTACATATAGTGTAGAGATTAACTTTGAACATTAACAGTTGGATCAAGACTGGCAAATCCAAACATTGCTAGCCGTTGGATCTTCTTTTCCATTCTAGCATCTAGGTTTGTACTGCCTTGCTCCGTCCCAAAATATAGGGCGCCTAAGGATTGGTCAAAAGTCAAACCTTACTAACTTTGACCAAATATTTAGAAAAAAATATCTACATCTACAACATTGAATGGACATATAAAGAAAACATACTTTATGGTGAATCTATTGATATTAATTTAGTATTCTAAATTTTATATTTTTGTGTATAATCATGGTCAAACTTAAAAAATGTTGACTTTTGACTAATCCTTAGGCGCCTTATATTTTGGCGGAGGGATTACTATTCAACACGAATCTAGTTGCTCTAAATCATTGGATCTAATAGCCCAACGGTCATGATTAGTGATATGGATCCAATTCAAAACTACTCCACTATAGTAGTATAAGTAGAGAGAATACAGTCTACTGTGCTATGAAATTCTAGGGCTGGTGACATGATGGTTCTAGAACATGCATGGTGGAGTTTGCTCTAGGTACTATTCAACACGAATCCAGCTTCTCTGAACCATTAGATCCAACAGCCCAATGGTCAGGATTGGTGCTATGGATCCAATTCAAAACTGCTCCACTATAGTAGTAGAGATAGAGATATCTTATCTTATCTTATCTTACGACTATATAGTGTACGAATAACTTTGAATATTGACCATTGGATCAAGACTCGTGAATCCCAACATTTCTAGCCGTTGGATCTTCTTTTTCATTCTAGCATCTAGAAGATTCTATTGATAGTCTTGAACACAATGAATGCACTATGCATAAACCTCTCCAAACACACTTCTCGATCATACTAGAATCTTCTCCCACGTTTCTCTAGACCATGTTACCAAAAATTTCAAGTGTTAGGTAGCTAATAATCTTTGACTTCTACACATGATGATACAAAGTACAAGGACCAAATATACACCCATACTTTATACAATAGATGTTGATCAAATTTATAATTATTTGTGCTTTACCAATTATAATTTTATATAGTGATGATATGTCATACGATTTACTATCTGAGCCTTATTAAGGTGTGCTTTTTTACACAATGCGGGAGTAGAATATTTCTTTGCTTAGACATATGGTCACCTCTGTCCACGCATTGTACATGCTGAGAGAATAAAACGTTGGCAGGGGAAGAGGGCAGAAACAAAGAGAAGTTGAAGGCGGTTCCATGTCAGAGCAAAGTTATGATGGGTTTCTGACACGAGGTACTCCTGCGGCCTTATAGTGTACCCTCTACTAGTAGTAAATTTCAGGACCTATGCACGCAAAACAAATAGTGTGTTTTCTCTCTCATTCCCTATGCTCCATCTCTCCTCCCCTTTCCCGTCGCACACCGGTCCAGCTGATCTCTCTCCCCTCGTCCACAGCGTGGCGTTGCGCACGTGTGCCTTGGTACGGCAGCTCGGTGTCTCTGGCGTGTTCGGCAGCCGCACGTTGGTGTGGAGTAGGGACGAGGAGGAGTAGATAGGAAAGAAACCACTTTGGTCCTTGGCGGCACAAAAATTAAAACTTTTCTGCTGTTCGAAATTTTCATTTGCTTCCCAAACATCAGGAGGGAAGGTTATCCAAAAGATCGGCCAAACATTGGGAGTGAAGGCAATTTTGAACCAGTTTTGAACTTTAATTACATTGAATAAACGAAAAATAAAAAACAAAAGTTTTACTCATGATGTCTTGTGCACCATGTGCCCTGAAAACTGTAATCATGGGATTAGATAAGTTTTGGAAAAATAGCTTCACAATATTGTCCTACCATGTGTATGGACACTATCGAGTTTATTTCAACCCGAACGACCAAGGTCATATACATGTAAATTGTAGGTCGCTTTGAAAGTTTTATGAAAAAGCTCTTGGAGGTACTCATCGGGGGAAGGGTCAATTAATATTGTCAGAAACCACCGAGAGTTTTGACGACAGGTTCATCTTCTTGCTAAGATTTTGCATCCTAACTATTTAATGAAATTAGGATAAACTTTGCTCACTATTTCATGAAATTAGGTCAAACTTTGCTAACCGATTAACTTTGAACATTGACCGTTGGATCAAGACTAGCAAATCAAAACATTGCCAACCTCTTGATCTTATTATCCAATCTTAGCATCTAGAAAAATTCTGTCGAAAGTCTTTAGCACGATGAACACTAGTATGCGCAAACCTCAAAACACACAGTACTTCATTATTACTCGGTCTTGTGCCAAATGCACGGACATGGATGGAATATTCATTTTTTACGAGGTCCTTGATGTAACTTGTACTTCCACCAACCACTGGAGCACCTCGCTCTTACGAGACCTACCATTAGATCGGACATTTGCAATACTTCTTCTCTTTATTTTGTCTCTTATATCTTACTGTGGGCCCCCCAGATTAATCCTTCGAGAATCCCTGTTATGCAAACACCACGATCCCATGATCAGTTAGTCGTTGCACATAACCGACAAGTATCAAAGTAAACATCCATTACATAAACGGATACATGTCATACCTTATTTTCCATTATGGCTACATCAACCATCATCAACAGAACTTCATCCTGCGTAGGGCCCAAGCCATGCCTTAACCTACAGGCAACTGACTGGGAGAACGTCCTAGCTCGCATAGCTATCAACTTCATCCTCTTCTTGATATTTGACCAAGTTAATAGCCAAGGACAATGCCAATGAGTACTTTGAATGTACTCGCAAACCACCTTAAGATAACAATAATAACAAGAGGATATGCATTATGGTTGTGGTAGTAGGAGGGATCCAATCGAGGTTCTTTTCTCAAATAGTTTCTCTTATAGATATACCATCTACATATCTTGTTGAAAACTTTTGTAGAACATTTTTGAAACCTCTTTGAAAAGTTTTGGAAAACACTAGGATTGGGTCACCCATTTGTTGCTCCTTCCGATCATCCCATGAACAAACTCCTTTCCTTTCTATCCAACCATCCCATGGTTGAAACATGTATCCTTTCCGACCATCCCATGGTTAAAACATTTCCAAAGCCAATGCTTTTCCAAAATCCTTTTTGAAATCAAAACTAGTACTGCTCTCTATAGTAGTTTGTCCAACCCGTGCATGACCGTGGACATGGCTATTTGAATAGATTTACACTCTGCAGAGGTTTTACACTTTACCCACACCATCCGGGTACCCTACCTTGATCTACACCGATCGTGGGTAGAGTAACTGATCAAGACTCTCCAGATGCCCACTCCAATATAAGTGCCTACCCTATGAGTGTTGTTTCCCCTTAACACTGAGACGCCCTATATAGTTCTCAACCAACCTGAGCGCTTTTTGCACTGCACAAAGTGTGTGCTTTTAATGAGGGGCTCATAGTAACGCGTGGAGGCCCGTAGCCCCTTCGTTCCTTCTCCAGGTCGATGTCTCACATGGACCTTTACAGGAGAAGGCCCACCCTGCATGATTTTTAAATCCCCTGTAGTAGTTGTAGGCATCTTATACCAGAGTAAAAAAACATCAAGCCCAGCCCTATCCCATTCCAGAGTGATGTGGTTGCACGGTTTAAGTTGTTATAGCTAAAGCTGCAAAGAACCGGGTGCATTTTCGTATACATTTTCCTCCATCTTTCTTTTAGCTTTTTGAAAAACCAAAATCCTTTTTTTCCTTTCTCAAACTTCTCTTGGTAGGTCAAACCTCACCAAGGTTTTATCATAAAACATTTTATAAAACTTTTCTAGGGTCTTCCAATCCTCAAGTTTTGCTTTGGCCAAAATGGGGTCTTCAAAGGGGTATAGTGTTATACACCATCTACCATTCTCGCGACAAATAGGTGTCATCAAGGGGGTTGTACTTAGTAGCACACATGCGGAATGGTTTGGAGGAGCCAAGCCACTACCAGGTATAGATCATAATATAATAATACAATGCTGTTTTTTATAAAACAGTAGGTAAAACATGGATAAGTAAAACAGTAGGACAAAGCTTATGAGAAAGAAGGTGGCTTGCCTGAGATCAGCAATCTGGCAATATATGTCCCTGGACTTCTTCTTATATACCATAATAACCAATAATAATAACCATCTTCTTCTGGTCTCCGATATAATCGCATCTATCGTCGTTAGGGATCACATGCAAGCAAACAAAGGGCACAGTCAACACAAGGCATACAATAACCTAAATACCATACAACAAACAAACATACAAAACATTATTCACTTCAGTATGTTTTGATAGATTGAGACATAACATTTGGAAATACTTTAATTGCCTTTGTGATTTATTTGTAGGATGCCACCTAATGAAGAGGTTTTGACTAAGGCTTGGGTTTGGGTGATATCGATGTACAAAAATGATATCAACAGATAGGTATTGATATAACAAGGCCACAAAAGTGGTTTCATGATTTTATCAATTTTCCTTAATTAGTTATGATTATTTTAGTGGAAATAACCCTAGTTTTGGTGAATAAATCACCATAAAATATAATTTTCTCAAATAAATTTGTTCTTATAGTATGTTTTATATATTTGAGTTTATGATTTTTGAGAGTTGGAAGCACCGCAAAATAATTACCAGAATGCCCTTGGAAATATCCCAAAGTCAGTTCTGTGGTTTTTTTTTGTCTTTTTCATCAGATTTATTAAACAAAATGTCTTGATGTGTTTCCAAGGTCACATGGTAGGTACTTAGAATACCTTTCCGTAGAAATAGGAATCAACCTTTTTGGATTCATAAAACTACTTGATGATCCACAAGTATAGGGGCTGTATCGCAGTATTTTCGATAAGTAAGAGTGTCGAACCCAACGAGGAGCAGAAGGTGCTGGCTAGTGGTATGGATCAGGAATTCTCCGCAAATACTTAGCAAACGGATTTTTAGGGGTTTTCGATAAAGCAAGTAAACAAAGTACGAGTAAATAAAAGACAGTAGGAATAAATGCAGCAAGTGGCCCAATCCTTTATGCAGCAAAGTACAAGCCGGTTGTATTTCTATAGATGACCAAACGTTCTCGAGGACACATGGGAAGACTGTCAAGTGCTTTCACTTCATATAGTCGATTAATCTTCTCTAGCTTGCTAAGTGTTGTGTGGGTGAACCTGTGCTAATGTACCGTCCCATCCAAGACTTAATACATACTTGTGATTAAACCCCCTTGCAAACATCCGTAAGTACAAGAAAGTAATTAAGGTAGAAACCTAATCATATCTTTAAACTCTAAGACCCTTACATCCCTTGTGCACTGGTTTCCTAACGGGGGTTCAGGTTTCTGTCACTCTGGCAACCCCTACGATTAGTAAACAAATACACAATGCATTCCCCTAGGCCCATATAGGTGAAGTGTCATGTAGTCGACGTTCACATCACACCACTAGAAGAATTACACCACAACTTATATAACAATCTATTGAATCTTTCTCAACGCAACTCCACTACTAACAACAAGACTTCTCCCATGTCCTCAAGAACAAAACAAACTACTCACAAGACATCATATGGATCATGATCAGAGATGGAATAATGATGTATAACAATCTGAACATAAACAATAATTCAATGGTTCACTCAATAGCATCAACTACAAATAGTAATCAACATCGGGAAATTTCCCCTATGAACTATAGCAAGATTCAACGCAATTGTTACAGCAATATGGAGATGGTGATGAGGGTGCTGATGGTGATGATGGTGGTGGTGATGATGATGATGATCCCGATGAAGTCCAGCTTGATGGTGGTGTTGATGGCAACGATCTCCCCTCTCCGGGAAGGAATTCCCCCGGCAGAAATCTGTTTGCCAGAGAGATCTTTCTCTCTCGGCGTTTTCCGCCCTGCAGAGGTGGAGGAATCTTTCTGTGGTCACTCCCCGAGTCTTAGGGTTTCGGGAAGAAGATATACGCTAGAGGGGAGAGGCTGGAGTGGGCCAGGGTGGCCACACCACTCCCTGGCGCGGCCTAGGCCTGCCCGCGCCATGGGGTGGTGTGGGCCCCTGTGCCCCACCTCCACTCCATCTTCTGGCATCTTGAGTCTTCTGGAAAAATAGAATTTTTCGTATATTTTCCCGGATTTTCTGATCTTCGCGAATTTTGCCTCCAAACAGCACCTTTTCCATCAGAATCCTGACTGCAGCGGTCCATGCCCCAAAAGTCATCAACCATGCAAAAACAGATGAAATAACATGAGTATCACCTCTAAATACGAAATATATCAATGAATAATAGTGAATTAAGACATAGAATAGTGATGTAAAATGGACGTATCACTATTGTAGTGATTTTATTGGTTATTTAATCATACAAAGAAGTGTTTAATTCATAATAAATCCCTGGGAGCTCAATAAATACTGGCTCCAAGGATTTTATAGATGTTAAGTTTTATGAATTATGAGAGTTGGAATTTGGTCAGTACCTACTTTGGTTTGACCCAGAGAAATTCCTAAATGCAGAAATGCTCTGTTTTTGTTATTTTTTTGCAGGCAATCTATGAAGCAAAAGAGGGTCAGGCCAAGGTGGAATGTAAGGAATAATATATACCTTTTAGTACAAGAAGGTTTCAATTCAAAAAGAGTTATTTACCTCTCTGAAGGATTTATTTTGTTACAGGGACATGTCTTTCTAATTTATTTTACAAGAAAGATACACTACTGAACTGGACAAATCTTAGTGCTGCATGTTTAAGAAAACACATGAGTAGCTGGAAAGAATCATATCTAGTAATTTCTAATTATTTTTCATTTTTATTAAGATTTAATCCTACTCAGCTATTTAGCAGCCCTGTGGAAAAAGAAAAGGATTAGGGGGTTCTGTAGGCTAGCATCGAGGACAAATGGGCCAGAACAGCGCCGACCGACCCACTCGCTGGCGATCTTGCATGGGAGGGGAATTTGAAGGCCTACCAGGTGGGCCCCAGTGGTTAGTGACAACAGCCAGCCGAAGGGGTAAGGGCGGACAAGGGCCACATGATTAAGAGGGGATTGACGGCCAGGCGCTGTCTTCCTCGCTGAGCCTTGAGTGGCAGAGTGGGAACCCTAGGTCACGGCGGCAGGGTAGCATGGAGCTCACCAGGGTCTCGATGATGGCCTGGAAGGGGCGAAGTCGATGAGGCTCGTTCCGGTGACCTCAGCGATGGGCGGGAAGGGTGGTTTTGATGTCAATCCGGAATCACGGGCTTCACCGCGGCGGAGCTAGAGGTGGGCTCATCGGAGTTCGCTTCTAGGGTAGTCCTAGGCAGAAAAGGAAGGCACGGTGAGGTAGGTATCGGCGAGGGGGTTTTTATGCAGTACAAACCAGAGAAAAATGGGACCGTGAGAGGGACATACATGCCGGATCGTGAAGGAGGCCGAGAAGGTGAGACCTTCCTTTCCAGCGACATGCAGGGGCTTGGGATCGGTGGGGTGTGTGTAGGGAGCTAGATGAAGTCTCTGGAGGGTAAATAAGGTGCTGGGAAAGGACGACATCGACCATGCACTCAATTTCTTGAAGGATGCCGAGAGGAGAGATCCTCCTTCTCCATGGCCAGGGAGAGCTGAGGGACGAGATCTGGAGTTTGGGGGAAGGTTCCCTAGTGGCTAGGGAGCGAAATGATGGAGCAGGGGCAGGGGTGAGAGCCTCTTTATCTCGGGTTGGAGTGGCTCATGGTGGGCTAGGACCATGGAAGGTTTGGAGGGATGGAGGTGGCCATCCATTGTACATCAGGGGTGGTGGAGAGGTGAGGTGGGGCCAGGGACATGACCAGAGGGAGATGTGAGGTGTACTGTAGCTGCTGTTGCTTTTAGGGTCAATATTTAAATTCCCTAGGCCTAGTCTCTCTCTCTCTCACTCTCTCTCTCTTACTTCCAAAATCAAGGGACAAGTGAGAGGTCAGTGCTACAGTAGAGAGTCGACCAGAAATGATGTAGTGGTGTTGTGGTGATCAAGGGTGGTGGTTTGGTGAGGGTTTGAGGGAGTATTAGCCCAATGTTTTTAAATATCCATGATTTGCCATTTTTGATGCCTATGAAGCAACTATTGAAGTTTGATCTTGGAATGGTAGGGAAATGGTATAGGTAGATGTATAGGGTCAAGGTATATATCAAAGAATTATTTGAGATTTTTAAGAAAAGTCTAGATCCCTATTTTAAATAATTCTCCAAAAGTGCTGAAATGGTTTTCAGAAGCTTATTTGATATTTTTGTATTGTAAAGGCTTGGTTGTTGATGTGAACTGGTCTTAAATATCATATCAATCACTGAAGAATTTTCTTGGAATTTATTGAGATGGAAAAGTATTTTTAAGCAATTATTTCTTGTTTCTGCCAATCAAGAAAAATAGCAAAAAGAAATAATAAAGCTTCTCAAGAATACTTATTTTTGATATGGGGATATGTGGTATGATATTTAGGCATCAAGTGTGCTTAAAGTTGGGCAAGTGTTTTGGAGAAAAAACGAATTTTCCCTTATAGAGAGGGTTTTGGAGTTTCTATCAATTTAGGAGATTAAATAGGATTTGGTCCATAATAATTACGGATAATATTTGATAAATATTTATAATCAAGTTACAGGATGTACACAACGTTTATCTAGCATTTTCAACCTTGATTGTTGAGAATCAAAGTTGACTTTGGTGGAAAACAAGAGATTAGGGATCTAGGGGGATGTTACTTTCATACCAATAAAAGCTTGTTGGATCTTGGAGCTCAGATCTCCCCTTGGGGTATGGAGAATAAGGATGTATAGATAAAGTGATGTAGATCACCATGGTGTAGGCGTTTGAGATTGATCATGCTTGAGTTCTCCAAGAATTGATTTCAAACTTTGAATAAAATAAGGGTACCAAAACAGATTGTTAAGTAGCCTTCAAAACTTTGTGGGTTTTTGAAGCACAAGGATCCATTTGGAACAAGTGAAGTAGTTATTGCTAGAACTTTATGATTAGAACACAATCATGTAAAGATTTGGTTCAAAGAAGGTAGGATGAAGGTGTGAGCTTCTGCTGAAATAGGCATGTTGATAAGATTTGCAAGAATTGTTATTTTCTTCCCTATAAAACCATCAAGCACAAGTGGTTCAAAAGATGATATATCCAAGGGAAAGAGTGATCCTTGGTATTCCTTGGTATGGTTTACAAGATTGTTTAAGTGCATTTCCAAAAATGCACAAGGGTTGAGAAAGGGAGACATTCAAAGAGTGTTGAAATAGTTTCCAAACTTTGTCAAATTTGGCAGATTTAGGGTTTTTGACTAGAATATCAGAGGGGAAGTTTTTGATTGGTTGCAAGGTACCAAAGCATCATCAATTGGATGATTTTGAAGTGTAGATTGAGTAGAATAGATCCATGCTTGATATTGGTCTTCATTGACTTGGAAACTTCTAGAATGGATCACTTTAGAATTGATCTGGTTAAGGGTTTTAGATGATCACCTAGTGGCTAGAGATCAGATCCAGCTTGGTTAACTTGTTTAGGGTTGACACTATTGAATTAGATAGATGCTAGATGATGATCTCCTAGGGTAGCTCATACTAATTCCTAAGCAAACAAGTTAGACAAAAGATCAAGGTAATTCATCAGACAACAGATCAAGGCAATTCATCTTAACAAGGAACTCAAGCTATTACTAGAGTTACCATCAAGCCTAGCTTGATGTAAGGGTGGGTATTTCGAAATGTTGTAGTTTAAATGAGGTGAGAGTCCTTGGTATCTCTACCAATAGTGGAAATCAAAATCTTTATAAAAGGTTTTAGAGAAACCTAGAGGTGAGAGTAGTTGAAGTTATGTCTTGAAAACATAAGGAGATTATATTATATAACTCTCCATAATTTTGTCAATAGAAGCTACTAAAATAGTTTGGTTTGCAAATGCATCTTGGCTCAGGTTTTTGAAATGCTAGAACATTTGAGAATATGAAACATAAGCCAAGACCGTTTTGTTAAATAGCCTTTGTCAACTGATGGTGAGGCAAGTAGTATATCATATGCTATACATTCAGATGCACAAGCACAAGCAAACAACAAGAAAATACTGCAAATCCAAACATTGCTAACCGTTGGATCTTCTTTTCCATTCTTAGCATCTATAAACATTCTATTGATATTCTTTAGAATGATGAACACTAGTATTTGCAAACCTCAAAACACACGGTACTTCATTACTCGGTTTTAGGGTCCTTGTGATAAATGCATGGACTTGGATGCAATTTTCATTTTTTATGAGGTCCTTGATGTAAATTGTAATTCTACCCACCATGTTAACTCTCAAGCACCTCGCTCTTACGAGACCTACCATAAGATCGGCCATTCACAGTACTTCTTATCTTATCTTTTATCTTGTCTCATATATCTTAAAATACCATACCACTACATAGTGTAGGGATTAACTTTGAACATATTAACCATTGGATCAAGACTAGCAAATCCGAACATTGCTAACCGTTGGATTTTTTTTCCATTATTAGCATCGAGAAAGATTCGATCTATTTATAGTCTTTAGCACGATGAACGCTAGTATGCACAAACCTAAAAACACAAACTCCATTGCTCAGTTTTCAGGGTCCCTATGCTAATAAATGCATGGACTTGGGTGCAATTTTCATTTTTATGAGGTCCTTGATGTAACTTGTACTTCCATCGACCGTGTTAACTCTCAAGCACCTCTCTCCTACGAGACCTACCATTTGATAGCCATGCGTAGTACTTCTTATCTTATCTTTATCGTGTCTTATCTCTTACAATACAATAAACCACTGCATAGTGTACGGATTAACTTTGAACATTGACCGTTGGATAAAGACTAGCAAATCAAAACATTGCCAACCTCTTGATCTTCTTTTCCATTCTTAGCATCTAGAAAGATTCTACTTTAGCACAATGAACTCTACTATGCGCAAACCTAAAAACACAAACTCCATTGCTCAGTTTTTAGGGTCCCTGTGCTAATAAATGCATGGACTTGGGTGCAATTTTCATTTTTATGAGGTCCTTGATGCAACTTGTACTTCTACCGACCGTGTTAACTCTCAAGCACCTCTCTCCTACGAGACCTACCATTTGATAGGCCATTCGCAGTACTTCTTATCTTCTCTTTATCATGTCTTATCTCTTACAATACAATAAACCACTTCATAGTGTACGAATTAACTTTGAACATTGACCGTTGGATCAAGAGTAGCAAATCCAAACATTGCCAACCGCTGGATCTTCTTTTCCATTCTTAGCATCTAGAAAGATTCTACAGATAGTTTTTAGCATGATGAACGCTAGTATATGCACAAACCTCAAAACACACACTTCATTGCTCTCAGTTTCAGGGTCTTTGTGCTAATAAATGCATGGACTTGGATGCGATAATTATTATTTTCATGAGGTCCTTGATGTAACTTGTACTTCCACCGATTGTGTTAACTCTCAAGCACCTGGCTCCTACGAGACCTACCATTAGATCGGCCATTCGTAATACTTCTTATCTTATATTTATCTTCTCTTATCTCTTACAATATCATACCTTCACTATAGAGTGTACAAACCATTGACCGTTTCATCAAGACTGGCTAATCCAAACATTGCTAACAACCATTGGATCTCATTTTCCATTCTTAGCATATAGAAAGATTCTATTGAAAGTCTTTAGCAGGATAAACTCTACTATGCGCAAAGCTCAAAACACACACTTCATTGCTCAGTTTCAGGGTCCTTGTGCTAAATGCATGGACTTGGATGTAATTTTTATTTTTTACGAGGTCCTTGATGTAACCTGTACTTCCACCGACTGGGTTAACCCTCGAACACCTCACTCCTATGATACCTAAAGTTAGATCGGCCATTCGCAGTACTTCTTATTTTATCTTTATCTTGTCTCTTATCTCTCACAATACCATATATACCACTGCATGGTGTACGGCACAATGAATGTTTGATCAAGACAGGCAAATCCAAACATTGCTAACCATTGGATCTTCTTTTCCATTCTTAGCATCTAGAAAGATTATACTTTAGCACGATGAACGCTAGTATGCGCAAACCTCAAAACACACACTTCATTGCTAAGTTTCAGGGTCCTTGTGCTAAATGCATGGACTTGGATGCAATTTTCATTTTTTATGAGGTCCACTTGTACTTGCTTAACAAACAAAATCAGCGTGGTGCTCACTCCTGTAGCCTTACAGTGTGCTACTCCTCCTCTATGCAAGGAAAATAAATTGTATACTACTCTCTCCTTTGCTGCATCACACCCATCCTCTAGCTGATATCTCCCTCGTCCATAGTGTGGCGCTGCGCACGTGTGCCATGGTACTACGACGGCTCTGTTTCTATCTTTTTTTCATAACTTTGCTCTGACATCGAACCGCTTTCAACACCTCTTCGCTGCAGCCCTTAACCCCATAATCTCTTCTACAGTAGTTTGTAATAACCTTCGATGCAGCCCTCTTGGGATGCCTTCTCTCGGGCTGCCTACGTGTATATATTTATATATACATACCAAGTACAATATCCCTTCTCTAGTGTTGTGAGTGTTGATCCTTGTAATAACCTTCCATGCGATGTTTGGGACGAAGCAAGTAGAAAAATCGAAACCCGAAAAGTTTGATCTGCGACTACTTTTTTCTGCCGCCCCAACCCAACACCCAAAGTGGTTCCTTCATATGCACACCAACACAACATAGCTGATGAACACACGATAGCCAGACACATAGCCGTCGTACCAATGTTAGAGTTGAAAGCTGCATCCTGCAGAAGTTCTGCTTATAGTTCATTTTGATGTACTCCTATAGAAACTTCAAAATGAACTAGAGGCAAGACTTTCGCGGGATCCCGGTCACAACCCTAACCATGGCACATGTGCTGAGCGCCACACTCCAGATGAGGGAGAGATCAACTAGCAGGTGTGCATGGGGTTGCCGAGAAGATACATACTTGATTACATTGTGTAAAATTTGACCGAATAAATAGAGTAACTAATACACTTGATTAATTTGTGTAAAATTAGTACTTGTACTGTTGGAGGTAGAGTAAAACTTTCCAATAATGCTAATTTTCTACCAACATTCTTTATACTATATATTTAGAGTAAATCTTGGTCAAAGAAAAAACACCCAAAACTAGGACGCCTTATTATTCCTCGAGACGGAGGTAGAGTAATACTCCTACCCACTACTTCTACTTTGCGCTCCTACTTATGCAAATAGTACTACAGTAGGACCTATAAATAAATAATGTGTCTAGTCAACCGACGTGATGAGACTATACTGCGCCAGGAGGTGACATAGTTAATTATTACAAGAAAAGAAAATACCTCTTTCAAAGAGCCATCACATCTTGCCCATCTCCATTTAGTTTATCCACACTCGCCAACACCGCCTATCCGCATTTGGGATCCTCTCCACCGCACTGATCACACATTTTCCTCGCCATCTCACCCGGTGCATCTCTCCTTCCAAACCACCACCCCTCTCCTCCAAAAAAACCCAAACAGTTCTATATAGATCCGCCCTCGCCCCCAATCCTCCTCGACATGATGGCGGATCATCTATACAAAATTTGGAGAGGTTCGAGGGAGATCCGGCTGTGCAACGTCTTTAACCAGGTCGACAATGACATCATCAACCAAATCGTTGAGCGTCTCGACGCTAAAAGCGCCGTCCGGCTGGCCGCATGCTCCAAGGAGCTACACCACCAAGTTGTCGGCGGAGAAGGTTACAGCTGCCCAAACTACAACTGCCCAGAAGTGGTCTCCTTCAATGAACTCTATGGCCACATGATCTCCTGCATCCACAGCCTGTTTATCTACATGGAGCCAGGATCCAACTAGGTCGGCAACAAATGAAAATTGTATCTGCACCTCAAATCCACCCACTCGATCGAGGTGCCCATAGTCCTCTACAACATCAAAAAATGGGACCCGTCTAAGCCGGTGCCTGTAGGGTGCTCGCGGAAAACAAATGTCATCAGCATCAGGAAGACGGGCATGCTGTTCATCGGCCAGATTGACGGGCACAACATGGAGATTGTCCTGTCTGTCAGCCGCGTATGGTCCACGGTGTGGGAATTGGAGGACTACGAGGTGAGGATATCATCATTGGTCGATTGTAGTGGGTTCTATCCGCTCGAGTTTGATATTGAGGCAAAGATTGGGCAGTCGCCGACCGAAGCCGCGCTGGAGGCGCTCAACTATTATCTGTCGGTAGTGGGGACTTATTGTCAAGCTCCTCAATTTTTGGTCGGAGTTCCTCGTGGAGTTCCAATGTTGCATCGACGATGACATCAACCCACTGTGAGATATCACATCTTAATATTCTCCTGATGATCCTAATATTAATGTATATGTAATTTTCTAGTCCCCCTGTTCTAATATTAATTACTTTATTTATTTTAGAGGCAGATTCCTTTCGTAATCAGAGTGGTGGAAATGGCTGGAAAGGTCCGTGAATTTTACATATATCTTGCTAAGGGTGAATAGGCGAAATCCTATTACGAGGATACATAGACGACGGTAAAACGAGAGAAGCGTGCCAGGTGGGAAAGCAAGCGCTACCCGACCATGACCTGGACACGCTGAATCATTGGCATACAGATCTTGTGGTGATTCTGACCTCTCTTTCTCTCATGCATGTTTGGAGTATATGATGGGACATGTAATCATTCCTAGCTAGATTAAGGTTCTACTAAGAGTAGTTTTATACTTCTATCGAGTATTTTGTATGGAGTTCTGCAACAGCTAATACATTTTGTAATAATTCCTATGTATTGGGAATTGTTCAGACCGAGTGCAGAATATGGCATATACTGCTGAATCTTTCAAAAGCTACCAAATCTCTCAAATGTGCTGATCTTGCTATTATTAAAGTATTTTGTAGAACTAATACTCTTGTACTGGTACTTGTTTTGATCAATGGCAGTAGATTGTTTTGCTTTTATTTTGAAACATGGCCTTCTCAATCTAGATGAGGTCTAGGCTTCTTGGGTTGCATATATGTTGGTCACACATGCGTTGATGTGACAACGAGGTATGCAAACAAATGCAGACTTAATTGTCAGTCTTGCTTGCTCCAATGATGGAGTGTGTTCGGAGAAAAAGGGCAAACTCATCCCTTGCCCATTAAAAAAAACAAAAAACAGGCCCAATGTTGAGACTCCCACCGACAACATTTCCTACTACGCCAAGATGCACCCATATACCAAATTAATGTGGGAACAGTACATTAACTATGATGTTGATATGGCCATGACCATTTTTGGTCATCAGGGTCGAAACCTAATAATATTCATACATGGTGGGAAAATATGGCGTGGCTGGTTTCTAGAAGTTGTCAAATCCCATGGTTATTAGTTTCCTGGCAGGCTATACACGTGACGTGATAGGATGCCATGCGTAAATATTTTTTTTATGTTTTTCTTTATTACATGCGATTGTTTCAAAATGTTTTCAAAATTGTCAAGATACAAATTCTTAGCAGGAAGTTGAATTTTTCAAAACTCTCGATTGTTTTTGATATATTAACTACGTGATGCGTACCACCAAAAGCTTTTGTAGAACTTCGATAGAAATCTACCACTTTCTAGAGCTTCTAGTTCAAATATGACATGATTTTGGTAATAGAGACATAAAGTCATTTGAGTGGTCCGAGTTAGCTCGGAAGCTTTGAAAACTCATAAAACTTGGGAATTCTACATAAAACATTGTCCACTATATCTGGAAACTAGGCTTGTGGCATTCAAAACTATGTTCTCTGTACTTTCTGTGCATAGTATATTCATGGTGCTAGAGGCCACCAATAATAGGATCTTCTCTATGCTAGACATGACATAATGAAATATACTGAAAGAGATCCAATGGTCAACAATGTCGGGTTTTGCCAATCTATATCCAACTGCCGATGTTCGAAGTTATTCATACACTATATAGTGTTATGGAAATTGTGAAGCAACATAGTCGTTTTTTGTTTTGAAAAGAAGTGTCAAGCAGTATATAGTGGTATCGAAATTGTGTCATGTGCCTTTTACTAGTATGGATATGGATGATCAGTTGATGTGACTCTTGGCTTTGATTTCCTGGACAGATAGGTTAAGGTCTACTACCTTTTTATATTACTAGATGGACGCTAGCCAAATTCAAAATCTGAATCGAGCGGCAAAATCACCCACCGACCTTGAAGCATTTCCTGCCCCACCGATTCAAAACCTTTGAGCCAAAATCTCCCACCGGATAGTACCATTTTTGTATTATTATTAGCTGGACGTGAGCCAAATTCAAATCTCGATCCAGCGGCAATATCACACACCGTTTTGAAGCATTTCACGCCCCTCTGTTTCAAATACTTTTGTCTTTAAATTTCTTGTTCTACATTGTTCAGACGACAGATGCGCACAGTAAAGTCAGTACCTCGGGGGCACGATCGTAATTATATAGCTATTCACCTATACTATGGTCTCGATTCGCACAGTTTTTTTCCCCTGGCCCTCCCAGAAATCACAAGCTCATCAGTCGCCTCCACGGCGACCGCGTGCACCGGCTTGATCTCTGTTCTCGTGCGCCGCCGCAGAGCCGCTTCACCGATGCTCACCCACTGGATCTAGTTCACCAGGTCTCTTTGCCACTGCACCGGAGCTGCGGTGTCGTTCACCACGCTAATGGCATCATCAACCGCTGATGACCCACATGTATAGGGGGTATATCGCAGTATTTTCGAGGGAAGTGAAACCCAATTTACTGATTCGACACAAGGGGAGCCAAAGAATATTTATAAGCCTTAACAACTGAGTTGTCAATTCAGCTGCACCTGGAAACAATCTTCCTCACAGCAGTTTATCAGTGGCAACATATTTGTAGTAGCAATAGCAAAGTAATAGCAGCAGTAAAAGTAAAGACAATAGTAACAATTGCAGTAAACTGTAGGATTAAAGCATGGTAGGCAAAGGGGTGGATGGACGGGCGTTGCATGGACAAGACAATTCATATGGCAATCAAGACATAGGGCATTTGTAGATAAATAAGATAAAGCATCCAAGTACTAAATAATCATAGGCATGTGTTCCATATATAGTCATACGTGCTCGCAGTGAGAACTTGCACAACATCTTTTGTCCTGCCAGCCTGTTTGCAATGGGGCCTCAAGGGAACTACTGGCAAATAAGGTGCTCCTTTTAATAGAGCACCAGAGCAGCATTAACACTCTTTGAACACATGTGATCCTCACATCAAAGCCATCCCCTCCGGTTATCCCGATTGCTATCACTTAAGGGCCTTTGGTTCCGGACAACAACGTGTGTTTACAACTTGCAGGTAAGACCATAAACAATACTATCATAATGAATCAATAACATGTTCAGATCTGAAATCATGGCACTCGGGCCCTAGTGACAACCATTAAGCATAACACGTTGCAACAAAGTCAAAAAGCACTAATAATAGATACTACGCACCATGCCATAACAATCTGATGCCATTACATGAACGATCTCATCCAATCCCTGCCATCCCCATAGCCTACAACGGGGGATTACTCACTCATAGATGGGGGAAACATGGATGGTTGATGGAAGAGCGATGGTGATGATGATGGCGATGATCTCCTCCAATTCCCCGTCCCGGCAGGGTGCTAGAACGGAGTTTCTCGTTCTGAATCACGGAATCTGGTGGTGGCGTGATACATTGCAAATGTATCTATAATTTTTGATGTTCCATGCTTGGTTTTATCCACTTTCTTGTGTTTTGTTCCAACTTTGGAGTACTTTTCATATGATTTCTTGGACTAACCTATTAACAAGAGCCACAGTGCCAGCTGCCTGTTTTTGGTTCAAGGAAAGTCAGAAAATGAATATTCTCGGAATTGGACTGGACAAAAGCCAAAGTGCCGATTTTTCCGAAAGGGATCAAGTGCCAGAAGACGAGACGGAGAAGGGCCAAGGAGCCACCACACCACCTGGCCCCGCGGCCAGGCCTGGCCCGTGCCACGGGGTGGTGTGGCCGCTCCCGGCACCCCCTCCGCCTCTCCTTCCACCTATAAGTTTCCCTCAGGACTAAAACCCTAGGTACCCGATCAAAAATCCACGAAAGAGTCTGTAGCCGCCGTCATCTCCATCCCTAGATCGGGAGGAATCTGAAGCTCTTCCTGGCACCCTGTCAGAGAGGGGAATTCACTCTGGAGGCCTTCTTCATCACCATGCAAGCCTCCGGTGTGATGCGTGACTAGTTCATCCTTGGACTACGGATCCATGTAGTAGCTAGATGGCTGGTTTCTCCTCCTTTGTGCTTTCATGTTTAGATCTTGTGAGCTCCTTTCATGATCAAGATCATCTATTTGTAATTCATACATGTTGTGTTTGCGAGGATCCGATGGATATTGAAATGCTATTTCAGATTGATTATTGATTCTATAATGTCTTTGTTATTTGAGATCTTGCATGCTTTCCGTTGTTAGTAGCTATCTTGCCCAAGTAGATGCTAGCAACTCCAAGAGTTAGTATTTATGCTCGATAGTGGGTTCATGCCTCTGGTAATCTGGGGAAGTGACAGAAATCTCTAAGGTACTAGATGTGTTGTTGCTACTAGGGAGAAAACAACAATCCTTTGTTCATATAACAATCATATTGTTTACTTTACACGCAGTTCGTAAAGCAATAATCTGTTGCTTGCAACTTAATACTGGAGGGGGTTCGGATGATAACCTGAAGGTGGATTATTAGTCATAGATGCAGTTGGATGGCAGTCTATGTATTATGTTGTAATGCCCAATCAAGTCTCAGAGGAGTCAAGATGATTAGTATATGCATGTATTGCATTCTCAGTGTTTGTCAATTGCCCCGCTATAATTTGTTCACCCAGCATGTTGTCTATCTAAGGGGAGCCACCTCTAGTGAACTATGGATCCCGGTCCTTTTCTTTACATACAATCTACAATCTTTTACTACTTTGTGTTTACTTTCAGCAAACTTTTACTTCTTTCCATTCGATACGTTTAATCCTTTGTTTTCCGCAAAATACGGTGAGATTGACAACCTCATCGCAAGTTGGGGACAAAGTTCTGTGGTTGTGTTGTGCAGGTCTCCACGTTGCTACTAGCACCGGTAGTGCGCCCTGCCAAAGCTCAGCTAGTAACACCTTTGGGGTGTTTCCTTGCTCCTACTGGTTCGATTAAACCTTGGTTTCATAACTCAGGGAAAACTTACTGTTGTGCTCATCATACCTTCCTCTTGGGGTTCCCAACGAGCTCTACATCAACTACGAGTCAGCAAGATTTTTTCTGGCACCGTTGCCGGGGAGTCAAGGACATCTTCACAAGGGGAGTTCCTCATAACCAATCTCTGTACTTTGTGGTTTTTGTTTTGCTTAGTTTCTTTTTGCTTTGTTTGCTTGTTTTGGTTCTTTAAAAACACAAAAAAAAAAGTTTTACTTGTTTTGCTTTCTTATTTCAAAAACACAAAAAAATTAAGTCTCCTTTAGTTGTCACTTTGTCTAGCCTTTCTCCAATCACTATGTCACCCGAGGATATGATTTTCACTTTTAAATAAGGAATTGAGGAAAGTTTTAAGGAAGCTTGGTCTAGAATCTCTGATCTACATGAAAAAACTAAGCCTAAAATGACTCAAAGCTTGTTCCTTAGCAGTTTTTACCTTGGGATTGCTCTTTGCTATAGATATGCTTTAGATGTTGTTGTGGGAGGATATTTCCTCCAATATAATGAGGATGATGCTCCTAATGCTATAAAGAAATTGATCCTCACTTACACTATGCCTAGCCAAACTGATATTTCTTTCGCAAAAATAATTGCTAGGTTGGACACTCTTGAGACTAGCACTACTAGCTTAGAAAATTGCTATAACACGCTTAGGGAGCATCTCAATTATGTTCCCATAAATTCTGAACCATCAAAGTTGTTCCCTACAGTAAAGATTGAGATGAACACTGAAACTTTTCAAGCTCGCTGTGATATCATGTCTGAATTTTGTCTTATGCCCAAAGATATTTATAAATCTCTGAATACTTGGGGCTCACTAAGGGAGAAAAGGAAATATCTCTTGCTAATAATAATACCATATTACCTCTTGTAATAGATGAAGGAGTGTTGACAAGGATCCTTGGGAAAACGATTTCTATTGATTATCTTGTTATTGAATGTGCAGGAAAAGGACAAATTACACTTGGAAGGTCCCTATTAGAACTTCTTGGAGAAATAATAGATGTGGGAAAGGGGACCATGCGCCTTTCTTCTCCACCGAACAATCACATTTTCCCAAAGGTTAAGAATAAAAATAAGAGAGGTAAGGGTAAGAAAGTTGGTCTTAATGCTTCTTCATTTAAGAACACTTGATTCTTTCTTTGCTTCTTATGCCTAACTTAAAGGCGTTAAAGAAAAGTACTTGTTGGGAGATAACCAAGAGTTTTAGTTGAGTATTGAAAGTTATTACCTCTGTAATAACCTCTCCTTATCCTTTTTATTTGCTTTTTGTGCCAAGAGTAATCTCTAATGAGAGAGAAGTAATGATTGGGAAAGTTGCTGTCCCGAAACAGATTTCTGTGCCTCACCGTAAAAATTCCTGAGAGAGCTCTGTACGTCGGATTGAGCTGTATATTTTTTTGCTTCTGCCGCAGGTTGTTATCTAACTTTCGTTAGTTCAATACTTTTTCATTTGAGCAACAGAAGGTCTTCGAACAAATTCGTCTTTACCTGCTGGTCTGTTTTGACAGATTTCTGCCATTTTCTGCATTTGCTTCTTGTTAGTTCTTCTTGAGTTCATTTGGGGAATTGAGATTTTTGAGGGAAGTGCTACAGTATTTAGTGTTCTAATGGAAGTTTATTTGGTGTTATAACTGAACCTTGAGACTTATTTATCTTAAGTGCACTAATGTTGCTAATGAGATTGTGTGAAGTTTTGTATGAAGGAAAAATTTCAGGTGTATGGAAGGAATGAGTAATGAGATGAAGGATGGACTAAAGCTCAAGCTTGGGGATGCCACGCGTGTCACCCCAAGAAATATCCAAGAAGTACAAGCGTCAAAGCTTGGGGATGCCCAAGGCAACCCCTTCTTCATCATTAAAAATCCCAGGTTTCTTCCAAACGCTTCATTTTTATTGTTTCATGCACAGTTGTGTTTTTCTTGGAGCGTCTTCTTTTTCGTTTTTGTTTTGGTTTTTAGTTTTCTTGGTTTTCTTAGTGTTCTGAATAAATTGGTTGGACCCCCTCTTTCCTACTTTGGTTTGCAAATAGTTTGGTTTGGTTTGGAAAACAGTAGGAAAGTTCATGCTTATGTGGTAAAAAGAGCTCGTTTTTGACTGTGGCATATGCTTTGTCATGCCATGCTTGATATTGTTTTGGCTTTATGCTTAGTATTCTTTGCTGTAGCATGACTTGTTATAAACAATTGAGATTGCTTAATGTGCCTTGGATGAATAATGCGTTGTTTTAGCATATTAAAGCATATTATAGTGGTATTCTCCTTTGATGCTTTATTTGGGTTGACTTGGCACATGCTCACACCATGTTATGACTATCTCAAGTCACCATAGCCTTTATGATCCTTTAGTTTTCAACTTATAGTATCACTTTATGCTTTGATCAATGATGTTTTGTCGCTCTGTATGATTATGGCCATTATTGCTCTCTTAGTTTGTCGCTCCCAGTCTTTTGCTAGCCTCCACCACCAAGTATGAGTTCCACTCATGCATCCAACTCCCTAAACCAAGTTATTCCAAAGAGTCCACCATACCTACCTACTAGCTTATGCTATTCCAAGTATATTCATGCTTTTGTTTACCTTTCACTTGTTATGAGAAAACAGGTGATTAAAGCTCTCACGAACTTGATGGCACACTTTACTTTTTGCCTCTAATAAACCTTAACCATTGGGTCCTTCTTTGTTGTGTATATGCTTGCGCTTTATAAGTTGAAATTATCAGAACCATGTTTCATGGGGAACGCTTTCAACATCGCACTTGTACTTTGTACTCCGTTGATATCATGTTCTTTTGCTTACGGATCCCGGCGGTGTGAAATAAATGTGGAACTTGTAAGATCATGGAGTTTGTATATGTGTTAGAGAAATGCCTGGGCCGCTAGCCTAAGCCATGCCTAATCATGGTGGAAACTTGAAGCATCACCATAATGAGCACTCTATGATGCATCCTCAATAAAGACCTATGCAAATAGCAAATAAAAAGATCGCTGAGATGCTCATTGTCTGCTTGCCTTGTCATTTTGATTATGGGAAAGCTTCCGTATCATGTGCAAGGGGTACCCTGTTGGCGGTTCTTAATGATACACATATACTTACAATGACAAGAGCTTACTCGTGACTAAAGATGAGTAGCATGAGGATCGGTCTTCGTAAGTAAGGGGCATGAGATTTCGGTTTATAACTTGTCAAGCATATCCACTTAGTTGTGTCACTTTAACCTTAATCACTTTCAAGATGCTTATGATAGGGGCAATGAGAGCTTAAAACTACAAGTACCATAATTTTTGGAAGCTCTTTATGAGACTTGAATCCCTACTTCCTTTTACAAAAGGCTCTTCTTCCACCAATTTATTGAGGCTCCACCTTCTATATTTATGCACCTACTTTGAGAGCATAGTGGCCATTCTTAGTTCTATGTGCATTGTCCCAAGACTAGTTGATTGATGCATAACTTGATATTGCTTGTTTTAAACTATTGTATCTAGTCACTCTTATGAACTTTGAAGGTGTCATATGCAATTATATTTGCTACTCTATTGAGGGACAAGATGAATACTATTATGCTATGTTTTCGTTATGTGAAACAAACAAACGTCTTGCAAGGCATGTTATTCATGAATCTTTTGTTTGTAACTTTTTATGTTGCATCATAGTTTCTTTGCCTATTGCTAGAACATTGTCTTTCATGTTATGATTGAAGTACTATGATCCCAGCTTTGAGTTTTGCAAATACTTTGATCAAGTCTTTGATGGTGCATGTCACCTCAAAAATTATTTCTTTTTATCACTTACCTACTCGAGGACGAGCAAGAGTTAAGCTTGGGGATGTTGATACATTGCAAATGTATCTATAATTTTTAATGTTCCATGCTTGGTTTTATCCACTTTCTTGTGTTTTGTTCCAACTTTGGAGTACTTTTCATATGACTTCTTGGACTAACCTATTAACAAGAGCCACAATGCCAGCTGCCTGTTTTCTGCTGTTTTTGGTTCCAGGAAAGTCAGAAAATGAATATTCTCGGAATTGGACGGGACAAAAGCCAAAGTGCCTATTTTTCCGGAAGGGATCAAGTGCCAGAAGATGATACGGAGAAGGGCTAGGGAGCCATCACACCACCTGGCCGCGCGGCCAGGCCTGGCCCACGCCATGGGGTGGTGTGGCCGCTCCCGGCACGCCCTCGGCCTCTCCTTTCTCCTATAAGTTTTCCTCGGGACGAAAACCCTAGGTACTCGATCAAAAATCCACGAAAGAGTCTATAGCCGCCGTCATCTCCATCCCTAGATCGGGAGGGATCTGAAGCTCTTCCCAGCACCCTGCCGGAGAGAGGAATTCACCCTGGAGGCCTTCTTCATCACCATGCAAGCCTCCGGTGTGATGCATGAGTAGTTCATCCTTGGACTACAGATCCATGTAGTAGCTAGATGGCTGGTTTCTCCTCCTTTGTGCTTTCATGTTTAGATCTTGTTAGCTCTGTTCATGATCAAGATCATCTATTTGTAATTCATACATGTTGTGTTTGCGGGAATCTGATGGATATTGAGATGCTATTTCAGATTGATTATTGATTCTATCATGTCTTTGTTATTTGAGATCTTGCATGATTTCCGTTGTTAGTAGCTATCTTGGCCAAGTAGATGCTAGCAACTCCAAGAGTTAGTATTTATGCTCGATAGTGGGTTCATGCCTCTGGTAATCTAGGGAAGTGACAAAAATCTCTAAGGTACTAGATGTGTTGTTGCTACTAGGGAGAAAACAACAATCCTTTGATCATAGAACAATCGTATTGTTTACTTTACACGCAGTTCGCAAAACACGGTGAGATTGACAACCTCATCGCAAGTTGGGGACAAAGTTCTGTGGTTATGTTGTGCAGGTCTCCATGTTGCTACTAGCACCGGTAGTGCGCCCTGCCAAAGCTCGGCTAGTAACACCTTTGGGGTGTTTCCTTGATCCTATTGTTTTGATTAAACCTTGGTTTCATAACTGAGGGAAAACTTAATGCTGTGCTCATCATACCTTCCTCTTGGGGTTCCCAACGAGCTCTACATCAACTACGAGTCAGCATCAGCGTAGCGGAACTCTTTTTGGAAAAACGTTGAACCCCCCTTGATTTTAGGTCAAGAGGCAACTTATAGGCGAACAGGGAGGCCGAGGGCGTGACCGAGGCAGCCACACCACCCCCAGGCGTGGCCTGGCCTGACCCAAGCGGCCAGGTGTTGTGGGGCCCTCGTGGACCTCCTCCGTCTCGTCTTCTGGCACCAGGAGTCTTCTGGTGAAATAGGATTTTTGGCATATTTTCTAGGATTTTTCCTGATAGTTTATTTTCTGCACAAAAACTAGACACCAAGGTAATTCTGCTGAAAACAGGGTCAATCCATGTTAATTGTATCCAAATCACACAAGTTTAGAGGAAAAACAATAGCAAAAGTGTTCGGAAAAGTAGATACGTTTTGGACGTATCAACACCCCCCAAGCTTACCTTATTGCTTGTCCTCAAGCAATTCAGTTGAAAACTGAGTGCGATAAAAGAAACTTTCACGAACACATTTGCTTCATAAGATGTATATATGGTCAGCATATGGTCAACTACTCAGGCAATTCATAATAAAGAGTATGCAACTAAGTTTACTTAATAGTCACTGCAAGCTATGAAGAGATTCCAACTCAATAATAATAAGTAGCACGAAACATAAACATAAGCAACATTGCAATGCTCATAACAAGGAATGATAGAGCGGTATCTCGCTTGCCTTTGATTGTAGAGCAAACATAAATGCCAAGGCACCTTTGAAGTTCAAGTGAAGACTGGAAGTAAAGATATCAAAGATACAAGCATCAAAGTCATAACACAATTAATCAAGTTTTGAGACAAGCACATTACACTAAGAATGACAACTATGCTCTCAAGAAAGTGCTCAAAGAATAGGCGGTGACTCAAGAAGGGAATGAAAAGGTTTTGAAAAGTTTGAAAGGCTTCCAAATGCTGAAAGTATGGTACTCATTAGATTTGATCTCTCATTGCCCCTATCATAAGCTTCTTTAAATGATTAAGGTGAAAGTGAGGTCCAATCTGAGTTATTTGTTTGACAGACAATACACTAGAAATATCATGTCCCTTGAGTATGAGGGACGCTCCTCATGCTACTCAACTTTAGTTACCGGTAAGTTCTTCTCATAGTAAATACATGCGTATCATCGAGAACCGCCAACGGGGTACCCCTTGCCCAATGATAGGGAAGAATCCCCATATCAAAATGACAAGGCAAGCAGACAACGAGTATCTCAACAATCTCCTTATTTATCATGGGAAAATGGTGCTTTTTTCTCTCTTTCCTATTTTCTCATATCTCTTCATTTTTTTCCTTTTTCTCAATAGCTATCTCCTCTTTTTTTATAATAAGAATGCTTCATAGATACTCATTATAGTTACGCTGCAGGTTTCCACCATGACATCATGGATTAGACTGGCGGCCCAGGCGTTTCTCTAACACACATACATAACTCCATGGACTTACAAGATCCCCTTTTATTTCACACCGACGACATCCGCAAACAAAAGAGCATGATATCAACTGGGTATATATTTATAGGTGTTGAAAGCGTTCCCCATGACAGCACGGTTCTGCTAATCCCTAGCCTATAATTTGCAAGCATATAACTTTCATGGACAGTCATAGTGCTTCAGGTTTATTAAGTGCAAGAAATAAATTGTGCCATCAAGTTCGTGAGAGCTTTACTAACTAACTATCTCATAACAAGCAAACATTTTATTTGGAAGAAAACTAGGCATATTGAATATGCACATAACAACAAATGATGCTAATAGGTAGGTATGGTGGACACTTTTGGCAATATTGATTTTAGGGAATTTGAAACCTGAGTAGAGCTCATACTCAGTGCAAGTGAAGGCTAGCAATAGTAAGAGAGTGACAAACAAGAGAGCAATAACTATCATAATTATGCTTGCAACCAAACAGGACTAATCATGGCATGAAAGTGATTCAAGACCCCTGAGGCAAAATAATTCATTGAGGCTTAACTGATTATTGTTTCAGTCATATGCATGCATTAGCATGTGCCAAGTCAATTCAAGTGAAACATTCAGAGGAGGATATCACAGTGTCATACCAAGTTATGAATAGAGCAATGCCAACAAACATTCATATGACATGCTACAAACTATTTGCGAGCTGGAGCTAATCATAAGAAAGCTAGAATTACTAGGCATCCATAAATAACATACACCCTACATGAACAGACTGAGCATGCCCACAATGATGAGTATATGTACAAAAATGAAAACAAATAGAGTTCGTTACCAGCCTTTTACAACACCTCAAGTTGTCATTAATCCTGATTATTACCCTTCACTTGTGTGGCTTGAATAATAACATGAAACCAAATTCCACTGAGGACTGCTGAACCCTACAACAAACTTCACAAAACCAAAGAAGAACAACAAATATTTTTGGTGTTTTTAATTTTTAAAGGCAAGAACAAATAGGAAAAACAAGCAAAGCAAAATCTTTTTGGGTTTTTCAAATAGTTCAAACAAAGCAAAAAGGAAAAAGCAAACCAAGCCAAAAAGAAGAAGAAGCAAACAAAGAGAAACAACGGAAATATTTTTGGTCTTTTTGTGTTTTAGAAAGAAAAAGTAAAGAAAGAACGAAAACTAAAAAGAGAACGAAGCATGGATATACAAAGTACCGACTAAACATGATATGGAGATGAGTGTGATGTCGGTGTACCTCCCACCAAGCTTAGGATTTTGTCCTAAGTGGGTATCAATCCCAAGCTGGCCAAGATGGAGTGCCTCCATAGTACGGAGAGGAGGTACCCTCATCCTGGTACGAGCTCGAGGACGCCCCACCGTTGTGCGCAGAGTAGTCGTAAGAAGGCACAACCTCCTGGTGCTACCTGTGGAAGCCAAGAAAGCGGAGCTGCTCGTCCACCTCCTCCTTGGAACGTGACCATGGCCTCCTGTGAATACTAAACAAAGTAGATTGCGGCAAAGGAACTCCCTCTCATCCCCGTCAGTAAACAACATCACGTATACTAAACCCTCCGTACTAGAGTGAGCAGTGACGAAGTGATGTGTTTTCATAGCAGCAAGATCAAGCCTTTGTGGTGCCAACACAGTGTCATTAGGATCCACAGAAAGTTCTAATGCAACAACCATACGTGAAGCAATAATGCCCCCATAAATAGGTCCCCTAGCAGCTAGGCGGCAAGCAATGAGAGAGCCAAGATTTGTACCGGGTATCATTATTAAGTGCAGAAGCAAGGAAGGCTAAATGATAATTAGAGATATTACTTGTGTTCTCCCTACCAAGAATGCTAGTGGCAAGATAATAAGCAAAATATCTAAGATATGGGAGTTGAATATTCCTTATCTTCCTGTGCTGAGCTACGCGGTCATCATCATTTGTAACACTTCGATAGAGCTCCATCAAATCAGCGGGTCGATCTTGGATCTTCTTCACTGTCCCCATCATGCCTATACCTATAATGCTGCAAAATCTTTCCAATGACATGGTAATAGGCTGATTATAAAGTCTGAATGAAACAATTGACTGATAAGGGGTGTTAGTGAAAATAAAACTCTCAACAAAAGTTTTGGTGAGCACGGCATATTTCTCACTCTCATCCTGCATGTAAGTGGTCAAACCGACCCTCTGAACCATTAGTAAGAAATCATCGAGGATCCCTGCAACTTGCAAAAAGGTAAAACAAGGGAAAGTAGATGGGTGAGCATCCCCCTCATCTCCTTCATTGCCAAAGCGTGGTGCAATAAGATCTTCATTGTATGAAGGCCTAAACTAAGATGCCGATCTTGAGGGCCTTGACCTTCTAGGTGTGTCCCTCTCAAATATTTCTCCAAATGTGTGGTTGTTCATCTTTGATATTCTGAAATTTAAAAATCCATTATACAAGTGATTGCAAAGTGAATACATAATGAAGGGAACTACTCATGGGGACTTGTAAGAGGCCTAAACATGCATCAAAACAATATCTCTAAGCATTGAACAAGCTTACAAGCTCTCATAACCTGTCACCTACAGCAGCAAAATACTCAAGATATAAATCACTAAACACAAATCTACTTGGACAAGCAGAGGAGTCACATACCGGAGAACAAATGCTCCAAATTTCAGCAGCAAAGATGGGATGAGCAAGGAGATCGAAAAATCATGGACAAGAATAGCAAGAACGCAATTTCGAGCAATGAACTAGTGTTTTCTCGGGAGAGAGAGAGCAGTGGGAAGTGAGAGAGTGAGTGAAGGGCCAAGGGTGGCCCATACCACGGCCAGGCGCGCCACTGGGCTGGCCGCGCCACCAGGTGGTGTGCCTGCCTGGTGGCCCCCTGTTACTCTACAGGCACTTATCTGCCCCTTTTTCACGTAAAAATTTAATATGATTTTTTTGGAATTTTTCGAGACACTTTATTTTTGAGCAATTTTTAGGTATAGGTGAATGATTTTCTGACAGAAAGATTTTTTTGGAAGCATGCAAATGTAAAACAAAGCTAAAACTTCAGATGTTCTAAGACACTCTAATATGCAAGAAACTAACAACACAAAAGTAAACTAAACGAAAGCAAAAACTAAAATGGATAAAATAAAAGTAAGCAAAGATAATCATGGTGAAAACATTGTTTTGTTCATTAAAATCCCTTTGTTAACAAGGTTGATCAGGTCTTGTTACCAAAATAGTTTTATATGAAACAAAACTTTGTATTCCACTAATGATTATGTTACCTCAACCTTGATAGCAATGGTCCCAATCATAATAGTTTCATATTTTTCTCGTGGTATGGGACAATATATTTCTCCAACTTGGATGCCCTCAACATGTTCAATTGAATTTAGGCCATCAGTCCTATCAATCGTCTTGGGGAAATACATAGTGTGCTCCTTGTCATTAACATTAAAAGTCACCTTTCCTTGATTACAATTAATAACAGCTCCTGCAGTATTAAGAAAAGGTCTCCCAAGAATAGTAGACATATTATCATCTTCAGGCATTTCAAGCACAACAAAATCAGTTAATATCAAGCAATTATGAGCCACTTGAACAGGTGCATCCTCACATATACCAACAGGAATAGTAGTAGATTTACCAGCCATTTGCAAAGATATATCAATTGGTATTAGTTTTTCTAGTTGAAGTCTCTTATAGAGAGAAAAAGGCATAACACTAACTCCTGCTCCCAAATCACACAAAGTAGTGCTAACATAACTATTTTTAATAGAGCAAGGAATAGTTGGAATCCCTGGGTCTCCAAGTTTCTTAGGAACCTTACCATTAAAGGAATAATTAGCAAGCAAAGTAGAAATTTCTTCATTAGAGATCTTCCTTTTATTTGAAACAATATCCTTCATATACTTTGAATAAGGAGGCAATTTAATTGCATCAGTCAAAGGAATTTGCAAGAATAAAGGTTTCATCCACTCAAAAACTTGTTATCGTGTTCATCTTCCTTTGACTTGTGTTTCTTATTAGGGAAAGGCATAGGTTTTTGGACCCAAGGCTCTCTTTCACTACCATGTTTCTTAGCAACAAAATCGTCTTTAGTGTATTTAGTACTCTTAGTGTGCCTTTCAGGTTCTTCTTCAGGAGCATCATTTTCTTCATTACCACTTTTAGTTTCAGCATCAGAGACAGATACACTATCAAGATCTTTAGCAGGTTCAGAAGGTTCTACAATAGTTTTATGTTTCTTTTCTTTTCTTAGGAGTAGTACCACTATTTTCAGCTTGTTGAGAATCCTGCTCAATTCTTTTAGGATGCCCCTCAGGATATAGAGGATCCTGGGTAGCAGCACCACTTCTAGTTCTAATATTATAAGCATGTTTTTCTTTTGCGGCATTAACAAGCAAGCCTTTTTGTACTTTAATAAGCTGATCAATTTGAGTTTGAACCATTTGAAAATGTTTAACAAGCATTTTAACATCATTAGAGGTTCTTTCCACAATATCTTTTAACTCAATAATAGCTCTAGAGTTTTCCATTAGATGATTTTGCACCCTTTTATTAAAATTATCTTGCTTAACAATAAAAATATCAAAATTTTCTAAGCATTAATCAGGAGGTTTAGAGTAAGGGATATCACCTTCATCAAAATGTTGGAGATAGTGTCCCTCAATAGTGGATGAGTGGGATATTGGCTTACATAATTCTTTTATAGGAGGTAAATTCTGGACGTGTGCAGCTTTAATTCCCTTCTACTTAAGACATTTCTTAGCTTCCTTCATCACTTCATCATTTAGTTCAATAACTCCCCACTTCTTTGATGTTGGTATAGGCGTAGGAATAGTTGGTTCAATTGTAGTTGTCTCAGGTATAGTCGGTTAAGATGAAGTCCAGTCTTCATAATTCTTGCTTATTTTAGCCATTAATTCCTCAGCTTCCTTGGGGGTCCTATTCCTGAAAATACAATCAGCACAACTATGTAGGTATGTCCTAGATTCTTCAGTTAGTCCATTATAATATATATCAAGAAGCTCATTTTTAGGTAATGGACATCCAGCCTGTGCAAGAACCAAAGCACAAAATCTTGCCCATGATTTAGGCAATAACTCTTTCTCTCCCTATTTAAAATGAAAAAGTTCCTGCAAAATAGGATTTCTAGCACTAGGAGGGAAATACTTCTGAAGGAAGGTACTAATCAAGCAATCAGGACTATCAATAGATCTAGGAGGTAAATTATTAATCCAAGTTTTAGCTTCTCCTTTCAATGAAAAAGGGAAAATTTTAGCAATAAAGTAGGTGCGCATCTTAATATCATCAGAAAATAAGCCACTCATGGTAGAAAGCTCAGTCATATGTGCTACCGCACTTTAATTCTTAGTCCCACAAAAAGGTTCTTTCTCAACAATAGTTATGTAAGATAGATCAAGAGAGAAATCATAAGCCTTATCTTTAATGTTTATGGGAGATGCATCAAACTTAGCATTAGGAGACAATTTGGGTTTATAGTACGCCTCTAAAGGAGACTCTTAATAGCACTCCTATCATGGGTGTTTTGACATTCTTTAATAAATTCATCGGTCATCTCTATATAACCGTCTTCAATATCATAGCTTTCTCTAGACTTAGATGAACTGACAGGTGTAGTAGCATCTTCATTAGGAGTTTCAGTATTTCCAGCTATAGTTCTAGCAATCGTAGCATCTAGGACAGGACCTAATGAAACACTCTTATCAAGAACAGTAGAAGTAGCATCATAAGTATCAGAAGTTTCATATTTAGCAGTAGTAGAATTATGTGTAGCATGTGTGTGGGGGGGGGGGGGGTTGTAAGGAACTTACTCATAACAGATGGTGAATCAAGAGTAACATAGGTGTTCAGAACCGTACCTCTTCTTGTAGTGGATGGTAATATAGAACTTTTCCATCACGAGACTTACCCATGATGAATGGAGGGCAGCGAACAATAGTGATTCCAAATGAACTTGCTAAATAGAGCTATGCTCCCCGACAATGGCACCATAAAATAGTTTTGATGACCCACAAGTATAGTAGGTGTATCGCTGTATTTTCGAGGGAAGTGAAACCCAATTTATTGATTCGATACAAGGGGAGCCAAAGAATATTTATAAGCCTTAAAAACTGAGTTGTCAATTCAGCTGCACCTGGAAACAATCTTGCTCACAGAAGTTTATCAGTAGAAATAATTTTGTAGTAGCAATAGCAAAGTAATAGCAGTAGTAAAAGTAAAGACAGTAGTAACAATTGTAGTAAACAATAGGATTAAAGCGCGGTAGGCATAGGGATGGACGGACGGGAGTTGCATGGACAAGACAATTCATATGGCAATCAAGACATAGGGCATTTTCAGATAAATAAGATAAATCACCCAAGTACTAAATAATCATAGGCATGTGTTCCATATATAGTCATACGTTCTCATAATGAGAACTTGCACAACATCTTTTGTCCTGCCAGCCCGTTTGTAGAAGGGCCTCAAGGGAACTACTGGCAATTAAGGTGCTCCTTTTAATAGAGCACCGGAGCAAAGCATTAACACTCTATGAACACATGTTATCCTCACATCAAAGCCATCCCCTCCGGTTATCCCGATTGTTGTCACTTCGGGGCCTTTGGTTCCGGACAACAACGTGTGTATACAACTTGCAGGTAAGACCATAAACAATACTATCATAATGAATCAATAACATGTTCAGATCTGAAATCATGGCACTCGGGCCCTAGTGACAAGCACTAAGCATAACAAGTTGCAACAAAGTCAAGGAGCACTAATAATATATACTAGGCACCATGCCCTAACAATCTGATGCCATTAGATGAACGATCTCATCCAATCCCTATCATCCCCATAGCCCACAGCGGGGTATTACTCACTCATAGATGGGGGAAACATGGATGGTTGATGGAGAAGCGATGGTGATGATGATGGCGATGATCTCCTCCAATTCAGAATTTCTGGTTCTGATTCACGGAATCTGGTGGTGGCGGCGTAGCGGAACTCTTTCTGGAAAAACGTCGAACTCCCCTCGGTTTTTAGGTCAAGAGGCAACTTATAGGCGAAGAGGGAGGCCGAGGGGGTGACCGAGGCGGCCACACTACCCCAAGGCGCGGCCTGGCCTAGCCCACGCGGCCAGGTGTTGTGGGCCCCTCGTGGACCTCCTCCGCCTCGTCTTCTGGCTCCGTGAGTCTTCTGGTGAAATAGGAGTTTTGGCATATTTTCCGGGATTTTTCCTGATAGTTGATTTTCTGCACAAAAACTAGACACCAAGGTAATTCTGCTGAAAAAAACGTTAGTCCGTGTTAGTTGTATCCAAATCACACAAGTTTAGAAGAAAAACAATAGCAAAGGTGTTCGGGAAAGTAGATACGTTTTGGACGTATCAACCGCCCAAGCCCTGCTTTCTCGCCGCCGATGGCGTGATCCACCGCCCAAGCTCTGCTTTCTCGCTGCCGAAAGCTACCCAACCGTACCGGATCCGCTTCACTGGTGTCCACCTGACGTGATCTAGTTCAAGGAGTTCCATGTCCACCGCTCCAAACCAGCTGCATGGCCGTTGCTGTTCACTGCACCAGATCTGCCTCAGCGACGCTCTCATCCACCGTGTTCAAGCCGGAATCGACCGCCCAAGATCTGCTTCCCCGACGCCAACAGCCACCGGAACCGCAGCACCCTTGGTGACCTGGATGTCACTTGCACGGTACTAACGATGCTTAGACGCCTCTCCGACCAAGTTTAACCTAATCTCCTACCCGTTTTTGTTTTGTCAGCAGTATAGCAGGTTCAAGCCTGTCGCAGTGAACTGCATTTTTGTAATCGTGCTAGTACATACAAGTCACTGGGCACGCATGTTCTTCGTGCTAGTATATGCAAGGTCATTAGACATGTTGGTTTGCATTCGCTGCTCTACAAATTTCAAGTCATGCACATGTCTGTTATTTTGTCATGCACATGTTCTTAGCTACTCCATACAACAATAATTCACTACAAGAAATCTGGTGACTAGTGACCTTTTCTTAATGACCATGGATTTTTTGGTCATAGATCTATGACCATTCTGAATCAGTTGGTCATAGGGAATTTGAGAGGGTCCAAACCTTAAAAAATAACAACCAATTTTGTCAAAAAGGTCATAGTGTCCTAACATCAAAAGGTCATAGATGGATAACACTTGTTCAGATCCTTGAATAAACCTGAGATGCTAGGAGAGCCATTGGATGTTGGAAGAATAGACGGACGAGATCGCGATCCAGATCAGTTTTGGTGCGGATCGATGACATGGCATCCTGGCCCAGCCTGACCTAGACAACGTGGCCACTCCACGTAAGATCCTGACCCAGCACCTCAAAACTCTAACTACTCCTCCATTTCTTCCTCTCTAGACACCGCCAGTCCCAGCCACGACAGATCCATCCCCAACTCCCCAAATCGAACTCCACTCCCACCCCCGATTGTCCCACGGCGGCCACCGCAACACAGATGTCGCTGCTGTTCTCCCACCCTGTCGTCGCCCTGCATGGTCAACCAGGGATGCGTGCCACTGGTTTCTCACGCATTGCCACCGGCCCGCCATGTAGGTGCAGCCATGGAGTCCAAGCCGCTTGAGGTCGAGGGTGAAGAGGTGATCGACTCCGACGATGATTGACTGGGAGACTGAGCCCACACTGCTGCTGCTGCCGGGAGAGGAGTTGCAGTCACCCCTAATTCTACCGGGAGAGGAGTTGCAGCCACCCCTAATTCCGCCATACGGCCTGAGCCCATCGCCATCAAGCGCCAGAGGAGCGGAAGGAGGTGGCCAAGACGCTGTTTTTCCACCGATGGCTGGCACCAGGAGAAGCCGGAAGCATGGTCGTGTGCCGCTGCATCCTCCCACGATGGCGGGCGAGTCTCGGAGAAGGGGAAGCACATCAAGAAGAAGGCGAAGCAATCCCCTGGTGTCAAACAGCCAAAAAACGGCAACATCTCTTAGTCCACTGTAAGTTGATACTTTGATTAACTGTTCTAGATATACATGCTTGGATGTATGCTTAGATCCACTATAAGGAGATCTAGATATATTAGATACTTGGATGTATGCTTATTATGAAATCCGATCTGGTACTATGCTTATTTTGCTACATGTATACTTAGACTAATGTTTGACCTCTGTGTGAGATGAAGTGGAGTTGGGAGATGAAGTGCTGAACTTGGACTTAGATAGTTGTTGTGCATGGATGGAGTCTTGATCTCATGATTTACCAGATCTAGAGTAGTTTATTAGTGCCATATGTATTGTGTTGTGATTTGTGAAACTGGATCGTTTCTATGATTGAAGTCTTGAATTTCTATTGTGTATTTGTGCTTGTCATTGTTTAATTATTTCTGGAAGATGTATTTGTGTAGCTGTGTTGTTGTGCATTTGAACTGCTGCCATTATCATTGTGAAATAGTTATTACCATTGATCCCCTAAACCTATGTGAAGTGGTAATTTGTAATTGTCTATCTATTTCCTGTAATTTGCAGTCGAATTCTTGCAAGTATATGTAATGTACTGATGCCTATCTATTTGCTGTTATGTATGCTATTGCCTATTCCAAGTACTGCTACTAGTAAGAACATATGCTATAGATGAATTCTAGTAGTAATTATACTGGGCTCTTAGTAGCCTCGCCTTTTTTGTTCATAATACATTTAGCAAACCATCTTGGTAAGGTTTCAGTGGTACAGGCTACGAGTCTGAAGTATAATTGTATACTTCTATTTCTTGTCAACTAAACACAAAGTGCACAACCACATATGGTCATTTGTCTAAGCTTAGTTTCTTGTCAAATTGTGTACTGCCTACTCTATTTATCTATCTATGGCATGCAAATTTGTTTCATATGTATCATGATTACCTTGTCATTTGGTTAAGCTTAGTTTCTTGTCAATTAGTAGGACTTGTTCTACTAGTACTTGGACATATGCAAATATTTCAATTTAGCGGCTCTATGTGTGTATCCTTTAGAATTCATGAAAATGAACTCTGTTTGTGCAAATATTTTGGTGTAAATCTGTTATATTACCTATTGGTTTATGCATGATACGATATTTACTTGTTTCTTATAAACTACCTCATCTTTATTGGTTTTATCCATTGCGTCAATTTTACATTGTTCGGTGATCTGATTGGTTTTGTGTTATTTACTTGTGATATGATGGGAGAGGCCCAGGTGTACTTGAGGAGCTCTCGGACTACGAGGAAGTCGACAACAAAGTGATCGATGGTGTCTCTGCTCTATGTTCAAACCCGAGCTGCTCCGTGCCATCCAGGACCTCAATGGAATCCCCTCCTTCCTTGTCGCCAATGTCCTTGATTCCTCTGAGAGACTATCAAGCAGGTACAAATGGATATAGACATGTGTCAGGCTATAGGATGTGTATGTTTATGAAATTATCTTGTTAAGTCACACTGGAGCTGTATGCCTTCTTCCTATTGAATCAATACCATCAGCTTACAAGGAGTTTGCTGATGAAATTGTCATGCTATGTCTTGCTGGAGCTATATATGCTTCTTATTAGTGTACAAACTGGACCTTGCTTAAGAACAGTAATCCCTAGATATGTCATTCAATGAACCTGCTATGCTACTGCTACTAACTTCTCCTTGTTGGACTGGGATGTAGGCGCACATTGGTACATGGCAAGTTTGACCTTTTTTATGATCCATAGAGTAATAGGTTTCATGCCTTAATTAAGAACAGTAATCCCTGGATATGTCATTCCATGAACCTGCTATGTTACTGCTACTAACTTCACCTTGTTGGACTGCTAGTTTAGGCTAGGCTAGCTCTGCTTTGTCAACTATTGTCAGGTTTGCACTCTAGAACATTTTATTTATTCACTATAAGAAACTTTCCTTGATTATTCACATATATTCACATATAATGAAGCCTATGTTTCATATAATTGCAATACACAAACCAAATTCAACGATCCATGCCTATCTTTGATTCAGTAGTAGTATAAAACCTGTGTTTCTTATGCCTCAAAATTGTTGAATGGTGCTGTAGTAGTATAAAAGCTTATGTTAGTAATTTTGTGAGGCATTATTAATATTTTTGATTCTTCTTTTCAGAACCCCATGCTTATCTTTGAGGAGGACTTGCTGCAAGTTGACGTTGTTGACGAGTTGCCGGAGTTGCTGCAGCTATATGTTCTGCCTCCTGCGTGCTGATGGCGAGAAGCACACAGAGTTGCTAGTGTTGCTGACAAGAACCTGAGACGACCTGGACTCTTGGAGGTCTATTTGTTGAGTTGAAAGTCAAAAGTTTAGACTGTTCTGTTGCTGTGTCAAGTTATATATTATTTGAAATATTGCTTGCCTGATTCGGCTATAGCTTTCTCTTAGAAAGCCCTCTTGTTCTATAAATAATATTTGAATTATTACTGGGCTGATTTTGCTGTATGCTTGTTTTTTAAATGTCTGGCACCTGTACTGGACCAAATTATATCTTGGTCTTAAGAAGGCCTCGACCCAGACAGTACCTGTACTAGCATATTAACTTGATCTTAGAAAGGCCTCGGCCCAGATAGTATTGGACATTTTCGAAAATATGAGAATGAAATGGCTGAGAATAAACAATAAATTAACCATAAAAAGCTAGAAACACTCAATTGAAATTGAGCTTAGAAAGGCCAAGGCCCAAAATAAAATGCACATTAAAAGGCCAAGATCTGGTTAGAAAAGACCATTATCGTTGGGCTTGGCCCATGTGAAACACCTTATTGGACCAGGCTGAATTTGATCGATGACCTTTTCAATTGGTCACAGATTTGCCACGTAGGATAGGCCACGTAGGATCTGACGTGGACAGGGCAGATAGTCCATGACCAATACCGGTGGTCATAGAATCCCGTTGGTCGTAGAATCTTTGACCAGCTGTATTGGTCATAGACATCCATGACCAATTCAGAAAAAAGGTCGTGGTGTTTAACTAGTGACGCTCAACTTTTGACCTTTTGTATTTGGTCACAAAAAGGTCACAAATTAAAAACTATGACCTCTCAGTGACCAATATGGAGGGTCATGTATCACCAGATTTCTTGTAGTGATTGCTTGATATCGTGTAATTCTTGTAAAATCTGTAGTCAGTGGAAAATATTAGTGTGGATTCCATGCTCTACAGTTGTTGAATCTATCTGGTTCATCCTAAGATCAGTTCCTGCTATTATTTCCTCCTTGGCATCGTTCTCCTATCCTGCAGTAGCCGTTTAAACTCTTCGTACTAATTGAATTATAATTTTGTTTTTGGCATAATGCCATCTGGCTCTTCAAAAGCTGCATCACTAACTATTTCCTTTTTCTTGCATAGAGCTCAAAATGGAACAATGAATATGTTGGATTGCATAGCCTATTCTACAAGTTCACAAGGGATGCCATTACTTCCTCATCTTGCGCTGGTTCGTCCTGAGCAACGGCATAATTGTCCTCTACTATGTAGTTCACTCGTGGTTTGCATTCCTGCTCTAGAATTTCTCTTATGATGCCATTATAATTTCTATCTGGTTGATTTTTATCTATGACAGTAACTACTTGGCATTGTGTAGCTCACCGCAAATTCTGAGTCACCCAATGACTCCATGCATTCCAGGAGATGCCACAGCTTCCATATATATATTTGCTGAAATTCTAAGAAACACTTTGTTTGATTTCTCATTTTATTCTAGGCACACTTGTCTAATGCTTGTTTGTCCTGTTCTATAGGTACACAAGCGATGCCATTATGTCTTGCATCTGGTTCTGGGTCTGGTCCGTCCTAAGTCATGACATAACTATCCTCTACAATATATAGTTCATCTGTGGCTTGCATTCCTAATCTATAGGTTCTTGTATGATGCGGTTATATTTTCTATATGGTTCATTCTTCGCTATGATAGTAACTGCATGCCATTTTGTGGCTCAGCACAAATTCCGAGTAACCCAACGTCTCTTGCATTTTAGGGTATAGAACTGCTTCCATATAAATTTGTTCAAAATGTCCTGACTAGTTTATATCTGCTGAAATTCTAAGCCACACACGAACAATTTTTGATTGCTCGTTTCACGGTAGTCACACTTGTTTAATGCGTGCTTGCTTGTCATGTTTGTTTGACGTGTTGGTCAATAATTGAACCATTGACCAGTTGGTCAATACTTGATTACTACAGTTTATTGCTCTTGACATATCAATCAAATGAGTAGTTTGTCTTGTTTGATATATTAACTTGTTATTACTTTGTTTCAGACTGCAAGATGTAGTTGTCACACTCAATGGAATATGCAGGTGATCAATTGAGAAAGCAAATTGAGGACTCTGCTATCAACTTGATTGTCAACTGAAATGCTGATTTTTCTTTCCCTTGAGTTGATAATATGTAATAATTTTAAGAAGTTTGCAGCTGATGTAATATCTAGATAACTTGCGTAGGCCATGTAGGCATTTAGTTGACACTATCCACACATTGCGGTAGTCGTTACGGTAACTACGCTAGGCAGGTCGATTAGGGAACAATATCGTGCTCCATTCGGCTGACAATGAACAGTAAAAAAAGTCGGATTATTATACATGTTTTATGATATTGGCATGGGCTTCAGAACTGACGAAACTGCAAAAGGCCGTAAGCGTAATGGGCCAATGTGCATGTGGTAACAGGCCTAATGGGTCGTAACAGAAACATGTTGTTGCTGAAGCAGGTCGTAACAGTAGTAGGCCAAAACAGAAACAGCCCATTACAGTAACAGGCAAGAAACTGCACAAATCATAAAACAGTAACAGGCCAAAACAGTAGCGGCCCACAATAGTAAATGGCAAGAACAGTGACGATCCTGAACAGTACGGGCCGAGAAATTCCCGAACGAGGGTAGTAACAGTCCGACAAATTTACCAGGCTAGAACAGTAAAGGGCGTTTTGTGGGCCTAAACAGCTAAAGGCCAGAACAGTAAAAGGCGAGAACAGTAACAGGCCAGAACAATAACGGACCATCTCAGAGAGGGGCCGTCACTAGGCGGTCGACGATAGGCTGCAATAACAGTGATGGGCTGGCCATAGGCCTTATCTTTACAGGAGCAACTTGGCGCGGGCTGCTAATGGGCCGCACAGTGTTGGACCAACATGGGCCTTGTGTAGGCCGAAATAGAATCAGGCCTAAAAGTTCACAGGCCGCTGTTGGCTTCCTTTTTGGGCCCATTTCAAACAGTACAGGACAAAACAGTAATGAGCCATCTTCTTATTGGGCTCCCCTTATGGTCCGGCCCAGTTAGTATTTAGCAGGCCTTGGCTAGGCATGGCTTCTGCCACGGTTTCTATGGCTGTTAACGATGGTAACCGGCCACTAACGGCGGCTGCCACCTGGCAGTTTGCATGCCGTCAGCAGTCAGTGCGGAAGGTGAACAGATCTACGACGGAACAAGGTTTCGTGGCTGAAAGGTGCGATCCGTCACTGTCGAAAAAACCATGGTTAATTCATTTGTGACAGGGCTTTTACCACGAAGGCCATCCATCGCGGAAGACTCTTTGGCCACGAAAAAAGGGCCTTCAACCACAAAAATCGTCCGTTGTAAAAGCCAACTTTTCTTGTAGTGGTAGCTCAAGTTTGACCTAATTTCGTTAACTTGTCAAGATGCAAAATCTTAGCAAGAAGTTGAACATATCATCAAAACTCTCGGTGTTTTATGATATATTAATTGTGACCCCTCGATGGGTACCTCCAAAAGATTTTTCGTAAAACTTTCAAAGCAACCTATACTTTACTTTTAGTTTCAAATTTGACCGAATTTCGATAAATCGACATGAAGTCATCCGGTCAAATGGGTAGAGTTAGCTAGGAAGCTTGAAAACTCATAAATAAAACATGGGAATCGTTGGTACAACATGTTGGTCCACTATATATGTCGGTAATGTTGGCTTCTGGCATTTAGATCCAATATTATTCTTCGGACATTTCTTTATGGAAAAGAACAACCTTGCTCTTCATCACTCAAAAAAATGAGAATAATTGAATCTCCTTTCCTGATATAGTTCAAAAATCACACCATACCAACGACACTATTTACTACAAGAAAATGCACCCATCTACCTCTCTGAAAAGTCGTATATTTCAATAGCAATCTATCGCGCTTACTTGTAGCTTAAGTTTGACCCAATTTCATTAAATAGTGTCATGCGATGCAAAATCTTAGCAAGAAGTCAAACCTGTTTTCAAAACTCTTGGTTTTTTCTCATATATTGGTTGTGACAGCCCTTCCGGTCGGTATGATACCTCCCTCCAAAAGCTTTTTCGTAAAACTTTTAGAGCAACCTACAATTTAGTTATAGTTCAAGTTTGACCTAATTTTGATAAATCGACATGTAGTCATTCAAGTGGGTGGAGTTAATTAGCTAGGGAGTTTGAAAACTCAAAAAACATATGGGAATCATAAGTAAAACATGTTGGTCCACTTAATTTGTCTAGAAGCTTGGCTTATGGCATTCAGATCCATATTCTGCTCCGAGCTTTCTTTACGAAAAAGAACCATCTCGTCATCACTCGAAAAACTGAGAATTTTATTTCCTGATAGTTGGAAACTCACACTTTCGACATTGTTTACTACAAGAAGATGCACCCATCTACCTCCAAAAATACATTTAATTCAAGAGAAATCTATCGCTCTTACTTGTAGGTCAAGTTTGACCTAATTTCGTTAATTGAGAAGAAGTCACTGAAGTGTGCAAAGTTAGCTAGGAAGCTTGAAAAATCCTAGTACTAAAATCTTGGGTATTACATATAAGAAACTATGGTCTAGTTTGTTTGATAATTGGGGCAGTTGCATTTTCTTTTAACCGTGGTAGGTCTTGTAGAGCGATGTGCTTGAGAGTTAACACGGTCGGTGGAAGTACAAGTTACATCAAGGACCTCATAAAAATGAAAATTGCACCCAAGTCCATGCATTTAGCACAAGGACCCTGAAACTGAGCAATGAAGTGTGTGATTTGAGGTTTGCGCATACTTGCGGTCATCGTGCTAAAGACTATCAGTAGAATCTTTGTAGATGCTAAGAATGGAAAATAAGATCCAACGGTTAGCAATGTTTGGATTTGCCGGTCTTGATCCAACAGTCAATGTTCGAAGTTATCCATACACTATACAGTGGTATGGTATGGTTTTGTAAGAGATAAGACAAGATAAAGATAAGATAAGAAGTACTGTGAGTGGCTGATCTTTTGAGTAACCTTCCCCCCAGATGTTTGGGAACCAAGTGAAAATTTTGAAAACCAGAAAAGTTTGAATTTTTTTGCTGCCAAGGACCAAAGTGGATTCCTTCCTATGTACTCCTTTTCCCTACTCCACACCAACGCGGCTAACCAACATGCTAGAGACACAGAGCCGCCGTACCAAGGCACACGTGCACAACACCATGCTGTGGACGAGGGAGAGATCAATCAGGCTGGTGCGCGAGGGGAAAGGGTAGGAGAGAGGGAGGATGGATGGTGGAGGCAACGATGGAGAGAGAAAACATACAATTTGGTTGGCATGCATAGGTCCTGAAATTTACTAGTACTAGCATAGTGTAGTACACTGTAAGGCCGCGGGAGTACCTCATGTCAGAAACCCATCATAACTTTGCTCTGACATGGAACCGCCTTCAACTTCTCTTTGCTGCTGCCCTCTTCCTCTGCCAACATTTTATTCTCTTAGCATGTACAGCGCGTGGACAGAGGTGACCATATGTCTAAGCAAAGAAATATACTACTCCCGCATTGTGTAAAAAGCACACCTTAATATGGCCTACTACCCGTTAAAAAAAGTCCTACTATGTGGCATCTGCTAAGATTCACCTTATACATAGTAGAAAAAATAAAGTTATCTTTAAGCCTACGGTGCACCTCAAGCTTGTGGGTTGCCCATAGAGAATATAAATATCATTTCCCTTCTCTACCTATTTCATGTGATCATTTTCAAAAGGTTTTCAAAATTTTCATGATGCAAAATCTTAGCTAGAAGTCGAACCACTCGTCAAAACTCTATGTGGTTTCTGACATATTAATTAACCGCTCGATGGGTACCTCCAAAAGCTTTTTTCATAAAACTTTCAAAGCAACATACAATTTATTACATATAATTCAAGTTGACCTAATTTCATTAAATTCAAGAGCAATCTTTCGCACTTAGTTGTAGCTCAAGTTTGACCTAATTTCATTAAACTATCAAGACGCAAAATCTTAGCAAGAAGATGAACCTGCTGTCAGAACTCTCTTTTGGTTCCTGATAGTATATTAATTGCCCCTACCCCCGCCCGTGCGCGCCCTCTCTGATGGGAACCTCTATGAGCTTCTCTGTAAAACTTTCAAAGCAACCTACACGGTTTACTTGTAGTAGTTCAAATTTTGCCTATTATATTTTTTCCGCTTTGCCTATTATAATTCTATATAGTGATGATATGCCAGATGTCTATTATCCGAGTCTCACGTGCAGGGCATGTGCAATTTACTAGTACTTGAAGTTTCAAATTTGACCTAATTTTGATAAATCGACATAAAGTCATTCTAGTGGGCAGAGTTAGCTGGGAAGTTTGAAAACTCATAAAAACATGGGAATCGTTGGTACAACATGTTGGTCTAATATATATGTATGTAAACTTGGCTTGTGGCATTCAGATCCAATATTCTTCGGACTTTTCTTTAGGAAAAAGAACAACCTCGGTCGTATTCTTCACTCGGAAAATATAGAATTGAATGTTCTTTCTTGATAGTTGGAAACTCACAGTGACGACACTATTTACTACAAGAAGATACACCGATGATCTACCTATGAAAATACATTTAATTCAAGAGAAATCTATGGCGTTTCCTTGTAGCTAGCTCAAGTTTAACCTAATTTCGTTAAATTACCAATATGCAAAGTCTTAGCAAGAAGTTGAACCTATTGTCGAAACTCTCGCTGGTTTCTAGTATATTAATTTTGAACCCTCGATGGGTACGTCCAAAAGCTTTTTCGTAAATCTATCAAAGAAAAACCTACAATTTACTTGTAGTTTCAAATTTGATGTAATTCCGAGATATCGATATAAAGTTATTCAAATGTGCGGGGTTAGCTATAGGAAGCTCCAAAACCCATAAAACATGGGAATCACAAGTACAACATGTTGTCGATCCACTATATATATAAATATATAGAAACCCTATTCAGTACCTAGGGTGCAGAATAGTTATTTTGCACCCCACATATTTTTATGTTCTCACATATAGAAATTTATGTTTTGTGTACTAATAATTATGTTTATATTCACCAGAAACATAAAAAAATCGACATAAAAATATAATTTATGAGTCATTATAGTGTAAAAAACATAGAAAATATGCATTTTACGTTGTATTTTTATATGGCATGTAAACTAATTTTTTTACGACATGTCTAAATTTGTTGTGTTCTTCTAAACTTCCAAACCGTATATTATTTTTACGTCATGTAAATTTTCTCTGATCTCGGAAGTTGAGAAGAACATAAGAAAATTTAGACATGTCATAAAAATAGTTTACATGCCGTATAAAAATACGACGTAAAATGCGTATTTTCTATGTTTTTTAACTATAATGACTCATAATTCATATTTTGATGTTGATTTTTTAGGTTTCTGATGAACATGAACATAATTATTAGTATACAAAACATAAATTTCAATATGTGAGAACATAAAAATATGTGGGGTGCAAAATAACTATTCTCCACCTTGGGTCTGTCAACTTGGCTTGTGGCATTCACATCCAATATTCTTTGAACTTCTCTTTACGGAAAAGAACAACTAACCTCGTTTGTCTTCACTCGGAAAACGAAGAATTCAGTGTTCTTTCTTGGTAGTTGGACACTCACACCAACTGCACTGCTTGTTGGGGATATACTTTCCGAGTATCCTCATTGTGCCTCACTGACCAGGGTGGCCCACTTCCCGGTTAGAGCTTTGCTTCATGGGCAGCCCAGTCAGGGGGAAGAGACGGAGTCCAGTCCGGCTGCGGGCAGGCCCAAAAGACTTACCGACATAGGACTGTAGTGTTACTTGTAGTCTAAGATGTACTCTATAACCGACTCTTAGTAGTAGCCGGATAAATCTCACTTATAAACCCTAGGCCAGATATCTATATAAGCCATCCTAGGGAAAGCCTTTAGGGCACCACCTGATAGCCCTCACAATAGTCTACAATCCCAACTCACACAGGCGAAACCCTTGTAACCCATATTCTGGCTCTATCGTATTACTAGATTGCTAGCAGGAGTAGGATCCGTCCAAAGCCGGCGGATTCGAACCTGGGTAAACTTGTGTGATCACCGTCCCAAAAGACCGTACATCTCACACCCCTCTCTTCCACACGCCTCGAGGACCCCCTCATGACATACCAGTCATCAATCCAACGACAGTTGGCGCCCACTGTGGGGGAAGTGAGCTTCGGATCTACGTTTCGAGCGGAACCTACAAGAATCGGAATCATCGAGACTATCGTCGTCGGTCGCATCCTGTACGCTAGTGACGTCCCTCTCATCGTTATCGACGATACCTGGATTCCGGCTAGGGAGGCTGTGACTGCTTACACCATTATGTCTTTCAGTGAGATCGACGTGTACATCAGATTCGCTGAACCTGTTCCACCCACCCCAGCCGTGATGATAGAGGTAGAAGAAGTTTCTGGTTCCCCTTTGTCTGCGGAGGCGGCAGAATTCTGGATCTCAGAAAACCCTAATCCCATCCACCATGCACCCATTGCGGAGATAGTGGAGAAATACGAGCCTGAAGCAGACCTTGCGGTTCAAGTCGAATCTGGAGTGGATCTCCCTAGGAAGGCCGAATCCCAGATTGATCCACCCGCTGAAGTCAAAATCCAGGAGAATCACAACAACAACCTTGGTTCCGGCCCTGCCAACGCCGGAACAGATCAACCGTTCCTGAGGCACACATTTAGGCGCATGATGATGCAAGACACAAGCGTGGATGAGGTTCTCGAAACCATCAAGATCTTCGAGGAAGACCACATGGAAAGCCGCGACAACCTCACGACCAACAGATCGCACTTCGTCGGATATGTTGGATCCGGATCCGGCTCTGCCGATGATGGAGACAACACTGACTCAGTGCTGGAGGCAATCGAACAATCACCGACTTACCCGCATCCTCGGATGACTCGATGACGTCGGGGGATTTTCGAAAGTTTTCCGCGGAGTATGAAGAGGAGTACAACTTCAAAGCTGCAGAAGAAGGAGAAGCCATGGATGAAGGATCTAGGGAAAGCTCTCCCAAAGCGCAGGACGACATGGATATCAGAGATAATCCCGAGGTCCAAATGTCCGAAAGTACTGATCAGAGCTTGACTTTGGGAAATGGACCCAAAGCCGTCTTTGCTACCGGCGCTGCCAAGAAGGCAAAGAAGAGGAACAAGAAGAACAAGACCCCGACAAAAGAATTTCCAGCAGAGGAGGTGATTTCTGAGGAATATGAGGAAGACTCGGATGGATCACTTATCCCAGACGAGCCCAAAGAACAGTCAGTGGATGGACACGTGGTCACCACAGGTGCCCTAAAACTCATCGATGCTGCATTAACCACACCTATCCCTACTTCAGTAGAACTAACTGCTGTGGAATTGGACGAAAGGGCCCAAGCCCTAGAAGCGCATTGCCAAGTACTCCTGGATGAAGCTAAAAACATAGAGGAAGAAAAGAAATGCATGGCCAAGGCGGAGAAGCTCATCTCTCTGCAACATCAGAAGAACCGAAAATGACATACACATGACAATCAATTTCCGGAAGTACGTAAGGTTCTCTTTGAGGGAGATCCGGGGATGCCTCGGCTCGATAGCAAGGGAGATCTAGTGTATCCAACACCAGTGCAAAACACTGACGCTGCCCGAGACATCCTGGCAAACAATCGAGGCCCGAAACAAGTTCGATTGGGCATGAAGATACTCACCAAGGGTCTGGAACATCAGAAGGCCGCGAAATCTGGAAGCGGAAAAATGGTCTCTCAATCCGACCAATGTCGCACGGATCCGGCCTGGAATGATGTAAGACCCCAGCGGGCTTTGGAATAGCATCACCGTTTCGACCGTCGGGAAGACAATTACTCAAGAACCGGATCTTCAGGACAGCATCACAGAGCTGCACGTGGTTGGCGCAACGTTGCTCCAGCCGCCGAGCAAGAGGCGATCGCTACCCTATATCTGAAGAATCCTCCCTGGTGAGAGTCGAACGATAGCAGGGAAGAAGACAAAGAGAAGCGTCGAGAGGAGGACTGAAAAGAATGCCACCTCCTAGGAATACAAGCTATCTAGCTGAACCCCACTGCAATGTGAATGATGGACAAAGGAACGACGGACACCGTTCCTAGTCAAGCCAGCAGGGGGCTCGTCATAATGAAGACCCTCCCCGGAGCCGGAATAATGATGCTCCGGACGGAGGACGGTGTTCAGCCAGAAACAATCTAGCTGCTCCACCCTCTCCACCAAGTAGCCATCACAACGGCTCCCAAGGTGGCCAGGGAGGACGTCGTGGCGTAGGAGGTGGTGGTAGAAGCAGAAGTCCAACTCCAAGGCACCACAGCCATAGCCTTCAATTAGGACGATCTCTGTCCCCAAGTGACACAAGGCACATAATTAATTCCAATATAGAGGCACAGCGCTACGAAAATGATGATATATACGTGGGCCCAAAATGCTTCGGACCATGCATAAGAGAAACAAAATTCCCGGAAGGATTCGCTATCTCAAGACACATCCAAGCCTACGACGGTATAGCTCGGCTAGATACTTGGCTCCAGGACTTTTTCCAAGCTTGCTGCATCGCCAAACGCGGAAACGGCCTGGTCGCAACCCGATATCTCCCACTCATGTTGCGGAAGACGGCACGATCATGGCTCAATGAACTTCCGGAGAACACCATCCACAACTCATGTTGCGGAAGCGCGTTCTTTCGGAATTTCGAAGGCACATATCAGAGGTCCTATATTGTAGGAGACCTACAAAGCCGGAGAAACTTGCCGAGATTATCTCGGACGATGGATCGACACTAAGAACTCCTACGAAGTGGTAAATGACCAAACTGCGATTGAAGTTTCATTGCAGGAGTCCCAATTGGTTTACTACGTCATCGCTTGAAGTGCGACAAGGTAACTGATTTGGGAGAAATGATAGAAATAGCAAGCAAGTATGCAGATGCTGACGACAAGGCGGAGAGATTACTGAACGCCCTAGTTGTGCCACAGTCGGCAAAACAACCAAAGAAGCAAGCTCAGAAGCGCAAGAATACCTTGGAAGAAAAACCCAACATGGAAACAGCAGTGGTCACTGCTACTCTCGGGTCTGGAGGACGAGGAGGATGCGGCAGTGGCTGCGGACGCGGTCGGGGGACATCAAGAGTCCAAGGTAGAGGAGACCAGCAACCTGGAAAAACCTACTCCTGGGCCAACATTGCCAATAACCCATGTGTGCATCACTTAGATGCCAATGGGGGCTCGTCTCACACAAACGCCGAGTGTCGTTTTAATGACGACATCAAGAATCATGATATTGTTGGCCATAGGGCAAAGCGGAAGAAGGGAAAGAAGAATCCCTAAAAAGATAAAGAGACCAAGGAAGAAAATGCTTCAAATCCCAAGCCGGAGGGAAAGAAAAACTTCCCGACAAAGAAGGACACTTACGTCACCTTCCTCGGATCTCAACCAGCTAAGGTCAAGAAAGTAGTTCTACATGAGCTCAATGCAACTGTTCCGGCTGTCCCCCAATTCTTCGACTGGTCAGAAGTGGCAATCACCTTTGACCATGCTAATCATCCGCCTAAGATGCACAGGTGAGGAAAATACGCCTTAGTCATCAATCCACTTATTGATGGCTATGGTTTCTCAAAAACTCTCATGAACGGCGGCAACAACATTAACATTATGTATGTAGAAACGCTACGCCGGATGAAGAGCTCGGAGACCCAGCTGAATTACATCTCTATGATCTTTCACGGAGTTGTCCCAGGAAGACAAGCAGATTCCCTGGGAGAAATCACTTTGGATGTGACCTTTGGAGCTCCAAAGAACTAGCGGACAGAAGCACTTTCCTTCGAAGTTGTCCCGTTCCAGAGCGCATACCAAGCTATATTCGGACGTCTGGCTTACTGGGCTTTTATGGCTCATCCGTGTTACATTTACGATATGATGAAAATTCCAGGTCCCAACGGCGTGATAACCATCAGGGGAGACCCGAATAAGGCGCGAGAGTGCGAGGACAGAAATGACGCCTTTGCTGAAGCCGTGCTGCATGCCAAGGAGTAGCAGGAGATCAAGAAAACCATTGATCCGTCCAAGATGCCCGCGACGAAGAAGGAGGTGACAAAGCCGAATCCGGAGTTCAAGGCATCGGAGGAGACTAAGAAGACATCGTTGAAGGATGATGACCCCTCCAAGGTGACCCAGGTAGGCGTAGGCCTAGATAGCGCATAGGAAAGCGCGCTCGTCAAGTTCCACCAAGCAAATCAAGATATCTTCGCATGGAAGCCATGTGACATGACCGAAGTACCTAGGGAACTTGCCGAGCGCTCTCTAAATGTACACCCGAACGCTAAACCCGTCAAACAGTCTCTACGATGTTTTGGTGATGCAAAGAGTAAGGCAATAGCTATGGAACTAGCCCTACTCGAGTTAGCCTGATTCATAGAAGAGGTCATCCACACTGAGTGGTCGGCCAATCCTATAATGGTCCCTAAAAAGGACATCACTCATTTAAGGATGTGTGTTGATGGTACTGCCTTGAACAACACTTGTCCCAAAGATCCGTTCGCTCTGCCTCGGATTGATCAAGTTCTCGATTCTATGGCAGGCTCGGAACTCCTATGTTTTCTCGACGCATATTCCGGTTATCACCAAATCCTGATGAAGGAATCTGACAAAGTCAAAACTTCATTCATAACCCCCTTCGGAACCTTATGTTTCGTTACGATGCCCTTTGGGCTCAAAAACGCAGGAGCTACGTACCAACGCACTATGCAGCATTGCCTCCACCGCCAAATCGGACGCAATGTACATGCATATGTGGACGATATTGCGGTGATGTCCAAAAAGAAGGAAACCTTGATTTCCAACTTGGAGGAAACATTTGCCAATCTACGAAAATACAACATAAAGCTTAACCCAAAGAAATGCTTCTTTGGAATTCCAGCCGGAAAACTGTTAGGTTTTATCGTCTCTCAAAGAGGCATAGAGGTAAACCGGGACAAGATCAAGGCTATACTCAATATTTCCAGGCCAACTCGCCTGAAGGATGTCCAAAGGATAACTGGTTGCATTTCCACAGCTAGTCGGTTTGTAAGCCGGCTTGGTGAAAGAGCCGCACCACTATACAAGCTCCTGTAAAATACCAAGAAGTTCGTTTGGATCGGCGAAGCTAAAGCTGGGCTACAAGACCTGAAAGCAGTACTCTCATCTGCTCCCATCCTTGCAGCACCGGAACCACAGGAACCGATGTTGCTCAATCTCGTTGTGACAAATAGGGTCGTTAGTATCTTCATGGTGGTCGAGAGACCGGAGTAAAATCAGGAACACCTGGTGCAGTGCCCGACTTACTATCTCAGCGAGCTCTTAACTTAATCAAAATAGTGGTATCCACACTATCAAAAGTTGGCTTACGGTGTGTTCTCAGCATCTCGTATGTTGCGCCATTATTTTCAGGAACATCCAATTACCATGGTGAGCACAGCTCCCATGAGAGACATAATCAACAATCGTGACGCCACATGATGCGTCGCCAAATGGGCAAAGAGGTTTCAGCTTTTGACATTGAGTACAAACCTCATACAGCAATCAAATCCCAAATCCTCGCTAACTTTGTCGCTGATTGGACAGAAACAACAGAGAATATGACCCTACCAGAGTCGGAGTACTGGACGTTGCATTTTGACGGGTCTAACACGCTCGGGGGCTCGGGGGCTAGCATGGTACTCAAATCACCCAAGTGAGATAAACTTTTCTATGTACTACAGATCCACTTCACGGCAACAAATAACATTGCCGAGTATGAAGCATTACTGCATGGAATCCAGATTGCTAAGGACATCGGCATCGGACGTTTAATGTGTTATGGAGATTCAAATCTTGTTTCCCAACAAATGTCGGATATCTGTAAGGCAAACAAGCACATGGCAGCATATAGGGTTGTCATGGATGAAGTATCTAAATCGTTTGAAGGGTTTGAAATCCAACACATCCCTCAAACAGAAAATGAGGAAGCAGATGCACTATCTCGAATAGGCTGTGCCCGGAAAAAGGTTCCGGATGGCGCTTTTTTAGAGCACCTGAAAGTTCCCTCTATAAAAGGAGTGGACGAGGAATATCCGCCAAATCCGACTCACCTGTAGTAGCAGTTCTGGCTGTGATTCCCAGCTAGACTCAACCCTACCTTGATTACTTGGTAGACGGAAAATTACCCAAAGACGAAGTTCTGAGCCGGTTGATCGTCCGATGAGCAAAATCCTACACTATAATTAGTGGTGACCTCTATAAGCGGAGTGCGTCTGGGGTCTTTTAGCGCTGTGTATCTCCAGAAGAAGGAGTGGAAATCTTACGAGAGATCCACAAAGGTGAGTGTGGTCACCATGCTGCAGCCAAATCTCTAGTGGCAAAAGCTTTCCGACACGGTCTTTTCTGGCTTACAACCAAGGAAGATGTCGAATGGCTGGTCAAGACGTGCAAGGGCTGCCAAAAATACGCCAAACAAGCTCACGTTCTGGCTGATCAGCTGCGAACAATACATATAACATGGCCTTTTGCGGTCTGGGGGCTTGACATGGTAGGACCGTTTAAACGGGCTCCAACTGGATTTACTCATCTGTTAGTGATGGTGGATAAATTCACAAAATGGATTGAGGCTAAACCCGTCACTAGTTGTGATGGAGCAACAGCCAGAAAATTTGTCGAGGATGTCATAATCCGATACGGTTATCCGCATAACATTATCATGGACAACGGGAGTAATTTCTCCATGGGAGAGCTTGCCGAATTCTGCAATGAACAAAATATCCGGCTTGACATTGCGTCAGTCGCGCATCTACAAGCTAATGGATAAGTCGAAATAGCAAATGGTTTAATATTACAAGGCCTAAAACCAAGACTTGAAGCACCACTACGACGTGCTGTGGGGGCTTGGGCAGAGGAATTACCTTCTGTAATATGGATTTTACGAACAACTCCAAACAGGTCCACCGGATACACACCTTTCTTCTTGTTCTATGGCACAGAAGTAGTTCTTCCTAGTGATTTGATTCACACTTCTCCTAGAGTGGCCGCGTATATTCAAGAGGATGCCAAAATTTCTCGACAAAATGATCTCGACTTAGTCGAAGAAGTTCGCGTCGTTGCTGAGATGAGATCAACAGCCTATCAGCAGAAGTTACACAAGTATCATAGCCAGAGAGATAGAAACCGGTCTTTCAATAAAGGTGATTTGGTTCTCCGGCTTGTGCAGCAAAGAAAGCACAAACTTTCCCCAATATGGGAAGGGCCATTTTGAGTTAGTCGAGTAATGCACAATGGTTTTTACTACCTAACTGATATGCGGCCAGTTAAAGAAAGACCAGCTACTAAGAAAAGAAAGAGAGCTGGAGGCAGTACAAACCTAGATGAATTAGACAGACCATGGAATATTGCTCAGCTACGTCCCTTTTATTCTTATTTTATTTTTTCTTTGTAATCATATATGTGTACATGTTCAATGAGAAATAAACTGTTGGTTGCCTCAAAAATAATTCTGAGAAGTTTTTACCATCTTATTTCCGAATGACCATGTCATAGTCGAAGATCCCAGAATACTTGAAAGTACTTTATGCTCATGTTCATTCTGGTTTAGATTTCCAATTCTAAAATTGCTACCTTCGGGTATAAAATTAAATTTTCTAGTCTATACTTTGGTTATTTGTCTGATTGCTGGATGCGGGAATTTTCCGAGTAGTGAATTGTTGGTACTGGAGGCTGGCTTTGTTTCCGAGTTTAAACTGGTTTAGCAATTGAGCTCCGTTGCTCGGCAAAGTTTCCGTGCTAAAGGTTGGCTGACTCATGAAAGGGACGAGGCGGAAAGCCAGATAAACGATAAGTATAGACAAAAAACATAAGTGCTTATGAAAATATTTCAGGCATGCAAAATTATAAAGCCGAAAGTTCTAAATAAATATGTTTAAAACTTAGCACTAACAAAAAGTATCATACTACTTATTTACAATCCGGATTGTTTTCAGAATAACACAATGTTTGTTCTGATTCTCTACGATACAGGGGAAGAAGGAGCTGCCGGCTTGCTGGAAACATGAACCTCGCCTCGATATCTTTCCAAGATGTTCAAATCCGAGATGGTTTGTTCGTCGTTGGGAGGTTCTTCGGTTTCTTCGCCGGGCGGAGGCGGCGTCTCTACGCGAGCGAAGAAGGGAGTATCGTAGCTGGTCAAGTCAGCCACGTGACACCCATATCTGGCGCAGGAGTCCCTGATGGCTTTGATGTCCTACTTCTGGCCATCTTCATCCACAGTAGAACACCCTCTGGTCACTTCCCAAATCTCCATGCTTCCATGGTGGCTCAAGACCATGGTGCGAGCGTTCTATGTTGCGTAGGACATGTTCCAGTCCCGAATGATCTCGGGCATCTCCTTGGCCTTATCCTGCACTACAAAGCTAGACATGCTATGCATATCTGGAACCTTGAGAAGTTCGCCAATATCTTCGATGGATTGGCGGAAGTCATGCAGCAAATCACCGAGTTGATTAAGCCAGCTAGTGCGAGATTCGACACAGGCTGAGTCTAGTAAGTTCAGAGGACCTGTGCATTTAATGCAAAAGGGTTAACCAAATAAATCCGGACTCCAAAGAGTGGAAAGATGCAGATAAGTCAAAAAGAGTGAAACTTTCCAAAGATGATATCGTCGACTTTGGTTCTCTCCTCCTGAAGACTCTGGAGTTCAGCCCGGAGTGCCTCGGCAATGTCCCTCTCTCTGAACAAATCATTGCTGAGATCCGAGATTTTCTTATCCTAGAGCGCAATCTTGCGATCATGCTCCTCGGCAGCCATGGAGGAGGACTCGAGAACTTGAGCAATGGTCTTCTCATGATCTGCCTTGAGCTTATTCAGCTCTTGGCGGAGGTCCTTGTTTTCCACCTCTAGGGTTTTAAGATTCTTGGCCTCTTCAATCTTATCACATGACTGCTTTACCAGTGCTGTAGTCACAAGAACAAAAGTTGAAAAAAAATTCGACTATGAAATACAAGAAAAGGTTTGAGTTATGGAATGTTTACCTTCAGCCTAATCCCTGGAAATTTTCAATTGAGCATTTTCAAGTCAGAGAGCTTTGATTTCTTTCCGCTTGTTGCAAATATTCTTTCATAAATCCTAGTTATAGGAATATACTTTTTGTAAGTCCGAATACCCAGAGTCAAAACTCTACTAAAGACTCGGGCTAATATTTTTAATAATATCAGCACGAGCCTTGGGGGATACACTAGTTCATTCTTTGGCATCCTAAGGAAGCATAAATCCGGATTTGTCTGTCCAGCTTCATGCTTGGGGGCTAGATGATATGATATGAAATAAGGAAAAACATGAGTTGGAATTCTAACTTACGTATTGTTAACGAGCAAGCTTGTTCAGGCTCGCATTCACTTTGGTGGTAACCTTCTCGGCGAGGGTTAGGAGGACCACTGGCGTAGTTGGAAGCTCGCTGGTCCTCAGCTTCTCGTCGCAAAGACGGACTTGTTCAAGAAGATCAGAGTGCTTGATGTCCTCTACTTCTTGTGCTTCTTCTTCGGCAGAGATAGTCCGGCAGTGGAACCAACTCTCTCTCATCCTGAGAAAACTCAGGAGGATATCCCTCAACCGGAGCAAGCTCCGACTCGAGGAGGTCGGCAAGCTAAAAAGAAGAGATATCTCAGTATTGTGAAATAACATAAAGATGAGCACATAATACAAGTTGTTGCTGGAAGCTTACCGGCTCTATGGGATCTTCCGACGTATGCATGTCCAAGGACAGCTCCGGAATCTTCCTCTCAATCCGCTCCCTTATCAGCTATTTGATTTGGCATACATAATCTTTTGCCGAGTAGGCTTTAGGGCTGATTCGGAGGGAATCTTTCTTCGACGATGTGATGGAGTGCATCAGTCGATTTCCATGATGTTGAAGAGGCTGGATCCAGCATGCCACCCAGCAGTGAACTAAATCGGACCCTCTCAAGCCCTTGTGCTTCATCAAAAACTCGATCCGCCTATTGGCAAGAAGCAGATCGTCACTCAGAGCCGACGCATCTGCGTTCCAGGACTCTTGGGGCATGTCGGCACCATCGATGAAAGCCGACAGAGTAGTAGCTTTGCCAGGAGCGAGAATATCCTTGTGATAGAAAAAAGTGGACCACCATTGCTTGACTGACTCACTAGCCATAATCCAAGGATAGCTGCGCTCTCGCCTAACCGAAAAAACTAATAGTACCGGTAATATAAGGATTACCGGCAGTGATGGAATTTCTCCGGACATGGAAGTAATACCGGAAAAGAACGAGGCTCGGCCTAATGCCGAGATACCCCTTGCCAAATGATGCGTACGCGCGCATATCTAAGATGGAGTTCGGGGGGAGATGATGGAGTTGAACTCCGTAATGATCTATAACCTCAGAGAAGAAATCCAAGGTGGGAAGCTCAAACCTTTGTCGAGGTGAGTGCCGAAGTGAACCCGCTCGCCTTCGTGAGGGTTGGGGATGGTTTCGCTGAAGCCGCTCCACCAATTGCCGGCGCGGAGGAGCCCTTCTTCCTCCACGACGTGGAGCTTCTCGTCGTCGAGAACACAAGGGATCCATACCCCGCGATTGCTCTCGTTCTCTGCCACCGCTGCCATCGCCGCCGTACTGACGGATGATGCTGAATCCATTTTCTGTGTGCGCCGGTAACCTTGGATGGGAGGCGCTGGAAGTTTTTTGGGAGTAGAGGAGCTCTAGGTTTGTGGGGACGCGTAGGGGAGAAGGAAACGGCGCAAGCGTTGGTGAAGAAGATGGGGAAAGAAATCCTCATCAGTTATATCCTCCAGCCGTGTCAAGATTCGTGTAAACGCTACAGTGAACGTGCCACGCATCGTGGAAGGAGCTGGGAAACCCCCACGCAATGATTACGACGCCTCAATCTCCACGCACGCATTGAAACGACGCCTCGGTTCCATGAAAAGCGGACCCACCAACGGTCATGTTGACAGGAAATGTCTGTCAGTGACGTGACTTGACCATGACTATTGTCAGGTTATGTCAGAGACCAAGTTTCTGCTTAGTTTGAATTTCGAGCTGGAAATCCGAATAACATATTCATAGGTCCGGCTCATTTGAGACTCGGATCTACTCCTTTCTTTTTTGAAGTTTCAGGAACGCTTCATGATTATGCAAGCCGAAGATCAAGCTAGATGATGATGAAATCCGACTTGGGATAATGGAGGCCTCTGGGGGCTGATGTTGGGGATATACTTTCCGGGTATCCTCACTGTGCCTCACTGACCAGGGTGGCCCACTTCGGGTTAGAGCTTTGCTTCACGGGCGGCGTAGTTAGGGAGAAGAGACGGAGTCCAGTCCGGCTACGGGAAGGCCTAGAAGACTTACCGACATAGGCCCGTAGTGTTACTTGTAGTCCAAGATGTACTCTGTAACCGACTCTTAGTCATAGCTGGATAGATCTCTCCTGTAAACCCTAGGCCAGATATCTATATAAGCCGTCCAAGGGAGAGCTTTTAGGGAACCACCTGATAAAGCTCACAATAGTCTACAATCTCAACTCGCACAGGCGAAACCCTTGTAACCCATATTCCGGCTCTACCATATTACTGGATTGCTAGTAGGAGTAGGATCCGTCCAAAGCTGGTGGATTCGAACCTGGGTAAAATTGTGTGCTCTCCGTCCCAGAACAGCGTACGTCTCACGCCCCTCTCTTCCACACACCTCAAGGACCCCCTCAGGGCGTACCATTCATCAATCCGACGACACTGCTTACTACTAGAAAATGCACCCATCTACCTCTGAAATGACATTTAATTCAAGAGATATCTATGACGCTTACTTGTAGCTCTAGTTTGACCTAATTAATTTCGTTAAATTTTCAAGATGCAAAATCTTAGCAAGAAGTTAAACCTATCGTCAAAATTCGGTTTTTGATATATTAATTGTGACCCCTCGATGGGTACCTCCAAAAGATTTTTCTTAAAACTTTCAAAGCAACCTACAATTTACTTGTAGTTTCAAATTCGACCTAATTTTAATAAATCGACATATAGTCATTCGTTTAAATGGGAAGAGTTAGCTAGGAAGTTTAAAAACTCAAAAATAAAAGATGGAAATCGTTGGTACAACATGTTGGTCCACTATATATGTCTGTAAACTTGGCGTGGCATTCACATCCAATATTCTCTAGACTTCTTACGAAAAAGAGATCCCTCACTCGTCTTCACTTGGAAAATGTATTATTGAATGTTCTTTCCTGATAGTTGGAAACTCACATTGACGGCATTGTTTACTACAACAAGATACACCCATCTACCTCTGAAAATACATTTAATTTCAAGAGCAATCTATCACGCTTAATTACTTGTAGATTAGGTTTGACCTAATTTTGTTAAATTGTCAGGATACAAAATCTTAGCAAGAAGTTGAACCTATCATCAAAACTCTCATTGTTTTCAGATATATTAATTGTGACCCCTCAATGGGTACCTCCAAAACTTTTTTCTTAAAACTTTCAAAGCAATCTACAATTTACTTGTAGTTTCAAATTTGACCTTATTTTGATAAATCGACATATAGTCATTCGGTCAAATGGGAAGATTTAGCTAGGAAGTTTGAGAACTCATAAATAAAACATGGGAATTGTTGGTACAACATGTTGGTCCACTATATATGTCTGTAAACTTGGCGTGGCATTCACATCCAATATTCTCCGGACTTCATACGAAAAAGAACAACCTCGCTCATCTTCACTTGGAAAATGTAGAATTGAATGTTCTTTACTGATAGTTAGAAACTTACATTGACGGCATTGTTTACTACAACAATATACACCCATCTACCTATGAAAATACATTTAATTTCAAGAGCAATCTATCGCGCTTAATTACTTGTAGATCCGGTTTGACCTAATTTCATTAAATTGTCAAGATGCAAAATCTTAGCAATAAGTTGATCCTATCGTCAAAACTCTCGATGTTTTATGATATATTAATTGTGACCCATCGATGAATACCTCCAATTTTTTTTGTAAAACTGTTATATGTTGATCCAAATTCTACAAAGTAGAGGCCAATTTCTGACGGAGCGGAGCGAGGCCCGTCGCCGGAGGCTTGGGCCGATCGTTGATGACCTAGGTTACCACCGCTATATATACTTCTTGTAAGCCGCCGGCTGGGATAAGTTGCATCTGTGAAATCCCCGGCGTTGTGTAAACACTCTCCGTTATAGTGAAGTTTCGCTGGCTGGCGCCCGTGGTTTTTCCCCTCTCTTTGTTGGAGAGGGTTTTCCACGTTAAATCTGTGTCCCCTTGCTGTGATTTTGTTTTCGTTCTTCGTTATTTACTTGTCGCAAATCTAACAAGTGGGATCAGAGCCCCAGGTTCTAATCTAGGGTTTGCGACATGTCGTCATTGAAGTTCGATCTACCGCAGCTGGACTACTCCACAAGATTCTGCTTGTGGCAGGTGAAGATGCGGGCGATTCTCGCCGAAACTTCAGATCTGGATGATGCGGTGGATGGATTCGGGGAAAAGGATGCTAAGAGCTGGTCTGACGAAGAGAAGCGGAAGGACCGTATGGCTTTGTCTATGATTCAACTTCATCTATCCAATAATATTTTGCAGGAAGTCTTGAAAGAGAAATCTGCTGCTGCCCTTTGGGGGAAACTAGAATCGATCTGCATGTCAAAGGATCTAACCAGTAAGATGCATGTGAAGATGAAGTTGTTCTCGCATAGATTGCAAGAAGGTGGATCGGTAATGAATCACTTATCTCTTTTCAGAGAGATTATTTCTGATTTGCAATCTATGGAAGTAAAATATGATGATGAGGATCTAGCTCTATTACTCTTATGCTCGTTGCCTAGTTCTTATACTCACTTTCGTGATACAATGTTGTTGAGCCGTGATAAGATAACCCTTGATGAAGTGCAAGATGCCCTCAAACAGAGGGAAAAGATGAAATCTATGGTGCAGGCAGATGGGGCGTCTTCCAAGGCTGAAGCTCTACAGATTCGTGGCAGGACCGATTAGAGATTTAACAACTATGGCAACCGAGAAAAGAGCAAAGACGGCAGAAGTCGTTCGAAGTCCAAGGGAAAGGACAAGATCTGCCGGTATTGTAAGAAATCTAAACATGTTATTGATGATTGTTGGAAGCTACAGAATAAGGAGAAAAGGAACGGTACTTACCAGCCGAAAGATAAGGATCAAGGTAACGGTAAGGCTGCTGTTGTTTCTGGTGATAGTTCTGACGGTGAATGTTTTGCCGTTTTTGCTGCTTGTGCATCTCGTGATGATGAATGGATTCTTGATACTGCATGTTTGTTTCATATTTGTTGTAACAAAGATTGGTTCAGTTCATATGAGTCTGTGTAGACTAGAGATTTTGTACGTGTGGGGAATGACAACCCATGCCATATTGTTGGAGTTGGATCTGTTAAGATCAAGACACATGATGGCGTGACACGTACGTTGAATGAGGTGAAGCACATACCAAGCATGGCCAGAAATCTGATCTCCCTGAGTACCATGGACGTTGATGGATACAAGTACGCCGGTGGGCGTAGGTTGTTAAAGGTATCGAAAGGCTCTCTTATTCACATGATAGGTGATATGAATTCTGCTAAGTTATATGTTCTTAGAGGTAGCACTTTGCTTGGTATTGTTGCTGCTGTTACTGTTAATGATTCTGATGATTGTGGTAAAACAAATCTGTGGCATATGCGTCTTGGGCATATGAGCGAACATGGCATGGCAGAATTGGTTAAGAGAGAGCTGATTGATGGTTGCAACTTGGGTAAGTTTCAGTTCTGTGAGCACTGTGTTTTTGGTAAGCATAAAAGAGTTAAATCAATGCTTCCGTTCATACCACCAAAGGCATATTAGATTATGTGCATGCTGATGTATGGGGACCTTCCCGTAAGACTTCTATTGGTGGTGCTAATTACATGCTTACTATTATTGATGATTACTCAAGAAAAGTGTGGCCATATTTTCTGAAACACAAATCAGATGTTTTTGATGCTTTTAAGAAGTGGAAAGTTATGGTAGAAAAGCAAACTGAAAAGAAGGTAAAGGTACTACGTACTGATAATGGTATGGAATTCTGTTCTAATGAGTTTGAGGAGTTTTGCAGTAACGATGGTATGATCAGGCACCACACCATCCCTTACACTCCTCAGCAGAATGGCGTGGCTGAGCGCATGAACATAACCATCATCTCGAGGGCTCGCTGTATGTTGTCCAATGCAGGTATGCATAGACGTTTCTGGGCTGAAGCAGCCAACACAGCGTGCTACCTCATCAACAGGTCACCTTCTATTCCACTTGAGAAGAAAACTCCCATTGAGGTATGGTCAGGTTCGCCTGCTGATTATTCACAGTTGAGAGTTTTTGGTTGCACAGCTTATGCTCACGTTGATAATGGAAAGTTAGAGCCTAGAGCTGTTAAGTGCATATTCCTTGGTTATGGTTCAGGAGTTAAGGCATATAAACTATGGAATCCTGAAACTAAAAGGATTTTGTTGAGTAGGAATGTTGTTTTCAATGAATCCGTTATGTATCATGACAGCTTGCCATCAGATCCCTCTCCTGTTGCTATTGGCGAGGAGGGAGTTCGTGTGCACGTGGAGCACCTGCAGAAAACTATTGATAATAATGTTGTTGTTGATGATACTCATGAGGAAAATATTGATGATGATGTTGTTCAGCACTCACCTACTATTTTGCAGCAGCCACAGGAATCTATTGCTGCTGATAGACCAAGGCGTAACGTAGTTCCACCTCGTCGTTTAATTGAAGAGTGTAATCTTGCTCATTATGCTTTGAGTTGTGCTGAACAGTTTGAGCATGATACTGAACCTGCTACATACAATGAGGCTATTGCATCCGTTGACCGCGAGAAGTGGGTTTCTGCTATGCAAGAAGAGATGCAATCGCTTGATAAGAATGGCACATGGGAAGTTGTGCGCTTGCCTAAACAGAAGAAGGCTGTCCGCTGTAAGTGGATATACAAGAGAAAGGAAGGTTTGTCTCCTAATGAGCCTCCAAGGTTTAAGGCAAGGTTAGTAGCAAAAGGTTTTAGCCAGATTCCAGGTATTGACTATAATGATGTTTTCTCTCCGGTTGTGAAACATAGCTCTATTCGTACTTTCTTTGGTATTGTTGCTATGTATGATCTTGAGCTTGAGTAGCTAGATGTAAATACTGCTTTTCTGCATGGTGAACTGGAGGAGGAGATTTACATGGACCAACCTGAAGGGTTCATAGTTCCTGGAAAAGAGGATTTTGTGTGCAAATTGAAGAGATCGCTTTATGGTTTGAAGCAATCTCCAAGACAGTGGTATAAAAGGTTTGATTCATTTATGATCTCACAAGGTTTTAAGAGATCTCAGTTTGATAGCTGTGTTTATATAAAGTTTGTTAATGGGTCACCTATTTACTTGCTGTTATATGTTGATGATATGTTAATTGCTGCCAAGAGCATGAAAGAAATCACTACTTTGAAGGCACACCTAAGTAGTGAATTTGAGATGAAAGATCTTGGTGCTGCTAAGAAAATCCTAGGTATGGAAATTAAACGGGACAGAAAATCTAGGTTGTTGTTTCTTAGTCAGCAAAGGTACGTTGAGAAAGTTCTTCAGCGTTTTAATATGCATTATGCAAAGTCAGTTAGTACTCCTGTTGCTCCTCACTTTAAATTGTCAGCATTGCAATGTCCTAGTTCCGATGAAGATATTGAGTACATGTCTCGAGTTCCTTATTCTAGTGCTGTTGGTTCCTTGATGTATGCCATGGTTTGTTCTCGCCCTGATTTATCATACGCTATGAGTTTGGTGAGTCATTAGATGGCTAATCCTGGTAAAGAACATTGGAAAGTTGTTCAGTGGATTTTCAGGTACCTTTGTGGCACATCCAACGCTTGCTTGAAATTTGGCAAGACTGGTGAGGGACTCGCAGGCTATGTGGATTCAGATTTTGCTGCCTATTTGGATAAGAGGAGGTCCCTCACAGGTTATGTGTTCACGGTAGGTGGATGTGCCGTGAGTTGGAAGGCAACACTGCAACCAGTTGTTGCTTTATCTACAACCGAAGCAGAATATATGGCTGTTGCTGAAGCTTGCAAAGAGTCTGTTTGGTTGAAAGGTTTGTATGCTGAGCTTTGTCAGGATGATTCTTGCATTAACCTGTTCTGTGACAGTCAAAGTGCTATCTACCTTACTAAGGATCAGATGTTCGATGAGAGAACAAAGCACATTGATACCAAGTACCATTATGTTCGTGATGTTGTTGCACAAGGTACACTGAAGGTATGCAAGATAAGCACTCATGATAATCCTGCTGATATGATGACAAAGCCTGTTCCTGTTGCTAAGTTTGAGCTATGCTCAAGCTTAGTTGGTATAACTGCTTAGCCCAAGTGGCTATTGGTGCCGAAAGTGTTTTCTTTGTTTGTTCAGGGAGATGATTACCGTTGATGCTACAAGAAGGAATTTGTCTCAAGGTGGAGTTTGTTATATGTTGATCCAAATTCTACAAAGTAGAGGCCAACTTCTGACGGAGCGGAGCGAGGCCCGTCGCCGGAGGCTTGGGCCGATCCGGTTTGACCTAATTTCATTAAATTGTCAAGATGCAAAATCTTAGCAAGAAGTTGATCCTATCGTCAAAACTCTCGATGTTTTATGATATATTAATTGTGACCCATCGATGAATACCTCCAATTTTTTTTTGTAAAACTATTATATGTTGATCCAAATTCTACAAAGTAGAGGCCAACTTCTGACGGAGCGGAACGAGGCCCGTCGCCGGAGGCTTGGGCCGATCGTTGATGACCTAGGTTACCACCGCTATATATACTTCTTGTAAGCCGCCGGCTGGGATAAGTTGCATCTGTGAAATCCCCCGCGTTGTGTAAACACTCTCCGTTATAGTGAAGTTTCGCTGGCTGGCGCCCGTGGTTTTTCCCCTCTCTTTGTTGGAGAGGGTTTTCCACGTTAAATTTGTGTCCCCTTGCTGTGATTTTGTTTTCGTTCTTCGTTATTTACTTGTCGCAAATCTAACAAAAACTACCAAAGCAACCTATAATGTACTTGAAGTTTCAAATTTGACCTAATTTTTATAAATCGACATAAAGTCATTCGGTCAAATGGGCAGAGTTAGCTAGGAAGTTTGAAAAATCATAAAACATGGGAATCGTTGGTACAACATGTTGGTCCACTATATATGTCGGTAAACTTGGCTTCTGGCATTTAGGTCCAATATTCTTCGGACATTTCTTTACGGAAAAGAACAACCTTGCTCGTCATCACTCGGAAAATTGAGAATTGAATGTTCTTTCCTGATAGTTGGAAAATCACACCGACGGCATTATTTACTACACGAAAATACACCCATCTACCTCTGAAAAGATATATATTTCAAGAGTAATCTATCGTGCTTACTTTGTAGCTCAAGTTTGACCCAATTTCATTAAATAGTGTTATGATGCAAAATCTTAGCATAAAGTCAAACCAGTTGTCAAAACTCTCGATTGTTTCTCATATATTGATTGTGAATCCCTGATGGGTACCTCCAAAAGCTTTATCGTATAAATTTCATAGCAACCTACAAAAGTTGTAGTATATAGTTCAAATTTGACCTAATTTTGATAAGTCGACATATAAAGTCATTCAAGTGGGCAGGACAATAATCTAGAGGAAGTTTGAGAACTCATAAAACACAGGAAATCATAAGTATAATATGTGTTGTATTTGATGTTAGCACAACGTTTTGCTTAGTTAATTCCTAATATAAACCCTCTCAAAGGGATTACCAAAATGGGGGAGATTGAAAGTGCATGTGTGCTCCCATGTGTGGTTTTGGTAATTAATGACAATATGTATGAACTTATGTTTGCATTGATCTTGACTTGTAGAATTTGTCCATAGGAAATGCTTGAACCATATGTTGGCTTCAAGGTTGGGAGAAGAAGAAATTAAAGAAGATCAAGTGATGACCAAGGTGTTCAAGGTGAGATCCAAAGACTGGTCATGTGAGAGTTGAGCCTATTGAAAGTGTGTCTTGAAGAATAAAGTTAGAGTGATATCTCATATGTACCTTCAAGACACCAACATAATGAAGAAAGAAGAAATGATGCGCAAGTTCAAGATGAGCCATCTCGAAGAGATCATTTGCTTGAAGCTTGCCATCCTATGGTGATAATGGATATGGGAAGAAGATATGCCCAAAAGAGAAGCTCTACCATAGTAGAGTTGAGGGAACAATTTGCAAGTCTTCGTCAAGCTAGCGCAATCAAGAAAGGTGTTCCATCTTGAGGGGCAGAAGATCATCTTCATCAAGCTCAAGTGGAATATGCGCAAGGCAAAGGTATGTTCTTGATAGGGTTTCCTTCTTACTGGTCTCATGGTGTTAGTTGGAGAGACCAGTTTATAGGATAGATAATCGTACTATCAAGAGGGGCTCTCGTGTGAGCAACTTGATCATATCCTTTGGATAGAGCTCAAAACTTTGCATACTTGGCATCATATTTCTTGGTTGTTATTTGGATCTTATCCATGTGAGGTTCTAGAGCTTGTGGTAATATTCATAATAAGCTCTAGTTCATCAAAAACGGATTTCATATGCATTCTCTATTGTGTTTTCGACATTGTAGGTTAAACCTTTCATCATTTGGTTCTATCTTGCCTTGCTTGACTATGATGGTTTTCTGTATGATCTTGTACAGCTTATTTTCCTCTTTAAAACGAGCCCAAGATCAGCAAAATCAGAGTCCAGAACAAAAGTTATGATTGTTTTCGTATTGGTCTTTGTGCAAGTTTTTGTAAGACTGGAGATTCCAGACTAAATCTCCAGTATATACTCGGAGCGAGTACTGATTGTCCCCCAGTTTATCCCCGTTTGGCCTGGGTACATCGGAGACACCGGTCCCAGTCCGGAGACTCCGTACCGGTTGATTCCTGGGCCTAACAGTTGGATTTCTAGGGACCTATTTAAGTGGCCCGTCTTCCCCAATGGTTCCCCAACCTTCCTTGCAAGTTTTCCCCTCTATTGTTGACCTTCTTGAACTTGCAATCCATCAATCCCTCCATTGATTCTTGCATATTCTTGACTTGATCTTGTCTATTCTTCTTGTTGTCCTTGTGCTTCAAATTTATAGTGGACTTGTTCTTGACATTGGAGTTGGATCCAAGCCCACTCTTGTCATTGGGGGATTTTTGCACACTCAAGATTTTTTTAGTGCGGCTTTCCCTTGATGACCCTTTTTCAAGTCATTCTTCAAAGAAGTGACTTGAGCCTTGAGATTTTTTATTTCCTCTACATGGTTAGTTTCAACAAAAGTACTAGAGGAAGTAGATGCTACATTGTTAGAGCAAGAAGGCACGGAATGTAATTCATCACGAGATATAGCATGGTTGTGAGAGGATGAATTACAAGGACTAGCACATGGCAATATAACATTTGGAGTAGATATAGTGCTAATGTCCACATAAGGCCCACTATATGTTACCTTTGACACGATGGCCTCATGAGATAACTTTAGCCTACCATGGGAGGCTAGAAGATCCTCATGCGAGCTTGAGAGCTTGATATGACTTTCTTCTAATTTACCATAGTTGCTAGTTAGCAAAGAAAGTTGAGCCTTTAGCTTAAAATTCTCCTTCAAAATAGATGCTTCAAAAGAAATAGAGTTAGTAGCATAAGCATCATTATTATTAGCAAGAGGTGAGGGAAACTTTGCAAGCTCTTTAGAATATAAAGCTTTAAGTTGCTCATGCGACTCGGTGAGTTTGATGAGCTCCCTCTTAACGACTCGAGAGCCATTTTCGAGGTGCTTAAAATCCTCAACAAGTTTAGCATAAGCAACTTCAAGTTCGTCATTTTTAATCTTGAAGGAGTTTGCCACCGCAAGTTCTCTATCATGGTATTCCTTTACTCTAGATAATTCTAGAGTAAAAGTCTCCTCAAGAGATTCTTTGGTGGTTTGTTCTTCTTCAAGGGAGTCCTTTAGTTGTGCAATTTCAAGTGCATACTCACGCTCAAACGCAAACTTTTGAGAAATGATATTTTCTTGCTCCTCAATAAGATTATTTCCATCAATAGCATAAGTCAAGATTTCAACAAATTTGAAGGAAGCAATTTTATTTTTCACGAGAGCGCAAAATACAATCTCTCCCATCTCTTTAATAGAGGTAATATCATACTCAACTCGATGATCATCATTATTAACATTATCAACATCATCATCATCATGAGAAACAATGGGATCCAACAACGATATGTTCGTTCCTTTAGCCATAAGGCATATATGAAAACTGGAAGAAGGTCATGATGAGATCGCATTTGTAGATACATTCAAAACCTTGTCTTGGTCCATAGAATCTTCGGTTTCCTCTACATGGTTAGCAACACGAGCACTAGAGGAAATAGAAGCATTTTTATCATGGAAACAAGACACCATAAGCATATCATCATGATATTTATTTAGGCCATTTATACATGATATGCAAGGACTATCAACACAAGCATGTAAGGAGTTAGTAGTGCTGGAAGTGTTAAAGTTCAAAGCTAGATCATTGCAACTAGATAGATATGAGGGATTACAAATAGTAAGCACACTATCCATATTGCAATTTCTATCACCACTCACCATTTCATTATATTGTGAAAAATCACATGTTGGTGAAGTGCTAGAGGATGAGAACTCATCTGGACTAGAAGTGGAAGCAACACAATCATCCTCAATAATGTTGGACTTGCTATATTTATCTTGAAGCTTGGTCCATATATCATGAGCACTCGAATAAGGCATGATAGAAGAAAGAACTACATTGCTCACAACAAGTAAAAGAATTTTAGTAGCTAGAGCATCTATACAAGCGTTCATATTCTCCTCTAAAGATTCGTTTTGGGGATCCATAGGAGAAGAGAGACCCATATATAGAGTTCGCTCGATAATTGGGTGAATGTCCTGAAATAAGTCAAGCATGCGAGATTTCCAAAAATAATAATTTGTGCCATCAAATGTGAACATGTCATTGTGCACTAATCCCCTAGCCGACATCTTTATTCTCAAGGCGGTGAAGCCTAAAATGAGAGACCAGGCTCTGATACCAATTGAAAGGACACAAATTTCACCTAGAGGGGGGGGGTGCATAGGCGGTTTAAAACTTTTACGAGATGGGCTTAACAAAGGCGGAATAAAACGATCGTTTACTTTGTCAAGCACAAAACCTATATATACTATGGATCACCTATGTGCACCAACAACTTATGCTAATCAAGACAAGCAACTATGTGATAGCAAGATATAGACTTCAAGCACGAAGGCTATCAAAAAGTAAGGTGCATAAGTAAAAGCTCGGGTATAGAGATAACCGAGGCACGTGGAGACGACGATGTTTTACCGAGTTCCTCCCAACTATGGAGTACGTCTCATTTGGAGAGGGGGTAGTATCAAACCAGCAATGCCACAAAAGGCCTCCCTTCATATCCTATGAATATCACCCCAACGGGATCGATCCACACTTCCACTATCGGTGCACTTATCGGTGGCAATCCGGAACCTCTCACAAGAGTGGGGCACTTCTCCACAACTCAATTGGAGGCTCCCAAATAACAAGCTTGGGGAAAGCTCCACAACTTAATTGGAGGCCCCAAGTAATCCACAAACCTGCAATATAACCAAACCGTCTAGGGTTTCAAGAACCCAAGAGTAAGAAGCTTCTCACCTTTCACCCAATCGAATCCTCACCGAGAACACAAACCGATGCACCAAATGCAATGGCAAGAACACACGAAGTTCTCAAGTCCTTCTCTCCCAAATCCCACCAAAGCTACAAAATCATAAGGGGGAATAAGAGAGGAAGAACAATGGAGGAAATCCACAAAAGACTCCAAGATCTGGATCCCAAGATGTTGCCCTCAAATAGAGGAGAGATTGATTGGTGGGATTGTATATCTACATCTCCTCTTTCAAATCCCTCAAGAATATGCAAGAATCAATGGAGGGATTGAGGGGTTGCAAGATCAAGAAGGTCAACAATGGAGGGGGAAACTTGCAAGGAAGGTTGGGGAACCATTGGGGAAGAAGGGCCCCTTAAATAGGTCCCTAGAAATCCAACCGTTAGGCCCAGGAATAGCCCGGTCCAGAGTCTCCGGACTGGGACCGGAGTCTCCGGTGTACCCCGGCCAAACGTGGATAAACTGGGGGACAATCAGTACTCGGTACGAAGATAGACTGGAGATTTAGTCTGGAATCTCCGGTCTTACAAAAACTAGCAGAAAGACCAATACGAAAACAACCATAACTTTTGCATCCGGACTCCGATTTTGATGATCTTGGGCTCGTTTTAAAGAGGACAATAAGCTCTACAAGATCATACAGAAACCATAATAGTACAACAAGGAAGGGAAGAACTAAATGACGAAAGGTTTAACCTCTCTCAAAAATACAAACCGATAAAACCTCCAATATCGAGAACATAATAGAGAATGGATATAAAATCCGTTTTCGATGAACAAGAGCTTCTTATGAATATTACCACAAGCTCTAGAACCTCCAATGGATAAGATACAAATAACAACTAAGAAAGATGATGCAAAGTATGCAAAGGTTTGAGCTCTCTCCGAAGGATATGATCAAGTTACTCACTCGAGAGCCCCTCTTGATAGTAAGATTATCTATCCTATAAACCTGTCTCTACAACTAACACCACGAGACCGGTAAGAAGGAAACCCTATAAAGAACATACCTTTGCCTTGCACATATTCCACTTGAGCTTGATGATGATGATCTTATGCCCCTCAAGATGGAACACCTTTCTTGATTGCGCTAGCTTGATGAAGACTTGCAAATTACTCCACATAATCCACTATGGTAGAGATTCTATTTTGGGCATATCATCTTCCCATATCCATTGTCACCATTGGATGGCAAGCTTCAAGCAAATGATCTCTTTGAGATGGCTCATCTTGAACGTGCGCATCATTTCATCTTTCTTCATTATGTTGGTATCTTGAAGGTTGAAAGTGCGTGTGTTCCCCCATGTGTGGTTTTGGTAATTAATGAAAATCTTTATGGACTTATGTTTGCATTGAGTTTTACTTGTAGGATTTGTCCATAGGCAATGCTTGTACCATATGTTGGCTTCAAAGTTGGGAGAAGAAGAAAGTAAAGAAGATCAAGTGTTGACCAAAGTGTTCAAGGAGATATCCAAAGATTGGTCATGTGAGAGTTGTACCTATGGAAAGTGTGTCTTGAAGAATAAAGTTGGAGTGATATCTCTTATGTGCCTTCAAGACACTAACATAATGAAGAAAGAAGAAATGATGTGCAAGTTCAAGATGAGCCATCTTGAAGAGATCATTTGCTTGAAGCTTGCCATCCTATGGTTATCATGGATATGGGAAGATGATATGCCCAAGAGAGAAGCTCTACCATAGTCGAGTATGTGAGAGCAATTTTCAAGTCTTCACCAAGCTAGTGCAATCAAGAAAGGTGTTCCATCTTGAGGTGGACAAGTGTGGGACCCCCCTCCCCCCGGATTATGCATCCGAGAAGTCCCTGTTATGCATATTTCCACCTTCCCATGATCAGTGAGCCGTGGAACATAACCGACTGGTAGCATTACAACATCCGAAACATAACGAAAAATACAAGACTTACATAAGTGCCATTATGGCTACATCATCAATAGTAGCGGAACACTCGCAAAACGTAGAGCCCAATCGTGCCTCAACCTACAGGCAGCTGACTAGGAAGACGTCCTAGCTCGCTGGACGTCACCTTAATCCCTGAAAGTCTGGCCAAGTAAATAGCCAGGGACACATCCGTGAGTAATTTGAATGTACTCGCAATCCACCACGATAAGTGAACAAAGGAAATGCAATTCTAGCTGTGGCGAGATAGCTATATCTGGGGTTGCTTTTGAAAAGGGCCTAAACTAACTTTTGGAGTTTTGGCATCTCCATATCTTTGTTGAAAAAGAGTTTGAAAACATGCTTTTGTTTTATAAATCCAGATATCTCCATGTCTTTCTTGAAAAAGAGTTTTGAAAACAGTTTTTGTAGTAAAAACCCTTTTTAAACATCTTCGACCCCTCGGGTCAAAACAAAGCTTTCGAACTTGGGTTCCCCCGGAACCATCATCCTCAGAGTACTTGTTTCCCTAAACAAGCACAGTTTGGGTACTCCTAGCCAATACCTTCACAACCGTCCTTGACCGTGGACACGGCTATTCGAATAGGTTATACTCTACAGAGTTTGCACACTTTACCCACAAGAATCAATACATCCGCCGGGATACAACCACGGCCCACTACAAAAGTAGACGGGGGTCCAGATAATCAAATCTAACTTTTCGCTTGTCTACACTAGCAAAGGCATGATTTTCCTCTTGGGTTTGTTCTCCCCGGCAACGCGTATGTGGATCCCATCCATAGTCCTTCTTTCCGTACACGCGCATACCCAAGCCGTAACTTGGCGTATACCTTAAATTTTGTGACTCCTCTTCCTTCCGTACTACCTAAATCATACCATCCGCGGGAGACCCAATTGTTGCACCGGACTCCTGAATGTTCAGGATCATTCTTGCCGAGGCAAGCGACAGGCTTCAGATCATAGATCTGGGACAACAGCCCGGGATTCCAGGGATTTCTCCCTATAAGCATGCTAGAAGTTGCCTCGGCTAATACGGACAAACTACGAGTTAAGCCCCAGCAACCTGGGGTAATGTGGTTGCGCGGATAAAAATTGTTCCAGTAAAGGCGTAGAACATCCCATCTTCTTTATCCTCTTCACCATTTCTTTTGTTAAAACTTCCGCTGGGAACGATGCCTCTTCCCAGGGTTTTACAAAGCCATTTGTGAAACATTTTTGGTGGGGTAAATCCCCAAAACAGTTTAGTTTTCTCAAAACCGGGGTTTTCAAGGAGGTAGGATGCTAACCGTCGTACTCTCAGTCTAAGGGGGGATAAAGGATGGGTTCATCGGGGTGGTGCCTCGAAGGACACGAAATCATAACTTGGAGGAGCCAAGTTACTAACGCAGTATTTATAAAACAAGACATGCAAGTAAAGTATGCAATTTATAAAGGGGATATAAAACAGGTAAAAGAGAATAGGACATATAACAGAGTTCGGGAATGGTGGCTTGCTTGTGATCAGCAATAGTCCCTGGACTTCTTCAGATGACCAACAATACCCGATAATATAATAATTAGAAATCTCGTTCTTGTTGTCGTCGGACACTCACACTATCGTCGTCATCGAGTGCACATGCAAGCAGACAATATCACAATAAACACAAGGCATACAAACAGTTAAATCATACAGCAAACAAGTAGGATAAATACTACTGGACTTGGAAGGGTTTGGAGGGAGTTGGGTTCAAAAGGTGGAATTTACAAGATTGCCAGAAAGGTGTTTTCTGTTTGGAAGACAGTTGTCTAGGATAGATACAAGGGGCCTGGATTAGGGGTTTGTGGTCAGTAGGATATCAATGTGAAAAAGTGATATCCTCATATAGGTCTGGTCAGGACAAAACCATCACAAGTGGTTTCACTTAATTAGCACCTTTCTGGCATTAGTTCTTCTTTTTACCAGATTAATTTTACAGATGCTATTGAGTTGGTTCCAAGGGTATGTGATAGGTACTTAAAATACGTTTCTGTAGAAATTGGATTCACTCAAATTGGAGTTGCCAAACTCTAGGAGTAATTTATTTAGTGAAAATACCCATCACAGAGGTATTTAAATCACTAAAATTAATCTAGATCTCAACAAAATATGAGAGGCTAGGTTTTCGTAGATATTGGTCCTAGGAAGTACTGGGAATTGGAATCAAGTCAAAACCACACTTGGTTAGGCCTGGGGAATTTATTGAAGACAGAAAGTTGGTTATTTTGTTATTTTTGTTAAAGTCAACATATTGTTCACCTAGGTATAGGACCAGTGCTGGAGGATAGGTATGTCAAATACTTTCCAATAGGGCTTTGGTCCATCTCATAGGGAAATGTGAAGCTTTCTTTGGAATTTAATTAGTGTACTAGGTACTTTGTAGAAGAATAATTACTAGGAATTACTGGAATTTAATTTGAACCTAGGGTTACCTCTGCATGTGTGAGAAAACATCAGAGAACCACCAGAAAAATATATCTAGGCATTTGGAATTTATTTACCAATTTATTTGGATTTAAACCTAGTAGAAACCTTTCTGGAATAAAAGGATCTGCTAAAAGAAAAAAAAAGGGGTGCAATGGGCTGGATCTGGGGAGCTAGTGGCCTGAAGAGGGGGATTCGGCCCACGACGCGGCAGCGCGACGCACGGGAGCTGGCGCTCAAACCTGCCAGGCGAGGCCCGGCAGTCAGCGAGAGGGGGTGGCCGAAGGGGTATCGGCAGATCTCGGCCGTCCGATTAAGTGACGATGGATGGCGCAGTGTCGTCGTCTACGCGGGGCTCGCCGGCGACGAGACTAACCCTAGCAGAGGGTGGCGCAGAGCGGGGAGCTCACCTGAGGGCTCGAGGAGGATCGGGGCTGGTGCAGGGCGATGCGGTCGACGACGGCGAGCAGATCGGTGGGCGGCACGGCGGTGGAGGCCCACGGGAAGCAGCTCCCGCGACGGCGGCCGACAAGGGGATCCTAGAAAAAATAAGGGTACGGTTAGATGTAGGAGAGCAAGGGGATCACATGGGCTGACATGCAGAAGGAATGGAGTAGAGGGGAAATGGCCTTCCTCGATTTTTGAGAGGAGGACGAGAGCTCCTCTCCTTCTTCCTTCAGACAGCACAGCACATGGGAGGGGGTGTGGTGCTCGGGGGAGGCAAGTGGGCTGGATAGGGGGCAAATGAAGGCAGAGGGCTGGCTGGGGGAGTGCTGCTAACTTTATACCAAGGTGGGGTGCTAGGTGGTGTGAATTACCAAATTGGACATGGTGGGGTGGGAGTGCTGGCCATGGATTGGTCTAGGGGGAGGTGGAGAGGGGTAGGATGGTAATTGGGTCGTGCTAGAATAGAGGGAGAGGTGGTGGCATCAGTGGTAAATATTGGGGACAAATCTTGCAAGGTATTTGTTGTCTCTCTCTCTTACAACTAGTACAAGGGCAAAATGGGGATTTGGTGGGGTGGAGCTACAGTGCTGGTCGACCAGGGAGGTGTCATGGTGTTGATGTTAAGCTTTGATCAAGCCTTGATGGAAATTGGAAGTGTTAAAAGGGGTGCTTGGCTTAATTGGCACATTTGATCAAACTAAAGGTGTATGAAGCAAGTCCAAGATCTTGCATTGGACCAGAGGAGAAAATATTGCTGGTAGATAGATAAGGTCCAGGTAGAGTTCTAGGATTTAATTGGGATTTTTCAGAGGAGTTTTAGTCCACTTAAATCCAATTACTAAAAAAGGACAGAACTGGTTTCTAGAAAATCATTTGGTAAACTTCCATTGGACAAGGATGGATTTTGATGGGGAAGGGTCCCAAATGTGAACGCGCACTTAGGAGAATTTTCCCAAGATTTATTGGGGATTAAAAGTATTTAAAACAATTATTATTCCAATTCAGCCATTTAAGAAAATGGACAAAAAGAAATAATAAAGCTTCTCAAAAGTATTTATTTTTGAGGTGGGAAGTTGAGGTATGATATATGTAACTCACAAGAGACAAAAGTTGGGGAAGTGGTTTGGTAAAAACCAAACTTTCCTTTATGGAGGGAGTTTTGGAGATTTTGACTATTTAAGAAATTAAATAGTTTTGGGGCCACAATAATTATGGATAATTATTGATAAATCATGAGGGTCAATGTGGTTGAGATGAACAAGGTTTATCAAGCATTTTCAACCTTGTGGAATGAAATTCCAACTTAAAAAGGATGGAAAACCAAGAGTTGATGATCTAGGGTGGTGTTATCTTTATACCACCAAAACATGCTTGCATCTTGGAGCTTAGAGCTCACCTTGGTGCAAGGGATAGGTGGGTGTGTATACCAGGTCATGTAGATGATCATGGAAGGAGAAGTTTTAATTAATTGTATTTGAGGTGATCTAGATAAGATGGCAAACTTTGTTGAAAATAAAGCTGCCCTGCAGAAAGTGTCATGATGCCTTCTAAACCATGTGGGTTTAATAAGCACAGACCTACACTTGGGACAAGTGAAGTAGGTTCTGATAGACATCAATGAGTAGAACACAACCATGCAGAGAGTTGGTCCAAAGGAGGTTGTGTGAGGGTGTGAGCTTCTATCAAAGTTGGCATGGTGACTAGTTTTGCAGGAATTGTTATTTGCTTGTCTCCAAAACCATCATGGACAAGTGGGTTAGAGGAGGATCTAACCAGGGGCAAATGTGCACCTTGGTAGTCCTAAGGATGGTTATCAAGATGGTTCAAGTGCATTTCCAAAAATGCACAAGGTTTGAGCAAAGGAGGCATTCAAAAAGTGATGCAGAAACTGTTTCCAGACTTGGCCAAATTGGCAGTTTTGAGGAATTTGACTAGAGTATGAGAGGGAAAGTTCTTGGAGGAGTTGCAAGGGATCAGAGATTTAACAAGGGGTTGTTAGGGAGGTGTAGAGTGAGAAAAAGAGATCCATGCTTGGTGTTGGTCTTAGGGACTTGGCAACATCTAGAATGGAAATCATCAGAGTGGATCTGATTAAGGGTTTCAGATGATCACCTAGTGGATAGAGATCATAACAAGGTTTGCTTTCTTGCTTAGGGATTGATGATTGGGAAACAACTTGATACTAGTGATGAGCTCCTAGATAGGCTCATGCTACTTCCTAAGCAAACAAGTCAAACAGCAGATCAAGGCAACTCATCTTATACCCTAATCAACTGCTTCTAGGGGTCACCATCAAGCCTAGCTTGAGGTAAGGGTGGGGCATTTTGAAGAGGTTGATCCTTTGAATAAGATCAGAGTTCTTGGTATCTCAACTAAGAGTAGAATTCAAAAGCTTTGAACAAGAGTTTTGGGAAAAACTAGAGGTAAGATTAGTTGTGTGTTCTATCTTGAAAACATAAGGAGATTAGTATTATATATCCCTCCATAGGTTTGTTAATAGAAGCTACCAAAATAGTTTTGGTTACATAGGCACCTTGGCTCATATTTTGAAATGCTAGATTGTTTGAGAATATGTAAAGTAAGCCAAGATGGTTTTTGGTAAATAGCTTTTGTCAACTATGGTTGAGGTAAGGAGTATCCTAAGATACACTTCATGAGCACAAGTGCAAGCAAACAACAAGCAAGAACTGCACTAAGCACAAGAAAAAGTTTTTGTTCCCCTTGATTTTTGCATTCTTGACAACTAATCAGGGTTGTTGAAATTGGGATGTTACAGACCTTTCCCCCTTAAAAGAATCTCGTCCCGAGATTCGGGAGAGTATGGTTAGGGGATTTGTCTAGGAGTTAGTACCATGGGTTTCTTGCGGGTTAACTTGTCGACCATGTCTTCGAGTAGAAACACCTTGACAGCGAGGTTGAACTCCAATCTTCTTGAAACTCGGAGGTCGAGCTGGTTTCAACCTTGCTAGAGGGGAGTCATCTTCCTTCTGTAAGAGTCTACGGTACTTCTTTTAGGTGGGTTGTTGCATCCAAGTCTGTGACCAAGTTTGTAAAATCTATGATAAGTCTGAGCTCTGAGATCTGTGTCTTTGGGTCTCACGGTCGGGCAGAGAGATTATCCATTTTGCGGGAAAGATGCAGTCCTTCCCCCTTAGGATCTGACTTGGGTAGGTCGAAGAGTCACAACTAGGGGACTTTCTTAGGAGGGCGAAAAAAGACGGTTCTTAATGTAGCGGACATCTACTTAAGAGAGGGTAGCATGACAGGTGGCGTTCCACGGGGACATGGACTAGTTTACTACAGGCTGCACTTGTGGACTTCCGGGAAGTCCGGGAGTGGGTGAAAGGGCTTCTCTCTTGGTCTTTACTTCCCAGGGCGATGTCATCTAGGAAGGCGAGGGACATCTTCAGTCTTGAGCTGCGCGTCAGCGAGCGGTAGGGTGACCATCTTTTCTGCGGAAGCGGACCTTGGATGTCTTCGAGCTTCTCTGCCAGGTAAGTCTTGGCGGATTCTCTTTTGAAGTGACTAGGTAGTCCCCACGTGAAGCAGAGCTTCTTCTTCCATCGTAGCTGAGTTGACGACGTTTCCATGCTGACATCGGGAGGTTGACAGGCCTTGCCAATGAGATAATAGAATGGGCACTTTATGGGGACATGGTCTTGGCCTTCACAGATGAAGCAGGTGATAAGTCGAGTTGGGCAAACTTTGGGTGAATGGGGTTCTCCGCAGTTTGGGGCAGTGGCCGGAGCATCGGTTGGCTAGGTATCCTTCATCTCCGCAGTTGCTACATGCCTTCTTCGAGCTTCCGTTCTTCATGGCCATCTTGGGGGAGGTATTATTGGTGGCAAACGATGTGGGTTGGGTCTGATGCAACTACTTGGGTAAAACACGCAAGAAGGACAAATCAGGCAAGCATATCCAACATGGAAGTCATTACATGCCGACCAAACTGCACCCGAGGGTGCTAATAGTACTTAGGCATTATAAAAAAGCGTTTAGGGATGATACATGACTCTACCCTCTTGCTAGGTGGGCGAGTACAACGACGTGGGCGATTACTCGGAGGGTGCCTCTATGGAGTCTTGGATAGCTTCGGGGTCTCCAACTACTGTAGATCCTCTGGGGTCTGCGGCATATTTAGCTCGTCTTTGGTGAAGGTGAGAGTGGTGCCTTCCCATGGTGCAGGGTTGGAAGTTGACTCTGTCGGCGCGGGTGACTGGACGATAGGTTGGTACTCATTGAGGAAGGAGAGTTCGTCGTCAGTCTCGGGATTCTCGTCTTCAGGGGTTGGGGGCACTTCAGTGATCAGCTTCCTTGCTAAGCGCGCGTTGGTGGCCTGAAGACTTCTTTCGCGCTTACGAAGGAGGTTGATATCCATCTTTAGGAGCAGATTTTCGCGTCTGGCCTTCTCGAGATCTTCCTGGGAACGTTGGAGTAGGTATTCCATGTTTTCCAGTTGATTCCCAATGCAGCAGGTGAGGAAAGACTCAGTGGGGAGTCCGTCTTCGTCTCTTTTTCCAAACAAGTGGTAGCGAGTATCTTTCAACTCATCTTTGTGTATCTTGCAGAGGCGCGCCATGATGTGTTGTATGGCTCGCACCATGCCATCTACCTAGTTGCTATCGAGGAAGGTGAAGATTATGGGCAAAGGTGTCCTCATCGGGGGAAAGAATGACAACCTTGATGACCCATTGCATCACATTGGTGTTACTGCGAGGAAGTTCTGTTCCTTCAATGGTTGGCGGGGGTCTCTTGACTATCTTTAGCAGGTTGTGAAGATGCTCTTCAAAGGGCCAGAAACTCTCTCCAACGATGATGCACTCTGAGCGGAAGGAGGCCATCTACAGCAGATTGATGAGATGGGTTTAGGTTAGTGACGGTGTGCAGGATTTTAAGCTTATGAAATCTTATTAGTTTAAGTAGTTTTTCGAAATAGAGGGGGAGAAGACATAAGCACTTTTGCAAATAGTCAACTTTTCTCCCTTGCCTTCTTGGAAAATCGGTTTGTCGTTTCCTGTCAAACATCCATGCTAGCTAAGGTCTCCTATAGTCAGGATGGCTCTGATACCAGGTCTGTGGGACCCCCCCCGGATTATGCATCAGAGAAGTCCTTGTTATGCATATTTCCACGTTCCCATGATCAGTGAGCCGTGGAACATAACTGAATGGTAGCATTACAACATCCGAAACATAACAAAAAATACAAGACTTACATAAGTGCCATTATGGCTACATCATCAATAGCAGCGGAACACTCGTGAAACATATAGCCCAATCGTGCCTCAACCTACAGGCAGCTGACTGGGAAGACGGTCTAGCTCGCTAGATGTCACCTTAATCCCTGAAAGTCTGGCCAAGTAAATAGCCAGGGACACATCCGTGAGTACTTTGATTGTACTCGCAAACCACCACGATAAGTGAACAAAGGAAATGCAATTCTAGCTGTGGCGAGATAGCTATATCTAGGGTTGCTTTTGAAAAGGGCCTAGACTAACTTTTCGAGTTGTGGCATCTCCATATCTTTGTTGAAAAAGAGTTTGAAAACATGGTTCTGTTTTATAAATCCAGACATCTCCATGTCTTTGTTGAAAAAGAGTTTTGAAAACAGTTTTTGTAGTAAAAACCCTTTTTAAACATCTTCGACCCCTCTGGTCAAAACAAAGCTTTCGAACTCGGGTTCCCCCGGAACCGTCGTCCTCAGAGTACTTGTTTCCCTAAACAAGCACAGTTTGGGTACTCCTAGCCAACACCTTTACAACCGTCCTTGACCGTGGACACGGCTATTCGAATAGGTTATACTCTACAGAGTTTGCACAGTTTACCCACAAGAATCAATACATCCGCCGGGATACAACCCCACTACCACAGTAGAATGGGGTCCGGATAATCAAACCTAACTTTTCCCTTGTCTACACTAGCAAAGGAATGCTTTTCCTCTTGGGTTTCTTCTCCCTGGAAACGCGTATGTGGATCCCATCCATAGTCCTTCCTTCCGGACATGCGCATACCCAAGCCGTAAGTTGGCGTATACCTTAAATTTGGTTACTCTCTGTTCCTTCCGTACTACCTAAATCATACCGTCCGCGGGAGAACCCAATTGTTGTAACCGGACTCCTGAATGTTCAGGCTCATTCTTGCTGAGGGCACGCGACAGGCTTCAGATCATAGATCTGGGACGCCAGCCCGGGATTCCAGGGATTTCTCCCTATAAGCATGGTAGAAGTTGCCTCGGCTAATACGGACAAACTACAAGTTAAGCCCCAGAAACCTGGGTAATGTGGTTGCACGGATAAAAAATTGTTCCAGTAAGGTGTAGAACATCCCATCACAATCTTCTTTATCCTCTTCACCATTTCTTTTTTTTAAACTTCCACTGGGAACGATGCCTCTTCCCAGGGTTTACAAAGCCGTTTGTGAAACATTTCTGGTGGGGTAAATCCCCAAAACAGTTTAGTTTTCTCAAAACCGGGGTTTTCAAGGAGGTAGGATGCTAACCGTTGTACTCTTGGTCTAAGGGGGGGATAAAGGATGGGTACAATCGGGGTGGTGCCTCGAAGGACACGAAATCATAACTTGGAGGAGCCGAGTTACTAAACGTGGTATTATAAAATAAGACATGCAAGTAAAGTATGCAATTCATAAAGGGGATATAAAACAGGTAAAAGAGAATAGGACATATAACAAAGTTCGGGAATGGGGCTTGCCTGTGATCAGCATAGTCCCTAGACTTCTTTAGATGACCAAGAATACTCGATAATATAATAATAAGAAATCCCGTTCTTCTTGTCGTCGGACACTCACATATCATCGTCATCGAGTGCACATGCAAGCAGACAATATCACAATCAACACAAGGCATACACACAATTAAATCAAACAGCAAACAAGTAGGAGAAATACTACTGGACTTGGAAGGGTTGGAGGGAGTTGGGTTCAAAAGGTGGAATTTACAAGATTGCCACTAAGGGTGTTTTTTGTTTGGAAGACAGTTGTCTAGGATAGATACAAGGGGCCTGGATTAGGGGTCTGTGGTCAGTAGGATATCAATGTGAAAAAGTGATATCCTCATATAGGTCTGCTCAGGACAAAACCATCACAAGTGGTTTTCACTTGATTTCACATTTCTAAGCATTAGTTATGCTTTTTATGTTGGATTAAACTCTAGTTTGAGGAAATAATTCACCATAAAAGATCTGGAGCTTCAAAAATTATTTCCTTGGATGGTTATGTAGTACTTGATGTACTGAACCACCCAAAGTTGGAATTGTGTCAAAATAATTACCATAATACCCTCAGGAATTTCCCAAAGAGAGTTCTCTATAGTTGTTCTTCTTTTACCAGATTAATTTTGTAGATGCTATTGAGTTGGTTCCAAGGGCATGTGATAGGTACTTAAAATACATTTCTGTATAAATTGGATTCACTCAAATTGGAGCTGCCAAACTCCACGAGTGATTTATTTAGGGAAAATACCCATCATAGAGGTATTTAAATCACTAAATTAATCCAGAGCTCAATAAATTATAAGATCCTAGGTTTTGGTAGATACTGGTCCTAGGAAGTACTGGGAATTGGAATCAAGTCAAAACCGCACATGGTTAGGCCTGGGGAATTTATGCAAGACAGAAGTTGGTTATTTTGTTATTTTTGTTAAAGGCAACATACTTTTCACCAGGGTATAGAACCAGTGCTGGACTATAGGTATGTCAAATACCTTCGAATAGGGCTTTGGTGCATCTCGTAGAGAAATGTGAAGCTTTCTGTGGAATTTAATTAGTGTACTAGGTACTTTGTAGCAGAATAATTACTAGGAACTATTGGAATTTAATTTGAACCTAGGGTTGCCTCAACATGTGTTAGAAAACATCAGAGAACCACCAGAAAAATAGATCTAGGAATTTGGAATTTATTTACCAATTTATTTGGATTTAAACCTAGTAGAAACCTTCTGGAATAAAAGGATCTGCAAAAAGAAAAAGAAAAAGGGGTGCAATGGGCTGGATCTGAGGAGCTAGTGGGCTAACAGAGGGAGATTTGGCCCACGACGGGGCAACGCGACGCGTGGGAGCTGGCGCTCGAACCTGCCAGGCGGGGCCTGACAGTCTGCAAGAGGGGGAGGCCGAAGGGGTATCGGCGGATCTCGGCCGTCCGCTTAAGTGATGATGGACGGCGAAGTGTCGTCGCTACGCGGGGCTCGCCGGCGACGAGACTAACCCTAGCAGAGGGTGGCACGGAGCGGGGAGCTCACCTGAGGGCTCGAGGAGGATCGGGGCTGGTGCAGGGCGACGCGGTCGACGACGGCGAGCAGATCGGTGGGCGGCACGGCGGTGGAGGCCCAGGAAGCAGCTCCCGCGACGGCGGCCGGGGGAGATCTCGTCGGTGCTCAACACCGACAACAGAGGAGAGGGTCCTAGGCAGAAAGAAGGGTACCGTGAGATGCAGGAGAGCAAGGGGATCACATGGGCTGACATGCAGAAGGAATGGAGCAGAGGGGAAACGGCCTTGCTCGATTTTTAGAGGAGGCCGAGAGCTCCTCTCCTTCTCCTTCACCATCGCAGGGGAGGGGGTGTGGTGCTCGGGGAAGCAAGTGGGGTGGAGAGGGGGCAAATGAGGGCAGAGGGCTGGCTGGGGGAGTGCTGCTAGCTTTATACCAAGGTGGGGTGCTAGCTGGTGTGAATTACCAAATTGGACATGGTGGGGAGGGAGTGCTGCTGGCCATGGATTGGTCCAAGGGGAGGTGGAGAGGGGTAGGATGGTAATTGGGTCGTGTTGGAACAGAGGGAGAGGTGGTGCATCAGTGGTAAATATTGGGGACAAATCTTGCAAGGTATTTTGGTCTCTCTCTCTTACAACTAGTAGAAGGGCAAAAATGGGGATTTGGTGGGGTGGAGCTACAGTGCTGGTCGACCAGGGAGGTGTCATGGTGCTGAGGTTAAGCTTTGATCAAGCCTTGATGGAAATTGGAAGTGCTAAAAGGGTGCTTGGCTTAATTGGCACATTTGATCAAACTAAAGGTTTATGAAGGAAGTCCAAGATCTTGCATTGGACCAGAGGAGAAAATGTTGCTGGTAGATAGATAAGGTCCAGGTAGAGTTCTAGGATTTAATTGGGATTTTTCAGAGGAGTTTTAGTCCACTTAAATCCAATTACTCAAAAAGGACAGAACTGGTTTCTAGAAGATCATTTGGTAAATTTCCATTGGACAAGGATGGATTTTGATGGGGAAGGGTCCCAAATGTGAATTCACACTTAGGAGAATTTTCCCAAGATTTATTGGGGATTAAAAGTATTTAAAACAATTATTATTCCAATTCAGCCATTTAAGAAAATGGACAAAAGAAATAATAAAGCTTCTCAAAATTATTTATTTTTTAGGTGGAATGTTTAGGTATGATATATGGAACTCACAAGAGCCAATATTTGGGGAGTGGTTGGGTAAAAACCAAAGTTTCATTTATGGAGGAGTTTTGGAGATTTTGACTATTTAAGAAATTAAATAGTTTTGGGCCCACAATAATTATGGATAATTATTGATAAATCATGAGGGTCAATGTGGATGAGATGAACAAGGTTTAGAAAGCATTTGCATCCTTGTGGAATGAAATTCCAACTTAAAAAGGATGGAAAACCAAGAGTTGATGATCTAGGGTGGTGTTATCTTTATACCACCAAAACATGCTTGCATCTTGGAGCTTAGAGCTCACCTTGGTGCAAGGGATAGGTGGGTGAGTAGACCAGGTCATTAGATCATCATGGCAGGAGAAGTTTGAATTAATTGTATTTGAGGTGATCTAGATAAGATGGCAAACTTTGTTGAAAATAAAGCTGCCCTGCAGAAAGTGTCATGATGCCTTCTAAACCATGTGGGTTTAATAAGCACAAAGCTCCACTTGGGACAAGTGAAGTAGGTTCTGATAGACATCAATCAGTAGAACACAACCATGCAGAGAGTTGGTCCAAAGGAGGTTGTGTGAGGGTGTGAGCTTCTAGCAAAGTTGGCATGGTGACTAGTTTTGCAGGAATTGTTATTTGCTTGTCTACAAAACCATCATGGACAAGTGGGTTGGAGGAGGATCTAACCAGGGGCAAATGTGGACCTTGGTATTCATAAGGATGGTTATCAAGATGGTTCAAGTGCATTTCCAAAAATGCACAAGGTTTGAGCAAAGGAGGCATTCAAAAAGTGATGCAGAAACTGTTTCCAGACTTAGCCAAATTGGCAGTTTGGAGGAATTTGACTAGAGTATGAGAGGGAAAGTTCTTGGAGGACTTGCAAGGTATCAGAGCTTTAACAAGGTTTGTTAGGGAGGTGTAGAGTGAGAAAAAGAGATCCATGCTTGGTGTTGGTCTTAAGGACTTGGCAACATCTAGGATGGAAATCATCAAAGTGGATCTGATTAAGGGTTTTAGATGATCACCTAGTGGCTAGAGATCATAACAAGGTTTGCTTTCTTGCTTAGGGATTGATGATTGGGAAACAACTTGATACTAGTGATGAGCTCCTAGAGAGGCTCATGCTACTTCCTAAGAAATAAGTCAAACAACAGATCAAGGCAACTCATCTTATACCCTAATCAACTGCTTCTAGGGGTCACCATCAAGTCTAGCTTGAGGTAAGGGTGGGGCATTTTGAAGAGGTTGAGCCTTTGAATAAGATGAGAGTTCTTGTATCTCTACTAAGAGTAGAATTCAAATAATTCAAAATAATAAGAGTTTTGGGAAAACTAGAGGTAAGATTAGTTGAGTTCTTCTATCTTGAACAACAAGGGAGTTAGTATTATATACCCTCCATAGGTTTGTAATAGAAGCTACCAAAATAGTTTTGGTTACGGCACTTGGCTCATATTTTGAAATGCCAGATCGTTTGAGAATATGCAAAGTAACAAGATGGTTTTGGTAAATAGCTTTTGTCAACTGAGGTTGAGGTAAGGAGTATCCTAAGATACACTTCATGAGCACAAGTGCAAGCAAACAACAATCAATCACTGCACTAAGCACAAGAAAAGTTTTTGTTCCCCCTGATTTTGCATTCTTGACAACTAATAAGGGTTGCTGAAATTGGGATGTTACAACAACATCGTTATCGTCAAGCTCAAGTGGAATGTGCTCAAGGCAAAGGTATGTTCTTGATAGGGTTTCTTTCTTACCGGTCTCATGGTGTTAGTTGGGGAGACTGGTTTTAGGATAGATACCCGTACTATCAAGAGGGGATCTCGAGTGAGTAACTTGATCATATCCTTCGTGAGAGCTCAAACCTTTGCATACTTGGCATAATCTTTCTTGGTTGTTATTTGGATCTTATCCATGTGAGGCTCTTGAGCTTGTGGTAATATTCATAACAAGCTCTAGTTCATCGAAAACGGATTTTATATACATTCTCTATTGCGTTTTCAATATTGGAGGTTTTACCGGTCTGTCTTTTAGAGATTGGTAAAAATTCCATTATTTTGTTCTTATCCATGAGAGGATTTAGAGCTTGTGTTAATCTTCATGACAAGCCCAATTCATTGAAAAGGGATTTCATATGCATTCTCTATTGCGTTTTCGATTTGGAGGTTTTACCGGTTCGTCTGTTGAGAGAGGTCAAACCTTTCGACATTTGGTTCTATCCTCCCTTTCTGGACTATGATGGTTCCCTGCATTATCTTGTATATCTTATTGTCCTCTTTAGAACGAGCCCAAGATCATCAAAATCGGAGTCCGGATGCAAAAGTTATGGTTGTTTTCGTATTGGTCTTTCTGTCAGTTTTTGTAAGACCGGAGACTCCGGACTAAATCTCCGGTCTATCTCCGGACCGCGTACAGATTGTCCCCCGGTTTGACCCTGTTTGGCCTGGTACACCGAAGACTCCGGTCCTAGACCGGAGACTCCGGACCGGGCGATTCATGGGCCTAACGTTGGATTTCTAGGGACCTATTTAAGGGGCCCTTCTTCCCCAATGGTTCCCTAACCTTCCTTGCAAGTTTTCCCCTCCATTGCTGACCTTCTTGAGCTTGCTATACCTCAATCCCTCCATTGATTCTTGCATATTCTTGAGGGATTTGAAAGAGGAGATCTAGATCTACAACCCCACCAATCAATCTCTCCTCTAAGTGAGGGGAACATCTTGGGATCTAGATCTTGGAGTCTTTTGTGGATTACCTCCATTGTTCTTCCTCTCTTATTCCCCCATAAGCTTTTGTAGCTTTGGTGGAATTGGGAGAGAAGGACTTGAGCACTTTGTGTGTTCTTGCCATTGCATTTCGTGCATCGGTTTGAGTTCTCGGTGAGGATTTGATTGGGTGAAA